>CP125973.1:592467445-592596876 GCA_030063025.1 Avena longiglumis
CTCGTAAGTCAGTCCGCTCATTCCAGTAGCTCCTGCTTCGAAAGTTACAAATATTAGCAACCTAACCGGATCAAATACCTGTGCACTACAACGAGGGCTAGTAAGGAAAACATCAATAACATGTATATCAAATATACCTTTGATGGTGCCATCCTTCTTGTCCGCTAAGTACTTTGGACAGCTATGCCCAAAGGACCCATGTCCTTGCAATAGAAGCACTCGGTCCGCTTAGGACCCACTGAAGCTTCTTCTCAAATAGGGCATTAAGCTTGCCGCCTTCTTCAAGGGCTTCTTTGCTCCTACCTTTCTTAAAGGAGGTCTTGTTGACCATCAACACATGATTATCCTTCTTGATGTCCACTTCCGCAGCCTCTTGACTTTGTGAAGAGCTCGGTGATCGTATCAAGGAACCAATCGATTATGAGTCACTACAAAACTTTTGTAGCTGTGAGGGAGTGATTGCAGAACCCTCATCAATCTTGAGCTCCTCCGAATCGTGCACTCCAGCTTGCTCAAGGCGTTGAGTGTAGCCCGACATCTTTATGGCATGCTCACTAACTAACTCCCTTCCTCCATCTTGCGATTAAAGAACTTCTCGAGATCTCATATCTCTTAACGGGCTTGAGTATGAAACATGGTTTTCTCCTCGAGAATCTCAAAGGGCCCAGATAGGTTTCAAAACGATTTTGAAGCTCCGTTCCATAGCAAACAACATGGTGCTCTTAATCACACCATAATCATCTTTATGTGATAGATGCTTTCTCATCACCGCAGCTTGATTAGGGAGGGTCACCTAACGCTTTACCAAGGACATAGTCCTTTGTCCGCCATGTAATGATTCTTAGATTGGAACCAATTGGTGAAGTTAGACCCATTGTTTCTAAGCTTTTCCTTCTCAAAGAAAACGTTGAAGTTGAAGTTGGATTTGGCCATGTGATCTACGATTTGCAAGTACAATTTAGACTATGTTCATGATAAATAGTTCAACTTAATCAAATTACTAGATGAACTCCCACTAAATTCAACATCCCTCAAGTTGTTTAGTGAACACGATCCAAATTCACCACACCTAATCCGATCATCACGAGAAGAGATGTGGTTTCAATGGTGGACAACAAAGTGTCGATCATATCATTCATATGACTCATGCTTAACCTTTCGGTTCTTGTGTTTCGAGGCCATGTCTGTACATGCTAGGCTCGTCAAGTTAGACCCAAGTATTTCCGTGGCAGTAAAACTGGCTTGCACCTTGTATGTGAGCGAGAGTCTATAGCACCCATCATCACGTGATGCTTGGACACGCATTTAACTTTCGCAACGGTGCATACTTGGGGAGAACACAGTTTTATCTTGATCTTTAAGTGAGGACTCATCTTATAATGCTACCGTTAGTTTCTAAGCATAATAAGATACATAAAGGGATAAACATCACATGCATATAACTTTATGTGACATGGTATAGCCAATCTTCACAAGAATGATCTCCATCTTGTGCGTTCCAAGATGATCTCCATCACTCCACCATGATTGCCTCCACCACGAATAGCAACTACAACTATTGCTAACTACTTAGCGATAAAGTAAAGCTATTACATGGCGTATAAGAAGTTGACTCATGGTCATACACAATTATAGAGACAACCATATGGCTCTCGCCGTTGTGTACTCATCGACATGCAAGTCGTGAAACATTACAAAACATGATCATCGATACAATATACACATCACATCTTGGGCCATACCATATCACGAAAACACTCGCAAAAACAAGTTAGACGCCTCTACTTTGTTGTTGCATGTTTTACGTGGCTTATGGGAGTAGATGCTAAGAACGATTCTTACCTACGGAAAGCCACAACGGTGATATTATGGTTGCCAAACTCCGTGTTAATCCCATGACAACTATAGTGAGAGAACTGATCCATCCACCGCATGTGGTACAAGCCACACGTCAAGTGCGGAGCGGTCTCGCGAACGACGCCGCGTAAGGTTGGCCCTGACCGCTTCAATCTCACTATCCCGCCATAAGAAGAACAAAACAAGAGGCTTGCAACAGAAAACATTAACACCGCAACAACCATGTTGCGTTCTACTGAAACACATCTACGCATAGATCTAGCTCGATACCATCAAGGGTTTCGGCATAGTAAATCAAAATTTTCTACGGATGCGACAGAGGGAAAGCCAAGATCTAATCTAGGAGATGCAATCAACGAGAGATTGGATTAGATCTTCATACCCTTGAAGATTCACGACAAACGCTCTGAACGTGCGTGGGTGATGTAGTCGTCTCGCTTCTCCTCCTCGCGATCCGATCCGATCTAGCACCACAAGTGGCGGTGCCTCCGTGAGATGCACACGCAGCACCTCGACGTCTCCTCCTTCGGACCAGCGAGTATGGTGGAGAGATAGATTGGATCTACAACACGACGGCGTGGTGTATATGGTGGAGAATTTCTGCAGGCTTCGCCTACAAACATCGGGAGGGAGAGGAAGGTAGCAAGGCGCTAGGGCTTGGAGGAAGGTGTGGAGTAGTGGGAGGGAGGCGCACCACCCTCTATATAGAGGGGGCGCCAGCCCTGCCCCTCCTCCAAGCCTATCTCTAGTTTAAACAATTTAAACTCTCCTTATCTAGAAATCCTATCACTAGTTTAAACGATTTAAACTCCCTTATCTAGAAATCTATCTCTAGTTTAAACGAGTTTAAACTTATCTAGGATCGCTGGGCCCTATGGGGCCTAGTGCCCCCTGGCCCAATGCGCCAGGACACTCCCTCATAGGCCCATGCCCTCCCGGAAGGTGGGGCCACGTTGGTCCCTTCCGGAAGGTTCTAGAAGCTTCCGATAATACCGATTAACCCGAACAATTCAACTCCAAAACTGCCTTGCCTTATATGAATCTTATTCTCCGGACCATTCCGAACCTCTCGTGATATCCCGGATCCCATCCGAGACTCGAACAAAAATTCATAAACCAATTATCCAATCTATCCTAGCGTCCAAATCGTTAAGTGTGTGACCTGCGGGTTCGAGAATATGCGCATATGATCTTCTATCAATAATCAACAGCGGGTCTGGGCACCCATATTGACTCCACACATTCATCGATGATCATATCGGATGAACCACGATGCCGGATTCAATTAATCCCATATATATATTCCCTTCGCTCGCGATATTTTACTTGCCCGAGATTCGATCGTCGGCCATACCTAGTTCAATCTCGTTCACGAAGTACTTTACTCGCTCCGTAATCCGATATCACTTTGTGATTAACTCCTTAACCACATGCTTGCAAGCGGTGTTGATATCGACACGAGTGGGCCCAAGTATATCTCCGACTTGGGAGGGACAAATTCCATCTCGATACATACAACCCAATGATACTTTCCGATCACCGAGAGACACCTTTATGATCACCCTCTCATAGGATGACGTTTGATGACCTCAAAGCTTTCTTCCGATACCAGGAGTTGCATTATCTCATGGTCTAAGGAATACAATATTTGACATAGGAAAAGCTTCGCAAAGACGAACACGATGACACGATCTAATTGCTCGCTTTGTTTGGTCTATCCACCATATCATTCTCCCAATGATATGATCTCATTATCAATTGACAACTCATGTCTATGGTTAGGAAACCTTAACCATCATTGATCAATGAGCTAGTCCATAGAGGCGTACTAGGGACACGGTGTTGTTCACAAACCACACAAGTATTAAAGTTTCCGCTTAATACAATTCTAGCATGGAATATAAACTTTATCATGAACAAGAATTATAATAATAACATCTTTATTATTGCCTCTAGGGCATAATTCCAACAGAGAGGTGTGGGAGGTTGGTGCGCCCCCACCCCTCTTTATATAGAGGGGGCGCAGCCCTAGCCCCTCCCCCAAGCCCAAAGGATAAGGAGTGGGGGGCATGGACTCTCCCCTCTTCTAGAAACCCTATCTCTAGTTTAAACGATTTAAACTCTCTAGGATCGGCTGGGCCCTATGGGGTTTTGCCCCTGGCCCAATGCGCCAGGACACTCCCTCATAGGCCCATGCCCCTCCCGAAGGTGGGGCCACGTTGGTCCCTTCCGAAGGTTCTAAGCTTCCAGACAATACCGACACAATTAGAAACAATTCCAAACTCCAAAACTGCATCCTTATATGAATCTTATTCTCCGACCATTCCGAACCTCTCGTGATGTCCCGGATCCCATCCGAGACTCGAACAAAATTCATAAACCAATTATCCAATCTATCCTAGAGTCAAGACACGTTATGTGACCTATGAGTTCGAGAATATGCACATGATCTTCTATCAATAATCAACAGGGGTGCAGGCACCCATATTGACTCCACACATTCATCGATGATCATATCGGATGAACCACGATGTCGATTCAAACAATCCCATATATATAATATTCCCTTCGTCTCGCGATATTTTACTTGCGAGATTCGATCGCTCGGTGCATCATACCTAGTTCAATCTCGTTCACAGAAGTACTTTACTCGTTCGTAATCCGATATCACTTTGTGATTAACTCCTTAACCACATGCTTGCAAGCGGTGTTGATATCGACACCGAAAGTGGGCCCAAGTATATCTCTCCGACTTGGAGGGACAAATTCCATCTCGATACATACAACCCAATGATACTTTCCGATCACCGAGAGACACCTTTATGATCACCCTCTCATAGGATGACGTTTGATGACCTCAAAGCTTTCTTCCGATACCAGGGAGTTGTATTATCTCATGGTCTAAGGAATACAATATTTGACATAGGAAAAGCTACGCAAAGATGAACACGATGATACGATCTAATTGGTTCGCTTAGTTTGGGTCTGTCCATCATATCATTCTCCCAATGATATGATCTCATTATCAATTGACAACTCATGTCTATGGTTAGGAAACCTTAACCATCATTGATCAATGAGCTAGCCCTTAGAGGCGTACTAGGGACACGGTGTTGTTCACAAACCACACAAGTATTAATGTTTCCGCTTAATACAATTATAGCATGGAATATAAACTTTATCATGAACAAGAATTATAATAATAACATCTTTATTATGCCTCTAGGGCATTATTCCAACAGTCTCCCACTTGCACTAGAGTCAATAATCTAGTTTACATCTGGCAACAATCTCACACCCATGGCACTGAGGTGTTGATCATGTTTTACACGTGGAAGAGGTTTAGTCAATGGATCATGACATTCAGATCCGTATGTACTTTGCTAATCTTCGATCTCCATCTACTATATAATCTCGGATTATATGAAACTTATTGATATGCTTGGTCTTTGGATGATATCTTGGTTCCTTAGCGAGTGCTATGGCGCCCGTGTTGTCACAATATCTCCAAGTGGGTCCAATGCACTTGGAACCACGCCAAGCTCGATGATGAAGTTTCGATCCAAACTCCTTCACTTGACGCTTCTGCAGCCATGTATTCCGCTTCCATCAGAGATCCCGCGATCATGCTTTGCTTGCGACTTCTCCAGCCACCTCCTCCATTCAAAATATAAACGTATCCGTCTCGAGATTTGGAATCATCCTTGCTTGTCGAAACTAGCATCGACGTAACCTTTTACGACAAGATGTTCATCACCCCATAGACTAAGAACATTTCTTTAGTTCTATTTAGGTACTTAGGATGTTCTTCACGGCTGTCCAAAGGTTCCACTCTGGATCACTTTGATATCTTTCGTCAAACTAAGAGCATTGGACACATCCTCTAGTACACAGCATGGCATACATGATGGAACCTATGGCCGAGGCATAAGGCACTTTGCTCATAGCTTCCTATCATTTCATCAGAATGGACACTGAGCCTTGCTCAATATCTTACCCGACAACATAAGCACCAACCTTTCTTTGCCTTATCCATTCCGAACCTTTTCGTAACTTTGTCTAGGTATGTACTGCGGCTTAAAGCTATCAGCCTTTTGTCTATCTCTATAGATCTTGATGCCCAATATATAAGCAGCTTCACCTAGGTCTTTCATTGAAAAACATTTGTTCAAATATCTCTTCACATCGTTAAGCATGTTGTTGTCATTTCCAATAATCAATATGTCATCCACATATAGTACCAGAAACGTCACCGAGCTCCCACTCACTTTCTTGTAGATGCAAGCTTCGTAGCAATTTGGAACAAATCCAAAGCTCTTGATCACTTGATCAAAACGAAGGTTCCAACTCCGAGATGCTTGCTTCAGTCCATAAATGTAATCAAGTTTGCACACTTTATCAAGATCCTTAGGATCGACAAAACCTTCGGGTTGCATCATATACAACTCTTCATCAATGTTCCCATTGAGGAAAGCAGTCTTGACATCCATCTGCCATATTTCATAATCATGAAACGCAGCAATTGCTAATAAAATCCGAATGGACTTAAACATCGCTACGGGAGAGAAAGTCTCATCGTAGTCAACACCTTGAACTTGTCGAAAACCTTTTGCGACAAACCGTGCTTTATAGACGGTAACATTACCATCCGCGTCCGTTTTCTTCTTGAATATCCATTTGCACTCAACGGCCTTTGTCGCTAGGAGGATCCACCAAAGTCCATACTTGGTTTACGCTCATGGATCCCAATTGGATTTCATGGCTTCCAGCCATTTCTCGAGTATGGGCTCATCATCGCTTCCTCATAGTTCGTGGGTTCCGCTTCTACCAACAAGACAATCAAGACAGGGTTGCGTACCACTCGTAGGGGCACGCGACCTTGTCGACTGCGACGTTCGATGTGACATCGTCCGGCTTCATGATCCTTGTCATTAGCTTCCTCTATTGTTGGTGCGGTGCACTAGAACACTTTCAAGTCTTCGCTACTCTCCAATTCAAGAGAAGGTTCAATAACCTCGTCTAGCTCTACTTTCCTCCACTCACTTCTTTCGAGAGAAACTCCTTCTCAAGAAAGGAACCGTTCTTCGACAAACACTTTGCCTTCGGTTACGTGATAGAAGGTATACCCAATAGTTTCCTTAGGGTATCCTATGAAGACGATTTCTCGCTTTGGGTTCGAGCTTGTCGGCATCAACTTCTTGACGAAGCTTCGTGATCCCCAAACTTTAAGAAATGACAACTTAGGTTTAGCACCAAACAACAGTTCATACGGTGTCGTCTCAACGGATTTAGATGGAGCCCTATTTAAAGTGAATGCAGCGGTTTCTAATGCATAACCCCAAAATGATAACGGCAAATCAAGAAGAGACATCATTGATCGGACCATATCTAATAGGGTTCGATTCGCTCGAGACACACCATTGCGTTGTGGTGTTCGGGTGGCATGAGTTGTGAAAGCGATTCCACTTGCTTTAAGATGCGTGAGAAAATCATAACTCAAATATTCACCTCCACGATCGGATCGTAGAAACTTAATCTTTACATTACGATGGTTCTCCACTTCATTCGAAATTCCTTGAACTTTTCAAATGTTTCAGATTTATGTTTCATTAAATAGATATACCCATATCTACTTAAGTCATCGGAAAAGTGAGGAAATAGCGATATCCATCTTGGCGTCGAAACACTCATCGGTCCGCATACATCGGTATGTATGATTTCCAACAAGTCCGTTGCTCGCTCCATCATACCAGAGAACGGGGTTTTGATCATCTTGCCCATGAGGCATGGTTCGCATGTGTCAAATGATTCAAAATCAAGAGACTCCAAAGTCCATCGAATGGAGTTTCTTCATGCGCTTTACACCAATATGACCTAGACGACGGTGCCACAAATAAGTAGTATTATCACTATCTACTTTGCATCTCTTAGCCTCAATGTTATGGATGTGTGTTTCATCCCTTTCGATATTTAGAAGAAATAAACCATTCACAAGAGGTGCATGACCATAAAAGATGTTACTCATATAAATAGAACAACCATTATTCTCCGATTTAAATGAATAACCGTCTTGCAATAAACACGATCCGAAATAATGTTCATGCTCAACGCAGCACATAATAACACTTATTAAGGTTTAAAACTAATCCGAAGGTAAAACTAAGGAGAGCGTGCACGGCCATCACATCAACTCTTGATCCGTTGCAACGCGCATCGTCACCTCATCCCTCGCAAACGCCGTATATTCCGTAGCTCTGTTTGAGTTAAATATATTAGTAATCGAACCGGTATCAAATACCCGAGCACTACAACGAGGGCTAGTAAGGAAAACATCAATAACATGTATATCAAATATACCTTTGATGGTGCCAGCCTTCTTGTCCGCTAAGTACTTGGACGATTGCCTTCAGTGACCCTTGTCCTTGCAATAGAAGCACTCGATGTCGGCTTAGGACCAGACTTGAGCTTCTTCTCGGCGAGGGCAAGCTTCTGCCGCCCTTCTTGAAGGGCTTCTTTGCTCCCTTACCTTTCCTAAAGGAGGGCTTGTTGACCATCAACACATGATTATCCTTCTTGATGTCCACCTCTACAGCCTTCAGCTTTGCGAAGAGCTCGGTGATTGTATCAGTGGAACCAATCTGATTATGAGTCACTACAAAACTTTTGTAGCTGGGAGGGAGTGATTGCAGAACCCTGTCAATCTTGAGCTCCTCTGGAATCGTGCATTCCAGTTGCTCAAGGCGTTGAGTGTAGCCCGACATCTTTATGGCGTGCTCACTAACGGAACTCCCTTCCTCCATCTTGCAGTTAAAGAACTTCTCGGAGATCTCATATCTCTCGAGCGGGCTGAGTGCGAAACATGGTTTTCAGCTCCTCGAGAATCTCGAAGGGCCCGGGATACTCTTCAAAACAATTTTGAAGCTCCGGTTCCATAGCAAACAACATGGTGCTCTTAATCACACCATAATCATCTTTGCGCGACTGATAGACAACTTTCTCATCGGTAGCGATTGCAGGGGGTCACCTAATGCTTCCCAAGGACATAGTCCTTTTGTCCGCCAGACAGAATGATTCTTAGATTGCGGAACCAATTGGTGAAGTTAGACCCATTGTTTCTAAGCTTTTCCTTCTCAGAAAAAACGTTGAAGTTGAAGTTGGACTTGGCCATGTGATCTACAGTATTTGCAAGTACAATTTAGACTATGTTCATGATAAATAGTTCAATTTAATCAAATTACTAGATGAACTCCCACTAAATTCAACATCCCTCAAGTTGTTTAGTGAACACGATCCAAATTCACCACACCTAATCCGATCATCACGAGAAGAGATGTGGTTTCAATGGTGGACAACAAAGTGTCGATCATATTACTCATATGACTCATGCTTAACCTTTCGGTTCTTGTGTTCCGAGGCCATGTCTGTACATGCTAGGCTCGTCAAGCTAGACCCAAGTATTTCCGCGTGTGCAAAACTGGCTTGCACCCGTTGTATGTGAGCGTAGAGTCTATAGCACCCGATCATCACGTGATGCTTGGACACGACGAACTTTCGCAATGGTGCATACTCGGGGAGAACACAGTTTTTATCTTGATCTTTAAGTGAGGAATCATCTTATAATGCTACCGTCGCGATCTAAGCATAATAAGATACATAAAAGGATAAACATCACATGCATATAACTTTATGTGACATGGTATAGCCAATCTTCGCGCAATGATCTCCATCTTGTGCGTTCCGGCATGATCTCCATCACTCCACCATGATTGCCTCCACCATGAATAGCAACTACAACTATTGCTAACTACTTAGCGATAAAGTAAAGCTATTACATGGCGTATAAGAAGTTGACACACAGGTCATACACAATTATAAAGACAACCATATGGCTCCTGCCGGTTGTGTACTCATCGACATGCAAGTCGTGAAACATTACAAAACATGATCATCGCATACAATATACACATCACATCTTGGGCCATACCATATCACAGAAAACACTCCCTGCCAAAACAAGTTAGACGCCTCTACTTTGTTGTTGCATGTTTTACGTGGCTTTATGGGAGTACATGCTAAGAACGATTCTTACCTACGGAAAGCCACAACGGTGATATTATGGTTGCCAAACTCCGGTGTTAATCCCATGACAACTATAGTGAGAGCCGACATCCACCCGGCCGCATGTGTGGTACAAGCCACACGTCAAGTGCAGAGCCGGTCTCGCGACGTCGCGTAAGGTTGGCCTGGACGCTTCAATCTCACTATCCGCGTCATAAGAAGAACACAAACAAGAGGCTTTTAACAGAAAACATCAACGCCAACAACCATGTTGCGTTCTACTCGTGAAACACATCTACGCATAGATCAAGCTCGATACCTGAAGGGTTTGGCGGCATAGTAAATCAAAATTTTCTACGGATGCGAGCGGAAAGCCAAGATCTAATCTAGGAGATGCAATCAACGAGAGATTGGATTAGATCTTCATACCCTTGAATATTCGCGACAAATGAACGTTCGTCGGAACGTGGGTGATGTAGTCGTACTCGCTTCTCCTCCTCGCGATCCGATCCGATCTAGCACTGAAGTGGCGGTGCCTCCGTGAGATGCACACGTGAGCACCTCGGCGTCTCCTCCTTCCTCGGACCAGCAAGTATGGTGGAGATAGATTGGATCTACAACACGGCGTGGTGTATATGGTGGAGAATTTACTGCAGGCTTCGCCTACAAGCGATCGGGAGGAGAGAGGAAAGCTAGCAAGGCTAGGGTTTGGAGGAGAGGTGTGGGAGGTTGGTGCGCCCCCCCTCCTCTTTATATAGAGGGGGGCGCAGCCCTAGCCCCTCCCCCAAGCCCAAAGGATAAGGAGTAGGGGGCATGGCCACTCCCATCTTCTAGAAACCCTATCTCTAGTTTAAACGATTTAAACTATCTAGGATCGGCTGGGCCCTATGGGGCCTTGTGCCCAATGCGCCAGGACACTCCCTCATAGGCACATTCCCCTCCCGGAAGGTGGGGCCACGTTGGTCCCCTTCCGGAAGGTTCTAGAAGCTTCGGTACAATACCGATTAACTTAACAATTCCGAACTCCAAAACTGCACCGCCTTATATGAATCTTATTCTCGGACCATTCCGAACCTCACGTGATGTCCGGATCCCATCCTAGACTCGAACAAAAATTCATAAACCAATTATCCAATCTATCATAGCGTCGACACGTTAAGTGTGTGACCCTCGGGTTCGAGAATATGCGAGACATGATCTTCTATCAATAATCAACAGGGGTCTAGGCACCCATATTGACTCCCACATTCATCGATGATCATATCGGATGAACCACGATGTCGATTCAAACAATCCCATATATATATTCCCTTCGTCTCGCGATATTTTACTTGCCGAGATTCGATCGTCGGTGCAGGTCATACCTAGTTCAATCTCGCTCACGCAAGTACTTTACTCGTTCGTAATACGATATCACTTTGTGATTAACTCCTTAAGCACATGCTTGCAAGCGGTGTTGATATCGATTACGAGTGGGCCCAGTATATCTCTCCGACTTGGGAGGACAAATTCCATCTCGATACATACAACCCAATGATACTTTCCGATCACCTGAGAGACACCTTTATGATCACCCTCTCATAGGATGACGTTTGATGACCTCAAAGCTTTCTTCCGATACCAGGGAGTTGTATTATCTCATGGTCTAAGGAATACAATATTTGACATAGGAAAAGCTACGCAAAGATGAACACGATGATACGATCTAATTGCTTCGCTTAGTTTGGGTCTGTCCATCATATCATTCTCCCAATGATATGATCTCATTATCAATTGACAAATCATGTCTATGGTTAGGAAACCTTAACCATCATTGATCAATGAGCTAGTCCTTAGAGGCGTACTAGGGATACGGTGTTGTTCACAAAACACACAAGTATTAATGTTTCCACTTAATACAATTCTAGCATGGAATATAAACTTTATCATGAACAAGAATTATAATAATAACATCTTTATTATTGCCTCTAGGGCATAATTCCAACACTATGTACCAAGATCTATCTACTAGATACAAACAACGGGCGGATGTATATCCGTAGAGAACATACCCTTGAAGACCGACAAAGCTTAACGAGTTCAACTCGTGGTTGATGTAGACGATCTCTTGCCGATCTCAAGATCGAGAGGAAGTCCTAAAGCAAAGCGGCCAGCATCCGTGCTCGCACACGCACAAGACACTGGCAACCTCCACCTCCTCGCTCCAGCGATGCAGCGGAAGCACAACCCTTTCTTGCCGAATAGCCACCGGGAACATGTATCTCGCTAGTCCGAGACCATGGGGGATAAATTCTAGAGGGGGAGAGAGATCCTTCACGAGGAGGTGTGAGAGACAAGTGAGAGGAGGGGCTCCTTTTATAGGAGGAGGGGGGCACCCAAGGGGGTGGCCGCCAGCCATGGGGCTGCCCCATCCCCTCCTTCATTCATGTGGGTGGACACTCCACTCACAAAATGTCCTTTAAATTCCCTCCACTCAAAAGTCCACTCAAATTCTCATTAAATTTCCACCAAATTTAATGCAAACTCTCATTAAATAAAACTCTTTTATTTTATTCAGAATTTTGTCAATTACTTTAATGACAAACATTCACAAATAACCCCTTGCTAGAATTCCATTTCACATGCATAACCACTTTATGCAATTTCACCCGAAAACCTGTTTCGTATCTAGTGAAATAAATTCCTGCGCTTGTTTATTCTTTCGGCATGAAACATTTGCTCCAACTGGATGCCAGTGTCCCTTAAGTGTGTCACCCTACGGTTCGCGAATAATGCGGACATGATCGAGACTCTTCTCCGGTCAATAATCAGTAGCGGGACCTAGAGATCCATACTGACTCCCACACATTCAACGATGACTTTTCCTGTGATCGTCGGAACCTTTTACGCTTGTATCTTAATCCCTTTGTTTCACGATATATTACATGTCCGAGATTCGATCATCGGTATCTCCATACCTAGTTTGATCTCGTTACTGACATGCACTCTTTTCTCGTTCCCGTGATTTAACATTCTAGTGATCAAATCACTTGCTTGCAAGCTAACCAATGTGATATCACCGAGAGGGCCCAGAGCATATCTATCCGTCATCGGGATGAACAAATTCCACTCTTGATCCATGATTCTCAACATAACACTTTAATAGCTTTGAAGCCATCTTTATAATCACCTAGCTACGGAGTGACGTTTGATGTCAATAAGAAACTCTTCCGGTGTTAGTGATTGGCATGATCTCATGGTCTAAGGATTAGGACTACTTCGTAGTTTGTTTATTAAACACACATGTATTAACGTTTCCGTATTAATACAATTATAGCATGCAAAATAAACATCTATCATATACTTCGAATACACATAATAAACATTTTATTATTGCCTCTCAGGGCATATTCTCTTCAGTCTCCCACTTGCACTAGAGACAATAATCTAGTTACATTGTGATGTATCTAACACCCATGGAGTTCTGGTGTAGATCATGTTTTGCTCTAGGAAGAGTTTTAGTCAACGGATCTGCTACATTGAGATCCGTATGTACTTTACAAATCTTTATATCTCCATCCTTGACATGCTCGCGGATGGAGTGAAACCGGCGCTTAATATGCTTGGAATGCTTGTGAGACCTTTGTAACTACCTCAGTGAATTACGCTCCTAGTTACAAGCCTGGATGAGTGGAAATGGTTGAAATAGTACGGCGGGGCCCAAATGCCACTCACAGGTAGACCTTTCGGCCGTCCCAACCATTTCCAAACATCGGGGCAAGAACGGGCGGCGTAATCAGCAGGCGAAGGGATCAACTACATACACAAATGAGTATGTATGCAAGCCACCATACAAGACATCGAGCCATTCCATCTAAAAAGAAAGGAATATAGCAACGCCATACGGCAAGATTCAAATGTTCTAGATAGATATAATAGTTTAGGATATCTCCTCATACATCAAACATCGAGTATCAAGCGAGCGGCAAACAAGATCAGTGCGGATAAGAAGCAAATCGGCATAAGATGCCCCATAAATAAGCACATCCGCCCACGATCTCACGGATCCCGTTCGGAATCTCTACACGAACGATCGTTGCCCACATCGTCGCCTCCTCCACCCAAAGATCCATCTTGTGAGTGTACTGTTCATCCGAATCAAATAATTTATCGTGTGAGACCCTAGGGTACTCAGCAAGTCTTTATGCCTCTAAAGGGGACACAACACAGGGTAGCAATTGCAGCAAAAGATAAACCCTAGCAATTCTATAGAAACTCGCTAACCATCCGCCTAACCAAAGATGAGCGGATGTCCGTGAATTAATGACAACAGTTATAACAGAATATCAGATCCATCCTCCTCCTCCTCGCTACCAACGAGGAAGCGGACGAACAACCCCCCATCCGCTGGCGCGTTTTATTATCCATTCCACGAGTGTTGCACTATTTACTAGTCGGTTCTTTAGTCAAGTTAAAAGCGGTACTTTAGTTATGCTTGTCTATGATCGAAAGCGTGCTCCAAGTCGTCCATAACCGCGGACACGGCTTTCGAAAGTTTTACCTGCGGTGCACAAATAACACACACTCGATCAACCTCGGAAAAACCAAATCAAAACCCAACGAGGCCTTCACGACAAAGCAATCACAGATTGAAATATTTGAGGCCACCCCATTGAGTACACCATAGCGAAGTTAGTGACTCAGACGGACTCAAGGTTTTGCGTCAATGGTTGTAATGACTGGGAACCGAAATGTGGTGGCTTGTCGCCGAAAACACTCGCTTCCCTAAGCAGCAGTGCTCCTCGCACAATCGTAAATAAAACATGGCATAAGTACAGGATAGTAAATAAAACCTCAAACTAGTTTGTGGCCCCAAGAAATAAGAATGAATCAAGCTCGCTCGGGGGGTCCCATAAGCCTCCGGATGTGGATAGCGAATATTCAAGGAATAGGAATCAAGTACTGGGTC
Source organism: Avena longiglumis (assembly GCA_030063025.1). NCBI lineage: Eukaryota > Viridiplantae > Streptophyta > Magnoliopsida > Poales > Poaceae > Avena > Avena longiglumis. The sequence continues at coordinate 592,482,309 of CP125973.1, forward strand.
CCACGGGACACAAGTGAGGAAAAACCAAATAGCAGATATTGCTCACGGTGCCACTTTCATTAGTTATCCTATTACTACTCGGGTTAAGTTGTTTAGGTACCTCGTTATCCATCGACTCTCACATACCCTACACATGTTGTTCTCGACTGCATGGCTCAAACAACTCCTGTAGTAATGGCTCATTGGATGGAGGAACAAGCTTGGTGGGGTTTAAAAGGAAAGGCTATGCAATACTTGGGATTCAGTTTAATGCAATCGCGACTCAATGATGCAAGAATAAGATAGAGGCAATAGGTACTATATGTATGCAAGCATGTGGTAGTGCTTGTGCACAGCACTCATTGAAGCGAGAGAAGGATCAGGTAGTGCTCACGGTCTCTTGATATATCCCACCTTTCGGTCTATCTGAAGAAGAACCAAACAAACAAGGGCCAACATAAATAAAGTGCACAAGCATAAGAATAAAATGCGACAAGCAAACAATCATGCCAAGATGAATGATGCACAATTTTCATGGCAATAAAGTAGCATGGCATGGGTGAGGTGTGGAATACAAGAATAAGCATTTTATTGAGTTTTGGTCACATTTTATACTCAAATAAGTTGCTGTTTACTTTATATTTATATGATGCATGCTGCAATTCAGAACATGGAATGCATAAACAGAAAGGTCTCGTCGAGCTGATCATTTTAGACATATCATTTGTTAAATTTGGAGTTATAAATCAAAAGTTATTAATTAATTAAGAAAAGGGCATTTTATTGTAATTTTAATCAACTTGAAATTTAAAGTGTTCAAAATATATTTATGATGGCATATTTGAATTCCTCACATTTTTCTGATCTAAAAACATATATCATTTGTATCATTTGGATTTGTGTTTTAAAAGTTATTATAAATCTGATTTGAATTTTGAATTTGAACTAAATTTGAAAAGATTTGAATTAAAAACAGAAAACAGAAAAGCTTTTTCTACTCAGGCTAACTTAGCCACAGTCAGTGACATGTGGGCCACCCGCTGACTGGCATAGGACGGGTGGGTTGAGGACCGCGGGTTGAGGATGGGAAAAGCGTGGGTGCCTTTTTACAAAAAGCCCTGCAGAGAGGGACTGCGGGTTGAGGAAACAAAAAGGAAAGGGGGTTTTCCGAGAAAAGCCACGCGGTACTGTTTTTATTCTCGCGTTATCGTGGCCCGGCAATGACGGGAGGAAAGCAGTGGCGAGGCTCGATCTCGCGACCACCTCGCGTGCTTGTGGCGGACCGCTGCGGTGGCTAGGGGTTGTGGGGTTATTTCTGCCACGCATGAGATGAGGTAACGTAGACAACGAGCGACGAACCTGCCGTGCATAGAGGGCGTTCGTCGGGCTGCGCCGTCGAGGAAACAAACGTGGGAGGATGTCGAGAGGTGCGAGCTCACCGAGCGCCCGGTGGTGGTGGTTGGGCGGGATGCGGGATCGTTGACGAGTGGCGCCGGCGAGCTAGGGTTTTCGTCGGAGTGGCGTCGGCACAGGCTCTGGTCCTCCTCCTCCTCGTCTGCTGATTCTGGGGGCAGCGGAGGGCCTCCTCGACCTTGCCGACAAACTCCCCGCCCACGCCTCTGGATCGCGGAGATGGTGGAGACCGACGGTTGGCGGCGGTGTAGATGGATGCGGTGGAGAAGAGGGAGGAAGGGCAAGGCCTCAGGCGGATCTGGGAGAGGCGAGGTGAGGGAGAGGGGTAGATGGGGCGGGGGAGGAGAGAGGGTGCCGTGGGGAGGTGGTGAAGGAAAAGGTGGCTTGGGTGCCACCTTTCCTCTCTCTTCACGTGCTCGAGGCTCGGCATGGGCGGGTAGGCACCGGTGTGGGGCTAGGGCGAGGCCGAGAGGGTAGGATCGGGTGGGGCTGGTGGCGGAGAGGAGCGAGAGGGAGGGGTGAAAGTGGCTCGGGTTAGGGTGGTAGCTAGGGTTGGGGTGGAGAGAGAGAGGGGGTAGATGGGTCCAGGGTGACCAGGTGGGACCGAGCTAGGTGAGGGAGAGAGAGGCCGAGAGAGAGGGAGGAACTAGGGGTTAGATTAGAGGGGCTCGGGTTAGGGTTTAAGAGAGAGGTGAGATGGGGTAGAGTGTAACTAGGGTCAGAGCTTGGGTTAGGGTTAGAGAGAGGCTAGGGTTTAGATTAGAGGATAAGTGAGAGGGGGTGTGGCATGGTAGATAGGTTTAGGGTTTGAAAGAGGGGAAGCTAGGTTTAGGGTTTTAGCTAGGTTAGAGAGAGGAGAGATGAGAGATGAGAGGGGCTTAAGGATTTTAGATGCTTGCATGCATCAAGCAAGAACAAGCTAAGATCAAACAAGGTTTAGACAAAAGAGAGGAAGGAAAGATAGGGTTTAAGCAAGATCAAATAAGACCAAGCCCAAAGGAGGGAGAGAGAGAAGAGAGATGATCCACTCAAAATGACCAAATAAAAACAAAGGGGGACAAAAGATGGTGATGGTTGCATGGCCCATGCAAGTATTTAATGCCATGTGTTAATCTTGTGAAAACAAAATAAAATCACATGGCATGATTCCATGCATTTCCAAAAGGTGGAATAAAGACCAAGCAAAAGAAATTAGAGTTGGATCCACTCAACCCACATGAGCTAGAATAAAAATCCAAAGAAAAGAATTACAAGCTCATGGTTTATTGGAATGGTGGAAGGTAAAAGGTGGTGTCAAAGAAAAGTGGTGGAGTGGAATAAAAGATATGCCCCCAACTCAACTTGGGCATTTAAACAATATATCAAGAACCAAATACAATTTACAATGCATATGAGAGAAGAACCAAATCAAAAAGGGGGTTTTATATGATGCTCAAATGCAAGGTGGCATGATGACATGAGCATGATTGAATGATGATGCAACAATTATATATATGAAGTAGCCATTTTATTACTAAACCAAGTAGCATTACAGTTGTTAGACAAATGGGATGCTACAACTCTTCCCCACTAAACAGGAATCTCGCCCCGAGATTCTAGGAAGAAGAAGAAGACTCAAAGAGGGTAGGATAGTTGGCACGGAGCTCATCTTCACGCTCCCAAGTGGCTTCATCAACGGAATGGTGCGACCACTGCACCTTGCAGAACTTGATGGACTTGTTGTGAGTCCTTCTTTCTGCGGTCTCAAGGATTTTTGTGGGGTGTTCTTGATAAGACAGGTCTTCTTGGAGATTGATTAGCTCATGATCCACGGTCCTGCCGGGATCCTTGAAGCACTTTTTGAGTTGAGAGATGTGGAAAACATCATGGACCTTGAGTTTTCGGAGCTCAAGAGCATAAGCAACTTCTCCTCTTCTTCCACGAATTTTGAAAGGATCGATGTATCTAGGAGCCAGCTTTCCTTTGATACCAAAGCGGTGTGCCTTTCATGGGAGTGACACGAAGGTAAACGAGATCACGAGGGACATACACCATGTCTGTGTGCTTCTGTCATAATTGCTCTTGGCGACTTTGAGCAATCTTGATTCTCAAGAATGATATGCACCTTCTCCTCCGCTTGAGTTACAATGTCGGGGCCAAACCATATTCTTTCTCCACACTGACCAACCAATCGAGTTCTGCATTTGACCATAGAGAGCCTCAAATGGTGCCATCTTCGACTTTTCTGGAAGGCTGTTGTTGTAAGAGAATTCAGCATAAGGAAGACATTCTTCCACTTCATGCCAAAAGAGATGACGCAAGCACGAAGCATATCCTCCGAATGATTGATCCTTTCAACTTTTCCTTGCATCGAGGGTGGTGAGTTGTGAAGTTCAACTTTGTTCCCAAAGCATTTTGGAAACTTTCCCGAACTTGGAAGTGAAGATGCTTCCACAGTGCGAATCGATCTCAAGCGGAACCCCATACGGAGAGACAATTACATTGATATAGAGCTCAAATCAATTCGAAATTGTTTCCTTGACGGGGAAGAAGTGAGCCACTTTAGAAAGCCTATCAATGACAACAAAGATTGCATTGTTGCCCTGCGACCTTGGAAAACCCGGTGATGAAGTCCATCTCTACTTTCTCCCATTTCCATTCGGGGTTTCAATGGCTGTAGAAGACCGAAAGGTTTCGATGGACAGCTTTCACTCTGCGGCGGACATCACACTCCGAGACATACTTGGCACAATATCGTTTCAAACCCGCCACCAATATTGTGTTTTCAAGTCCATGTACATCTTTGTCTTTGCCGGGGTGGATAGAAAGAATGAATCATGCGCCTCCTTGAGAACTTGCTCTCTCAAACCGGGTAGTTCGGAAGAAACATCCGGTGTTCAAAGAAAAGCGTGCCTTGATCATCGACGTGGAAGGACTCATACTTGAAGCTGAAGTTTGGAGATGATCTTTTGGTGTCGGATCACCAAGGTGACGAGCGAACCTTTTCTTCCAAGAGAGGGTTGCTAGAAGGTTCGGAGATACCCTTGTTCCACAATTTCAAGGTTGGTGGCGGAATTCCTCGCACAAGAGAACATTGTTCTTCCATCATGAGGTTGTTGACATAAGCTTTGCGGCTGAGGGCATCGGCCATGACATTAGCTTTGCCTAGAGTGTAGTTAATGGTCAAATCAAAATCATTGATTGCTTCAATCCATCTCCTCTGCCGAAGGTTGAGATCAGGCTGAGTGAAGATATACTTCAGACTCTTGTGATCGAAAGATTTCTAGCGGTTGCCAAGAAAGTAGTGCCTCCATAGTTTCAAAGCAAAGACAACTGCTGCGAGCTCGAGGTCATGTGTAGGATAGTTGATCTCATGCGTCTTCAACTGTCGAGAGGCATAAGCAACCACTTGTTTTTCTTGCATAAGGACCGCACCCAATCCTTGCAAAGAGGCGTCATAGAATATCTGGAAAGGCTTAGATGTGTCCGGAGGAACCAAGGCGGTGGAAGTGAGCTTCTCTTTGAGTGTCTCAAAGCTTGCTTGACATGCACGAGTCCAAAGATATTTCTTGTCTTTCTTGAGGAGATCGGTAAGAGGCTTCGCTATCTTGAAAAGTTACGAGCAGCGGCGGCAATAACTAGCCAAACCAAGGAAACTCCGCACTTCTTTGACATTAACGGGAGGAAGCCATTCAACAATTGTCTTCACAGTTTCGGGTTGTTGCAATGCCCTTGGCGAGATAGCGTGACCAAGATAGGTTACTTGAGGCAGCCAAAACTCACACTTGGAGAACTTTGCATACAAGCGGTTCTCACGAAGCTTGTTTAGGACACCGAAGGTGTTCTTCATGTTCTTCCTTTGACTTTGAATAGACTAGGATGTCATCCGGATAGACCACAACGAACTTATCAAGATACTCCATGAAAACCGAGTTCATAAGCCTCGAGAAGGTAGCGAGTGCATTGGTGAGACCGAAAGACATGACCGTGTACTCATACAGGCCATAGCGGGTGGTGAAAGCTTTTAGGAACATCTTCCTTGCGAATCTTGATTTGGTGATAACCACTTCTCAAGTCAAGCTTAGAGAACACCACGACTCCAGCTAGCTGATCGAAGAGATCATTAATCCGCGAAAGGGGATATTTATTCTTGATGGTTTTAGCATTGAGAGACCGATAGTCAACACAAAGTCTATCAGTCTGTCGCTTCTTCACAAAGATTGTTGGGCTACCCAAGAAGAAGGTCTTGTGTTGAATGAAACCCAACTTCTCTTGTTCATCAAGTTGTCGTTTGAGTTCACCAACTCAGAGGACCCATTTTATAAGGCCGCTTGGAGATAGGAGTCATTCAGTTCAAGCTCAATTACAAACTCAACCTCACGATCAGGAGGCATGCAGCAACTCTTCGGGAAAGACATCGGGAACTCACGGACCACGGAACACTCTGAATAGCTTCCATAGCATCATCATTCGAGCCGACAAAGAGAAAAGCTGGATAGCAGGAGTCGACTTGGAGAATAGACTATATGGCCTTGAGGAATCTTGAGAGAAACCGGCGTTCAAGACAATCAATCACAATGCATTTGTCAACCAATCCATGCCCAAGATGACATCAATGTCGAATTGCCAGAACAATTAAGGATGCCGAGAACGAAGAGCCACCAATCTCAATTTGATTGCCATGGCTGATTTTAGCAGCTGCCATTGTTTCTCCAGGAGAAAGGACCATTAACCGCTTAAGGAGAGGATCCATAGCTAACTCATTTTCATTTGGAAACTTGATAGAAACAAAAGAATGCGATGCACCAGAATCAAACAAAACTCGTGCAGGGACTGAGTTAACGGGAAGCATACCCATCACAACTCCAGGTGCATGCTCAGCTTGAGCGGCGTTGACACAATTGGCACGAGCAACAGTAGACCCGGGCTTGGTGTTGATGTTGAGAGCCCGAGGTGGTGGTGCACGAACCAAAGGAGAGCTTGTCGCAGATCTTGGAGGGTGGAGGAAGAGCTTTGTTTTCATCGGACAGTTCAGTTTGATGCCGAGTCTCCACGTGAAACAAGCACCGGTGGACGTGGAGCAACGTGGCGAGGACTCCGGGCGCTCGGGGTAGTGGTGGTTGTAGCCCACAGGAGCAGCGGTGAGGAAGTTTGGTGGCCTTGCCGCGTAGCTTGCAGGTCTTGGTGGAGCCGGCGGTGGGGTGTTAGGAACCCGGACCACGGCTTAGAGGGGCGACATAGTGAAGAGCTTGCTGCATCACGGTTGTGTTTCTTTGACTCCTCAAACACTTGCCTACTTGCTTCTTCTGCAGAGTATCTTTGAAGTTCGGAAAGACACCGGCCTTGCATGTGTGATTGCATATTTAATCGATGCATTGAGCCCTTGCGGAACCTCTTTTGCTTCTTCTTGTCATCGGAGATCTCATCGCCACCATAACGAGAAAGGTTCATGAAGTTCTGATGTAGGTATTGACATTGTCATTTCCACCTTGAGGTTGAAACACTTCCTTCATCCTTTCCATCACAATTTCGTGAATCTTGCTCTTTGAATGCTCTAGTGAACTGTTCCCAAGTAGGCTGAAAACCAATGCGGTTGCCTTGTAATTCTCCCACCGTAGAGCTGCATCTCCCTTGAAGGTGAGTAGCACATTTTACCCATTCTTGCTCGGGAACATCAGCGGTCTCGAGTAGCCTTGACATCTCACGCAACCAATCATCGATCAAGTGGTTGATCGAAACATCAAATTGGCGTGGGTTGAACTTGAGGAAGCTTTGATGTCTCCTCGCTTGGGAGGTGGAGTTAGCGAGCAAACTCATTCCTCCAACACTTTCTTCAAACGTTCTGGTTCTGCATTGCTGCCAAGGCATTGGCGATGTTTGACAACGCGGACCCCGATTCGGTGGTATGTCCTCATCGAGCGGCGTGGTGGTGCCATCCTGTGATTGATATAAAACACAAGTCAGTACTATAATGGAGAATAATAATAATCCAAAATAGTACCAAGATGGAATTACTCAAGATTAAAGGATACAATTTACTAAGATGATATTAAAATATCAACAAAGTTCAAAGCACCTAGAAGATATTAAGCATATCGCACACGACTGAAAAGGAGTGTGGTACATAGATATATCAAAGAAAATTTTTCCGCAATTTTCGGCATTAAAATACCAATAGATGCGCAAAATCACTTAACGAATCAAGATTAGTGACTCTACCAAATCAATATACAAGAGCGAATGATAAGAGTAGTGGTATGGTCGCGACTCCATCCCGCACTCAAATCATTACTCCGCACATGAATAAGTAGAACACATATCCTAACCCCTTCTTCTCACAACGAACCTAAAGATTAGTAACTACGGAAACGAACACCCCAAACAAGATAACGTCGGATAACAAAGAGTAAGACAGATCGCGGCGGTATACAACGAATCAGATAGATCGCGTCGGTTTGTAAAAGCCTGTCGGTATGGAATGTACCAACAGTTGATAACCAAAAGGCTGATTGTGATAACAACTTGGATGCAACAGGTAGACAAGGAATTACACACACACACACACACACACACACACACAACCTATGGTACTACGGAAACCCAGAACACGTGAATCCTAGTTTGAACTTTTAAGAAGAGGATTGAAAACGTTAAACTTCCTTACCAGAAAGGGTGGGTGGGTGGGTAAGAAGAAAAGTGGAAGCAGTCCTACTCTCGCGTTTTGTTTTTCCCTAGTATACATAACTACCAAAAATATTTGCTAGGCGAGAGCGACCATTTGGTGAGACCACGAAGGCGGGACAGCTCTGATACCAATTGTAACTACCTCGGTGAATTACGCTCCTAGTTACAAGCCTGGATGAGAGGAAATGGTTGAAATAGTATGGCGGGGCCCAAATGCCACTCACAGGTAGACCTTTCGGCCGTCCCAACCATTTCCAAACATCGGGACAAGAACGGCGTAATCGGCGGTGAAGGATCAACTACATACACAAATGAGTATGTATGCAAGCCACCATACAACGTACATCGACCATTCCATCTAAAAAGAAAGGAAATATAACGCCATACGGCAAGATTCAAATGTTCTAGATAGATATAATAGTTTAGGATATCTCCTCATACATCAAACATCGGTATCAAGGTGAGCGGCAAACAAGATCCGATGCGGATAAGAAGCAAATCGGCATAAGATGCCCCATAAATAAGCACATCCGCCCACGGATCTCACGGATCCCGTTCGGAATCTCTACACGAGCGATCGTTGCCCACATCGTCGCCTCCTCCACCAGTATCCATCTTGTGAGTGTACTGTTCATCTGAATCAAATAATTTATCGTGTGATACCCTAGGGTTTTCGGCAAGTCTTTATGCCTCTAAAGGGACACAACACAGGGTAGCAATTGCAGCAAAAGATAAACCCTAACAATTCTATAGATACTCGCTAACCATCCGCCTAACCAAAGATAGACGGAGGTCCGTGAATTAATGACAACAGTTATAACAGTATTATCATCAGATCCATCCTCCTCCTCGCTTACCAACGAGGAAGCGGACGAACAACCCCCCATCCGTTGGCAGTTTTATTATCCATTCCGTGAGTGTTGCACTATTTACTAGTCAGTTCTTTAGTCAAGTTAAAATCGGTACTTTAGTTATGCTTGTCTATGATCGAGAAAATGTGCTCCAAGTCGTCCATAACCGCGGACACGGCTTTCAGAAAGTTTTACCCTGCGAGGTGCACAAATAACACACACTCGATCAACCTCGGAAAAACCAAATCAAAACCCAACGAGGCCTTAACGACAAAGCAATCACAGATTCGAAATATTTGGGGCCACCCATTGAGTACATAGCGAAGTTAGTGACTCGAAGACGGACTCAACGTTTGCGTCAATGGTCAGACATGTAGGAACCCGAAAATGTGGTGGGCTTGTCGATACAGCGAAAACACTCCGCTTCCCTAAGCGATGCAGTGCTCCTCGCTGTCGTAAATAAAGCAGTAAAACATGGCATAAGTACAGGATAGTAAATAAAACCTCAAACTAGTTTGTGGCCCCAAGAAATAAGAATGAATCAAGATCTGGCTCAGGAGGGTCCCATAAGCCTCCCGGATGTGGATAGCGCGAATATTCAAGGAACAGGAATCAAGTACTCGGGGTCCTACGGGACACAAGTGAGCAGGAAAAACCAAATAGCAGATATTGCTCACCGGTGCCACTTTCATTAGTTATCCCATTACTACTCAGGTTAAGTTGTTTAGGTACCTCGTTATCCATCAGACTCTCACATACCCTACACATGCTGTTCTACGACTCGCATGGCTCAAACAACTCCTGTAGTAATGGCTCATTGGATGGAGGAACAAGCTTGGTGGGGTTTAAAAGGAAAGGCTATGCAATACTTGGGATTCAGTTTAATGCAATCGCGACTCAATGATGCAAGAATAAGATAGAGGCAATAGGTACTATATGTATGCAAGCATGTGGTAGTGCTTGCCTGGCAGCTCAGTTGAAGCGAGAGAAGGATCTGGGTAGTGCTCCTGGGTCTCTTGATATATCCCCTGCTCAGCGTCTATACGAAGAAGAACCAAACAAACAAGGGCCAACATAAATAAAGTGCTGCACAAGCATAAGAATAAAATGCGACAAGCAAATAATCATGCCATGATGAATGATGCACTATTTGCATGGAAATAAAGTAGCATGTCATGGGTGAGGTGTGGAATACAAGAATAAGCATTTTATTGAGTTTTGGTCACATTTTATACTCAAATAAGTTGCTGTTTACTTTATATTTATATGATGCATGCTGCAATTCAGAACATGGAATGCATAAACAGAAAGGTCTCGTCGAGCTGATCATTTTAGACATATCGTTTGTTAAATTTGGAGTTATAAATCAAAAGTTATTAATTAATTAAGAAAAGGGCATTTTATTGTAATTTTAATCAACTTGAAATTTAAAGTGTTCAAAATATATTTTGGATGGCATATTTGAATTCCTCACATTTTTCTGATCTAAAAACATATATCATTTGTATTATTTGGATTTGTGTTTTAAAAGTTATTATAAATCTGATTTGAATTTTGAATTTGAATTAAATTTGAAAAGATTTGAATTAAAAACAGAAAACAGAAAAGATTTTTCTACTCAGTTAACTTAGCACGATCGGTGACATGTGGGCCACCCATTGCCGGCATAGGACAGATGGGTTGAGGACCGCGGGTTGAGGATGGGAAAAGCGTGGGTGCCTTTTTACAAAAAGCCCTGCAGAGAGGGTTCGCGGGTTGAGGAAACAAAAAGGAAGGGGTTTTCCGAGAAAAGCCATGCGGTACTGTTTTTCTTCTTGCGTTATCGGCAGTGACAGCCGGCGGCGAGAGGAAAACAGGGCACGCGAGGCTCGATCCCGCGACCTCAGCGTCTTGTGACAGCGATTCTACCGTTGCGGTGGCTAGGGGGGTTGTGACAGGGTTCGGCTACGCAGCGAGATGAGGTAACGCGACGCCGACAGACGCAACGACGAACTGCCGTGCATGAGGCGTTCGCCGTCAGGCTGCGCTTCGAGGAAGCGAACAACAATGGAGGATGTCAGAGAGGTGCAGTAGCTCACCGGGAGTGCGCCAGTGGTGGTGGTTCGGGCCGGGATGCAGGGGATCGTTGACGGAGCTGGCGCCGAGCGGAGCTAGGGTTTTCGTCGGAGCGGCGTCGGCCTGGGGCTCCTGGTCCTCCTCCTCCTCGTCTACGGGTACAGAGACGACGCAGAGGGCCTCCTCGACCTTGCCGACAAACTCCTGCCGCCTACGCCTCCTGGATCGCCGGAGATGGTGGAGACCGACGGTTGGCCGGTGACGGTGTAGATGGATGCGGTGGAGAAGAGGGGAGGAAGGGCAAGGCCCTGGGCGGATCTGGGAGAGGCCAGAGGTGAGGGAGAGGGGTAGATAAGGACGGGGGGAGGAGAGGGGTGCCGTGGGGAGGTGGTGAAGGAAAAAGGTGGCTCGGGTGCCACCTTTTCCTCTCCTCTTCACGTGCTCGAGCTGGGGCTCGGCATGGGCAGGTAGGCAGCTGGCAGGTGGGGCTAGGACGAGGCCAGAGAGGGTAGGATCGGGTGGGGCTGCTGTGGCAGAGAGAGGAGCGAGAGGGAGGGGTGAAAGTGGCTCGGGTTAGGGTGGTAGCTAGGGTTGGGGTGGAGAGAGAGAGGGGGTAGATGGGTCCAGGGTGACCAGGTGGGGCCGAGCTAGGTGAGGGAGAGAGAGGCCGAGAGAGAGGGAGGAACTAGGGGTTAGATTAGAGGGGCTCGGGTTAGGGTTTAAGAGAGAGGTGAGATGGGGTAGAGTGTAACTAGGGTTAGAGCTTGGGTTAGGGTTAGAGAGAGGCTAGGGTTTAGATTAGAGGATAAGTGAGAGGGGGTGTGGCATGGTAGATAGGTTTAGGGTTTGAAAGAGGGCAGCTAGGTTTAGGGTTTTAGCTAGGTTAGAGAGAGGAGAGATGAGAGATGAGAGGCGCTTAAGGATTTTAGATGCTTGCATGCATCAAGCAAGAACTGTAGGGGTTCGTAGCATGGAAAACAAAAATTTTCTATCGCATACAAACAAACAAGCCAAGATCTATCTACTAGATTGTAGCAACGAGTCGATGGAATAACTCACCCTCGAAGATTCCAAAGCGGTTAACGAGAGCAGATTCTCGTGGGTGATGTAGTCGTATTTCTTCCGATCTCAAGATCGTGTAGACGATCCTTCCAGGCTGCGTTCGGCAGCGCTCATGATCGGTCACACGTTCGTACTGACGAAGACCTTACTCTCCTTGTTCCAGAAAAGCGGAGGTTGTAGCACTCTCCTCGCGATTCCTAAGGCAACGTGGTACCTAAGTAGAGGGAAATCCGCAGGCTTCGCCTTAAGGAGCGAGTATGGTGGAGTATGAGAGAGGGCTATTAGTGGTCTAGAGATTAGACACACCAATTAGAAGGCTCTAAACCGCAGGCTAAAGCAATTAGAAGCTCTAAACCAAACGGCTCTAAACCGAGATTAGAGGTAGAAACTTGTGTGTCTCAAGGAGGAGCCCCGCCTCCTTTTATAGGTGGAGGGGCTAGGCCAGGAGGGAGGAGTCCCTCCCAACTCGGCCTAGGGCTGGGCGCCGCTTGGAGGAGTGGAACTCCTACTCCAAGTTGGTTTCAACCTCCTCTTGCTTGTTTCCCACAGTTCGCTTCCCAGTTTCTGTTTTCCACAGTTTCTGTTTTAGCCGTTTGACTTTCAAACCGCAATTTGACTTTCATGTTTTGGAACAGCAAGAACACTTAGTACATGATGCAATCATTCAATGACACATTCATGTACCCTTCCCCGAGTCCGGACAATCCGGAACCTTCTAGAACATTCCCGATGAAAACACCGGAATCATTCCCGAACTCCGAAACGGGACTTGGCTTATATGAATATTATTCTCCGGACCATTCCGGATCACCTCGTGATATCCCGGATCCCATCCGAGACTCCAAAACAACATTCGGTCTCTTTCTCATAATACCATAACTACTCAAAACAACGTCGAATCCTTAAGTGTGTCTCCCTACGGTTCGTGAATTATGCGGACATGATCGAGACACTTCTCCGAACAATAACCAATAGAGGAATCTGGAAATTCATATGGCTCCCACATATTTCTACGATTACTTTGCGATCGAATGAACCACTTACATACGATACCAATTTCCCTTTGTCTCACGATAGTTTACTTATCCGAGGTTATGATCGTTGGTATCTCTGCATACCTAGTTCAACCTCGTTACTGATAAGTACTCTTTTCTCGTTCCTGTGATATGTGATCCCTTGACCACCACATGCTTGCAAGCTAATTGGATGACATTCCACCGAGAGGGCCTAGAGTATATCTATTCGTCATATGGATGGACAAATCCCACTCTTGATCCATGTGTTTCAACCAATACTTTCAACACTCAATGCCACCTTTATAGCCACCCGATTCTGGTGTGGTCTTTGATGTCATCAAAGCATCCATCCGTAAAGGTGATATGCATGATCTCATGGTCAAGGAATTAGGTTACTATGTATCGAAAGCATATAGCAATTGAACTATTTAAATGACTTGATCTTTATGCTACGCTTATCTATAGGAGTATGTCCATCACATCATTCTCCTAATGATATGATCCTGTTGTTAATAACATCTCTATGTTCATGATCAGGAAACCATGATCATATATTAACCAACAAGCTAGTTTAACAAGAGGCTTTACTAGGGACTCTTATTTTAGTTTACAAATCACACAAGTATTAATGTTTCCGCTTAATACAATTATAGCATGGTATGTAAACATTTATCATAAGTGTGAAGATATGATAATAACCACTTTATTATTGCCTCTTGGGCATATCTCCAACAGTCTCCCACTTGCACTAGAGTCAATAATCTAGTTTCAAACCTTTGTGTATTCAACACCTATGGCTTTCCGGTGTTGTATGTACACGATTGCTAGTGGTCAACTGATATCCGGATCTGACACTTCCAGGTCCGTGTGTAATTGCATGTCTCTGCGTCTTTACGTATCACTCATTCTTTAATGAGATGGCTTTGTATAAATTTGGTCTTTCGGTGTGACCTTTAGTTCTTTGGGGTTAAAACATGTTGATAATATTGTCGCACAATATATCTTCATAGTATTATCCCACTGTGAACTACACCTAGTTTGATAACAAACTACTTGACACAAATGCCCTCTTTGTCGCTAAAACAAATAGCATATACTTAGCCTTTTGTTGTAGTATCTGTCACAATGTCTTAACTTTGGAACTTATCCAAATCCATTATGGAACTCACTTTCCATTATATTGTGCCACCCTTAGTTTAGATTGAGATAAACTTAATTTGTACTTTGTGACAAAGCTAGTATCAATGTAGTACTTTTACAATGAACTAACCATCTATTTGTCACTTCTACAAATAATATACTCTTAGTTCTTCCAAAAGATCATAAGAATATCCTTACTATTGTCCAATGATCATCTTACGAATCATTCTGGTATATGCTCACAACATTTAGAGCATAGGACATATCTGGATTTGTACATATCACAGTATTATTGATATAAATACTATTTGTGATTTCATACATCAAGTATCAATCTATACTTGATTATTTGTTTCACTTTACCAAATGTCAATACACTTGAATATATATCATCAACATTGAACTCATTCAATCCTTTCTCGTAGACAAGAACCTCTCGTAGTTTCTATATTGAACTCATTCAATATCTCGTATGTACTTCGCACAACCATATTAGCGCCTATTGATGCCAAATATTTGGTTTTGCCTAAGTCTTTCATCGGGATGAAATTCTTAATATGTGTTAATAAAAGATACATTATTTCCAATCAACAATATGTCTTCCACATAATGTATTAGAAACATGTCTTAGCGCTCCCACTTAATTTCTTGCAAATGCAAGCATCTTCATTGTCTCGATGAACTTTTAAACTCCTTTAACAGTTTCATCACGGTGAAGATTCCAACTCCGATGCTCACTTTAACCATTGAAGTTTGCATATGCTTTTAGCATCCTTTTGAATTAACAAAACCCTATGGACCGTGTTATGCACATGTCCTAGGTAACGATTCTATTAGAAGAACTTGTTTTGTTTATTCAACTACCATATAACAAATTATATGTAGTGGTTGCTACATTAATCCGTCTAGACTAAATATCACTATGAAAGATCAAATCTTGTCATAGTCAACCTTTGAACATTTTGTGAACTCTTTCCCAACATGTCGACTATTTCATAGATGTGCAACATCCATGTCTATTTATTTATAGATCCAAACACAATTGTAAGGTCTTACACCTTTCTCGAGGGTCCTTCAAGTTCAAAACTTGATTTCTCGTGTATGGAACTATCACGGATTTTATGGCTTCAAGCCATTTGACGGAGTCAGGGCCCATCATCGCTTCTTTGCATGTAGTCGGTTCATTATTCTCAAATAATGATTCAACCCTCAAAGCTTGGTATTTGATTGTTTACCCGATCTACTTGTTTCAATAGGAACTTAGATCTCCGTGACCACAACCTTTGAGGCACGTGAGCCATGAGCATTGTTGCCGCCTCCGAAACACTTTTCGGCGCTGCGCAACTCTGCACATACAGCTAAGGTTCTTTTAACCTTATCAAAGTTCTATTGTCCTCCCACTTAACTTTTCACGAAAAAATCCTTCTCAAAGAAACTTGACGTTTTAAGTGACAAACACTTTTGTCTCCGATGTTATGGAGGATTACTTAACTGTTATTCGAAATAACATACAAAGATAGGTTCATCCGACTTTGGTTGCAAACATCTTTCTTATGCATAGCATACCAATGTTTAAGAAAGAACACCTTGGGTTTTATCCCAAACCATAACTTTATATGGTGTCATTTCAACGGATTATGATGGAACTCTTTTCAGTGGAAAAACGGTAATCTCTAAAGCTTTTAATCTTTAAAATATAATGGCAGTTTTATGAATTATACCTTTGATCTTACCATGTCAAACAAGATTTAATTACATATCTCGAACGCTCCATACCCTTATGGTGTTACGGGAAATGCAAATCCACGGAACGATTCCTTAAATCTTAGGTATTATGCTAAACTAGTAACTTAAATATTTTCCTTTATGATCTTATCATAAACTATTTATATTCTTGTTACAATGATTTTTCACTTCATCTTGAATGTCTTTGAACTTTTCAAATGTTTCATACTTCATCCTTATTAAGTAAATATTCATATATTCACTTCAAAATTTCGGAAAAAGCATATGAAGTTGAAATCCATCGCTTTTGACTACACATGATGGACTTTGTACAACAATATGTACAATTTCCAATAAGCTAGTCTTTCGTTCCCTTTTTGGCCTATGAACGAAGTCTTAATTATCTCTAGGAAAGTTTCACAAGCGTCATGTGATCAAAAATCAAAAGACTCCAAAATTCCATCCACATGGAGTTTCTTCATGTTTTCTTTCCAATATAATTTAGACGGCGATGTCACTTCCTAAGTGATCTTTCAATCAATTTGTCTTTCGACATTTTTAGCACTAGTTTTATGGATGTGATTTCTCCAATGAGATTTGTGAATCATCCATCTTTTATGGATTGCGGCAATTATTTGAACAACCCATTTGTTCTCATAATACCTGATAAAACAAATCTTGAAGGCAAGCTTTGATGTTTTAACGAGCAACACAATAACCCTTTATTTGTTCTCGATGAACATCATCACATATTCTTTTGCTAATTACTTAGGCCACTGTAGTTCATGAATTCTGTTGTTTCGTATGACGATTCATACCAACAAATTCAGTATTAAATACTTAAGAACCACATTGTTTAATAAGCAAAGAATATAGCCATAACATGTATATCATCTATATACTTAAACTGAACAATTCTAGTCTTTTCCTTTCTGCCATATATTTATGAGATTCTCTTTCAGTATTTCCTTTTCTATTTGAAAGAATCTATCAACATCAATAGTGGAGTCATACATATGACACATAGTCCAAAGCATGTATAGTTAAATACCAATGTCTTTGGACTTGCACTTTGAAGTAGATCACCATCATCAAATGTTTGGTTTTCTTTCAAATTCCTTTCTTTAGTATTCTCTTGGTGTAGTAAACATTTTACCTACATCAAATATTCACCCTCATCATGGATTTATCCACGATCAAGCTACTTTTAGCTTGTAACGGTGAATCGCAAGTATAATGTTGCTCTCCAAAACCTCTTGGAGGATTAGGACAACTAGTGTCTCCAACCTTTTGCAAATTCTCATCAAATATGAGAACATGACTTCAGCCATATTATACTCTATCATGTTGCAACCAAAACTTCGTTTCAGATATCACAATATCTTCCACACATCATGGTTTCTGAAACAACTCTTTCAGATCCTAGATAACCTTGATATTAAGAGAATCCTTTGAATATCAAGAATCATGGAGACAAACATGATACTTATATACTAACACTTGGAATTGTTACTCTTGATTTAATACTAATTATTAAACTTCATGGAGTAACCGGAACTTACTGAAAGTTTGCAATAGGACTTATAAACTTTAGATTAACACTTAAAACAATACGATACCAGTTCGTAAAGTATCTAACCAGAATTCTATAGTTCTATCATCTCAATTATAACTAAGCGCAAGGTGGTAAACGGATGCCAATGACTACAACAACTATGCAAATTCACTTTGATTTAGTTTATGATAAATTGAGTTCTAATTAATAATTAAATTAATCTTGGTGAACTCCCACTCAAAACAATATCCCTCACATTGTTTTAGTGATCACACGAACCAAATCCACCACATCAAAACCGATCATCACGAGAGTTGATATAGCTTCAATGGCGAACAATCAACATGTTCATCATATCTACTATATGACTCATGCTCTACCTTTCGAATCCGTGTTCCCGAGGCCATGTCCGCATGCTAGGCTCGTCAAGATCAAACCTTAGTTTCCGCATGAGCAAATCTGGCTTGCTTACGTTGTATACACTTGCAGAATCTAACACACCTGATCATCACGTGGTGCTTCGAAACAACAAGCTTTAGCAACAGTGCTAACTAAGGGTGAACACTTTATGACTTGAAATTCATGTGCATGAGGATCATCTTATAATGCTACCGCTCTACTAAGCAATACAAGATGCATAAAGGATTAACATCACATGCAATTCATAATATGTGATATGATATGGCCTTTCTTCTTTGTGCTTCCGATCTCCATCTTCAAGCACGAACATGATCTTCATCATTACCGGCATTGCATCAAGGTCAATGACGCTTCTCCATGGTTGTCGTCCACCGGCTTCAACTATTACAACTACTTTGAATAGACACGCGGGTCTTAACATAAATTAAAGACAACCACATGGCTCCAGCCGGTTGCCAACTTACAATAAGGAACATTGCATACATCAAATATAATCACAATCATGGCCATATCACATCACTGCACACCCCGCAAAACAAAGTTAGACGCCTCTACTTTCTTTGCATATTTTACGTGGTTTGGGGCTTTCAATAAGTGTCGTTCTAACTTACGAACAAGAACCACAACATTGATACTAGTATTGTCAATCACCCGTTGTAAATTGGATCTTAACTATGCTAGGAGAAACAGGCACCCGCAAAGCCACTTATGCAATACAAGTTGCATGTCAAGCGTGGAGCAAGTCTCATGAACGATGTCATGTAAGGTTAGCCCGGGCCGCTTCATCCCAACATACCGCAAGATGCAAAGTACACAAGAAGCAATCGACAATAAAAGCATCAACGCCCACAATGACCATTGTGTTCTACTCGTGCAACAGATCTACATATAGACCTGGCTCTGATACCACTGTAGGGGTTCGTAGCATGGAAAACAAAAAATTTCTATCGCATACAAACAAACAAGCCAAGATCTATCTACTAGATTGTAGCAACGAGTCGATGGAATAACTCACCCTCGAAGATTCCAAAGCGGTTAACGAGAGCAGATTCTCGTGGGTGATGTAGTCGTACTCTTTCCGATCTCAAGATCGTGTAGACGATCCTTCCCAGCGCCATGCTCGGCAGCGCTCAGCCGGTCACACGTTCGTACTCGACGAAGACCTTCCTCTCCTTGTTCCAAAGAAAATGGAGGTTGTAGCACTCTCCTCGCGATTCCGGCAAAGACAACGTGGTACCCAAGTAGAGGGAAATCGCAGGCTTCGCCTTAAGCCGGAGCGAGTATGGTGGAGTATGAGAGAGGCTATTAGTGGTCTAGAGATTAGACACACCAATTAGAAGGCTCTAAACCGCAGGCTAAAGCAATTAGAAGCTCTAAACCAAACGGCTCTAAACCACGAGATTAGAGGTAGAAACTTGTGTGTCTCAAGGAGGAGCCCCGCCTCCTTTTATAGGTGGAGGGCTAGGCGGCCAGGAGGGAGGAGTCCCTCCCAACTAGGCCTAGGGCTGGGCGCCGGCTTGGAGGAGTGGAACTCCTACTCCAAGTTGGTTTCAACCTCCTCTTGCTTGTTTCACAGTTTCTGTTTCCCACAGCTTCGTTTTCCACAGTTTCCTGTTTTAGCCGTTTGACTTTCAAACTGGCAATTTGACTTTCATGTTTTTGGAACAGCAAGAACACTTAGTACATGATGCAATCATTCAATGACACATTCATGTACCCTTCCCCCCCGGAGTGCCGGACAATCCGGAACCTTCTAGAACATTCCCTATGAAAACACCGGAATCATTCCCGAACTCCGAAACGGGACTTTCCTTATATGAATCTTATTCTCCGGACCATTCCGGATCACCTCGTGATATCCCGGATCCCATCCGAGACTCCGAACAACATTCGGTCTCTTTCTCATAATACCATAACTACTCAAAACAACGTCGAATCCTTAAGTGTGTCTCCCTGGTTCGTGAATTATGCGGACATGATCGAGACACTTCTCGAACAATAACCAATAGAGGAATCTGGAAATTCATATGGCTCCCACATATTTCTACGATTACTTTGCGATCGAATGAACCACTTACATACGATACCAATTTCCCTTTGTCTCACGATAGTTTACTTATCCGAGGTTATGATCGTTGGTATCTCTGCATACCTAGTTCAACCTCGTTACCGATAAGTACTCTTTTCTCGTTCCGTGATATGTGATCCCTTGTGACCCGTCACATGCTTGCAAGCTAATTGGATGACATTCCACGAGGGGCCCAGTATATCTATCCGTCATATGGATGGACAAATCCCTCTTGATCCATGTGTTTCAACCAATACTTTCCGAACACTCAATGCCACCTTTATAGCCACCCGATTACGGTGTGGTGTTTGATGTCATCAAAGCATCCATCCGGTAAAGGTGATATGCATGATCTCATGGTCGAAGGAATTAGGTTACTATGTATCAGAAAGCATATAGCAATTGAACTATTTAAATGACTTGATCTTTATGCTACGCTTATCTATAGGAGTATGTCCATCACATAATTCTCCTAATGATATGATCCTGTTGTTAATAACATCTCTATGTTCATGATCAGGAAACCATGATCATATATTAACCAACAAGCTAGTTTAACAAGAGGCTTTACTAGGGACTCTTATTTTAGTTTACAAATCACACAAGTATTAATGTTTCCGTTTAATACAATTATAGCATGGTATGTAAACATTTATCATAAGTGTGAAGATATGATAATAACCACTTTATTATTGCCTCTTGGGCATATCTCCAACAAGAACAAGCTAAGATCAAACAAGGTATAGACAAAAGAGAGGAAGGAAAGATAGGGTTTAAGCAAGATCAAATAAGACCAAGCCCAAAGGAGGGAGAGAGAGAAGAGAGATGATCCACTCAAAATGACCAAATAAAAACAAAGGGGGACAAAAGATGGTGATGGTTGCATGGCCCATGCAAGTATTTAATGCCATGTGTTAATCTTGTGAAAACAAAATAAAATCACATGGCATGATTCCATGCATTTCCAAAAGGTGGAATAAAGACCAAGCAAAAGAAATTAGAGTTGGATCCACTCAACCCACATGAGCTAGAATAAAATCCAAAGAAAAGAATTACAAGCTCATGGTTTATTGGAATGGTGGAAGGTAAAAGGTGGTGTCAAAGAAAAGTGGTGGAGTGGAATAAAAGATATGCCCCCAACTCAACTTGGGCATTTAAACAATATATCAAGAACCAAATACAATTTACAATGCATATGAGAGAAGAACCAAATCAAAAAGGGGGTTTTATATGATGCTCAAATGCAAGGTGGCATGATGACATGAGCATGATTGAATGATGATGCAACAATTATATATATGAAGTAGCCATTTTATTACTAAACCAAGTAGCATTACAGTTGTTAGACAAATGGGATGCTACAACCTTGGCTCTTTCGCATTGGCAATGGCACCATTGTTGTCACAATAGATCACCATTGGGTCCAACGCGTTTTCAACCACACCTAGTTCGGATATGAACTCCTTCATCCAAACTGCTTCCTGAGCCGCTTCTCAAGCAGCAACATATTCGGCCTTCGTTGTTGATCCCGCCACCACAGGTTGTTTGGAGCTCCTCCAACTAACCGCTCCACCATTCATGAGAAATACGTATCCGGATTGAGACTTAGAGTCATCCGGATCGGTGTCAAAGCTAGCGTCGACATAACACTTAGCGATGAGCTCTTCTTCACCTCCGTATACAAGAAACATATCCTTAGTTCTTCGCAAGTACTTAAGGATATTCTTGACCGCTTTCCAGTGTTCTGAACCTGGATCCGATTGGTACCTACTAGTCAAACTAATATCATGTGCCACATCCGGTCTCGTACATAGCATGGCGTACATTATAGAGCCTATGGCTGAAGCATAGGGGACCTTGTCCATTATCTCTCTTTCTTCATGGCGGGACTTTGAGTCTTACTCAATGTCGTGCCTTGTGTCATAGGTAAGAACCCCTTCTTACTATTTTCCATTTTAAACTTCTTTAAAATCTTATCAAGGTATGTACTTTGCGACAGCCCTATTAGGCGCCTAGATCTATCTCTATAGATCTTTATGCCTAATATGTATGACGCTTCACCAAGGTCCTTCATTGAAAATTTGCTGTTTAGATAACTTTTAACACTGTTTAAAAGATCTATATCATTTCCGATCAATAATATGTCATCCACATATAATATCAGAAAATGCCACATTGCTCCCACTCACTTTCTTGTAAATACAAGCTTCTCCATACGTTTGGACAAATCCAAACTCTTTGATCACCTCATCAAAGCGGAGATTCCAACTTCGTGATGCTTGCTTCAATCCATAGATGGATCGCTGAAGCTTGCACACCTTGTTAGCATCCTTAGGATCGACAAAACCCTTTGGTTGTATCATATACAACTCTTCTTCAATATTACCATTGAGAAACGCGGTTTTGACATCCATCATCATATCTCATAATCGAAATATGCAGCAATTGCTAACATAATCCTAAGCGACTTTAGCATCGCTACGGGAAGAATGTCTCATCGTAGTCAACTCCTTGAATTTGTCGAACCCCTTTGCGACAAGTCGAGCTTTATAGACGGTTACATTACCATCAAGATCACTTTTCCTTTTGAAAATCCATTTGTTCTCCACGGCCTTTTCGGTTGTGAGGTAAGTCCACCAAGTTCCAAACTTGATTTTCATACATGGATTCCATCTTGGATTTCATGGCTTCTAACCATTTGTTGGAATCCGGGCTCATCATCGCTTCTTCATACGTCGCGGTCATCATTTTCATCAACCATGAAATTCATGACAGATTTCCGTCTTCGGGGCTGCAGCGTCTGCTTGACTGTGAGGTTGGTAGTACTCTCTTCGGAGTTTCATGATCATTATCATTAGTTCCCTCTTCAATAGGTGGAGCCAACTCCGGAACAACTTCCGGCGCTGTGCTACTCGCCATACTTTGAAGAGAAGGTTCCATAACCTCTTCGAGTTCTACCTTCCGACTACTCACACCTTTCGCGAGAAACTCTTTCTCTAGAAAGGATACATTCTTGGCAACAAAAACCTTGCCCTCGGATCTGTGATAGAAGGAATACCCAATAGTTTCTTAGGGTATCCTATGAAGACGCATTTTTCCACTTTGGGTTCGAGTTTATCAGGCTGAAGTTTCTTCACATAAACATCGCATCCCCAAACTTTAAGAAATGACAGCTTAGGTTTGTTTCCAAACCATAATTCATCTGTGTCTTTTCAACGTATTTAGATGGTGCCCAATTTAAAGTGAATGCAGCGGTTTCTAGTGCATAGCCCCAAAATGACAACGGCAAGTCCGTCGGAGACATCATAGATCGAACCATATCTAATAAAAGTACGATTGACGTTGACACACCATTTTATGTGGTGTTCCGGCAGGTGTGAGTTGTGAAACAATTCCACTCTTTCATGTGAGTGCTAAACTCGTAACTTAGATACTCACCTCCATGGTCGGACCGTAGAAATTTGATCTTTCTATTACGATGATTTTCCACTTCATTCTGAAATTCCTTGAACTTTTCAAAGGTTTCAGACTTGTGTTTCATCAAGTAGATATAACCGTATCTACTCAAATCATCCGTGAAAGTCACAAAATAACGATATCCACCTCACGCTGACACACTCATTGGACCACATACATCGGAATGTATGATTTCCAATAAATCTGTCGCCCGTTCCATTGAACCGGAAAACAGCGTTCTAGTCATGTTTCCCATAAGGCATGGCTCACATGTATCAAATGATTCATAATCAAGTTATTCCAAAAGTCCATCCGAATGGAGCTTCTTCATGCGTTTAACGCCAATATGACCTAGACGGTAGTGCCACATATATGCGGACATATCATCATTTAGTTTAATACTTTTAGCATCAACATTATGAATATGTGTAACATTATTATCGAGATCTAAAAGAAATAAACCATTCATCATCGGTGCATGACCATAAAAGATTTAATTCATATAAATGGAACAACCATTGTTCTCGGATTTAAATGAATAACCACTTCGCATCAAACACGATCTAGATACAATGTTCATGCTTAGTGCAGGCACCAGATAACAATTATTCAAGTTTATAACTAATCCCGACGGCAAGTGGAGAGGCAGCGTTCCGACGGCGATCACATCAACGCTTGATCCATTTCCGACACGCATCTTGACCTCACCCCTTGCTAGCGGTCGCTTGTTCAGCCCACGATTCGAGTTACAAATATTATCAACGAATCGGTATCAAATACCAGTGCTCTGCGAGCACTAGTCAAGTACACATCAATAACATGTATATCATATATACCTTTGTTTGCCTTGCGGCTTTCTTGTGCCAAATACTTGGGGCGATTGCGCTTCGATGGTCGGTCCTTACAATAGTAGCACTCGGTATCGCACTTAGGTCCAACTCGGGTTTCTTTTCGCACGGAAACAGGCTTGCCGCCCTTACTTCCTTCCGTTTTCCTTCTTGTCTTTGTTGAAACCAGTGTTCCTATTGATCATCAACACTTGATGTTCCTTTTGATCTCCACTGCAGTTTTAAGCATTGTGAAGCTCGGGAGAGACTTCTTCATGCCTTGCATATTATAGTTCATCACAAAGCTCTTATAGCTAGGTGGCAGAGACTGCAGAACACGATGGATGCCTAAGTCAATGGGAATCGATATTCCCAAGGACACAAGATTATCGGCGTAACCCGACATCTTGAGTACATGCTCACTAACGGAGTTGTGCTCTTCCATCATGCAGCTAAAGAACTTTTCTGAAGCGTTGTAGCTCTCTACAGCAGCATGTGTGTCGAAAATCATTTTTAACTCACCCATTGTATCAAAAGCATTGCCATTTTTGAAACGCTTTCGAAGTTCCGGCTCTAGCCTATACAATATGCCGCAATGAACTAAGTTGTGGTCCTCCTAACGAGTCTGATAGACATTCTTCTCCTCGTCAGGGGCATCATCTAAAGGTGGGGAGCCTAATGGCGCTTCTAGAACATATTGCTTTTGTGCAGCAGAGAGGAGAATCCTCAAATTCATGGCCCATTCGGTAAAGTTGCTACCGTTCGTTGCAAGTTTCTCTTTCTCCATGAACACATTGAAATTAAAAGCAGGTGGTGCCATCTACAACAGAATTTGTAAAGTTTAGACTAAGTGTATGATAGATTGAGTTCAACTAATCCATATTACGAATGAACTCCCACTCAAAAACGACATCCCTCGTGCCTTTTTGGTGATTACATGAACCAAATCCACTACACCAAGTCCGATCATCACGTGAGTCGGTGTAGCTTCAAAGGCGAGCATCAAATGGGCATCATATCAACTATATGACCCATGCTTAACCTTTCGGTCTGTGTTCCGAGGCCATGTCTGTACATGCTAGGCTCGCCAAGTTAGAACCTTAGTATTCGCGTGTGTAACTGTTTTACACCCGAAATATGGTCGTGGATCCAAGAACACCCGATCATCACGTGATGTCTTGGAGCGACGAAGACATAATCGGTGCATACTAAAGGAAGAACACATTCTTATCTTGATATTTAAAAGAGGGATCATCTTATTATGCTAACAAAGCGCTAAACAATCAATATAAGATGCTATCAAACATCACATGTTTATTAGTGAAATGATATCGTTCCCGCATATGATCTCTATCATGTGCACCGTGGTATGATCACTATCATACCTATATGTGTAAATCCAAGGTCTATGGAGATTACACGTTATGTATGTTGTAAGAGTATAATCTCATACTTCTACTTACAACATTACCATATCATAACACTAGCCCAGCAACAATCTAAACTAGACGTCTCTAATTTATCCATTGCAAGTTTTACGTGGCTTAGGGCTTTCGAGATAGAACCGTTCTTACCTACGAACATGAACCACAACGAGGATAACCAAATTGTTGACAACTCGTTTGCAAAATAGATATTGACTATAGTAGGAGAGACAGACACCCGCTAGCCACTTATGCAAACTAGTTGCATGTCAAGCGTGGAACAGGTCTCATGTGCGAGGACATGTAAAGTTTGTTCGGGCCGCTTCATCCCACTATGCCACCAAAATCCAAAATTACAACAAAGGAGCAACAACATGATCATCATCGCCCACATACTCATATGTGTACTACCCGTGTAAAGCATCTACGCATAGATCCGGCTCTGATACCACTGTAGGGTTCGCAGCATAGAAAACAAAAAATTTCCTACGATGGGAACTATGTACCAAGATCTATCTACTAGATACAAACAATGGGCGGATGTATATCCGTAGAGAACATACCCTTGAAGACCGACAAAGCTTAACGAGTTCAACTCGTGGTTGATGTAGACGATCTCTTGCCGATCTCAAGATCGAGAGGAAGTCCTAAGCGCCGCATAAGCAGCGGCGCATCCGTGCTTTCGCACACGTACAAGACACGGGCAACCTCGCCTCCTCGCTCAGCGATGCAGCGGAAGCTTCTTCTTGTCGAATAGCCACCGGGAACATGTATCTCGCTAGTCCGAGACCATGGGGGATAAATTCTAGAGGGGGAGAGAGATCCTTCACGAGGAGGTGTGAGAGACAAGTGAGAGGAGGGGCTCCTTTTATAGGAGGAGGGGGCACCCAAGGGGGTGGCCGCTGGCCATGGGGCTGCCCCCTCCCCTCCTCCATTCATGTGGGTGGACACTCCACTCACAAAATGTCCTTTAAATTCCCTCCACTCAAAAGTCCACTCAAATTCCCAATTAAATTTCCACCAAATTTAATGCAAACTCTCATTAAATAAAACTCTTTTATTTTATTCAGAATTTTGTCAATTACTTTAATGACAAACATTCAAAAATTGCTAGAATTCCATTTCACATGCATAACCACTTTATGCAATTTCACCCGAAAACCTGTTTCGGTATCTAGTGAAATAAATTCATGCGCTTGTTTATTCTTTCGGCATGAAACATTTCCTCCAACTGGATGCCAGTGAACCTTAAGTGTGTCACCCTACGGTTCGCGAATAATGCGGACATGATCGAGACTCTTCTCCGATCAATAATCAGTAGCGGGACCTGGAGATCCATACTGACTCCCACACATTTAACGATGACTTTTCCTGTGATCGTCGGAACCTTTTATGCTTGTATCTTAATCCCTTTGTTTCACGATATATTACATGCCCGAGATTCGATCATCGGTATCTCCATACCTAGTTTGATCTCGTTACTGACATGCACTCTTTTCTCGTTCCCGTGATATAACATTCTAGTGATCAAATCACTTGCTTGCAAGCTAACCAATGTGATATCACCGAGAGGGCCCAGAGCATATCTATCCGTCATCAGGATGAACAAATTCCACTCTTGATCCATGATTCTCAACATAACACTTTAGTAGCTTTGAAGCCATCTTTATAATCACCCAGTTACGGAGTGACGTTTGATGTCAATAAGAAACTCTTCCGGTGTTAGTGATTGGCATGATCTCATGGTCTAAGGATTAGGACTACTTCGTAGTTTGTTTATAGCAATATAAACTCAATGACTTTGATCGTAATGCTATACTTCGGATGAATGTTCATAACACCATTACACTAATGTTGTGATCTCGTTATTAACAACATCCAATGTCTATGATCAGGAAACCGTGATCATCTTGTTAATCAACGAACTAGTTTATGAGAGAGGCATAACTAGGAACTTTCTGTTTGTTTATTAAACACACATGTATTAACGTTTCCGTATTAATACAATTATAGCATGCAAAATAAACATCTATCATATACTTCGAATACACATAATAAACATTTTATTATTGCCTATCAGGGCATATTCCCTTCAAAAACATCTGACGACGGAACAGTATGGCCACTCCAACTGTCCATAACCGTGGACGCGGCTATTCAAATAGTTTGACACTATGCAGAGGTGGTACACTTTCATCACAACATTCGATACTGTATCCGTCAGGAACAATCCTGAATCACCATACTCAGTATGCGAATAATCAATCATAACCTTTCAATTACACACCCTAGTATAGGCACCTCCCCTATGAGTTTGGACTCCCAACCATGACCATCTATCATCTTGGGAACTGCACAGGTGGACAATCCTCATGAGGTAGCCTCAGCTCAAACCTCGGCCGCAAGGGAACCCATACTAAGATATATAAACTTCTAGTCAAGCCCTACCCAAATTCGGGTATTATGCTTGTACGGTAAACATTGGAATGGTATCGTATCCGAACAGAACCATCAGTTATATAAAGGGCTAAGGCTCATGCCTTAACAATTTCATTGTCAAAATCATCTTGTGTTCAAGAACACATGTCAAAACATTTCATTAGAATGACTCATCATTCTAAGGTTTTCATAACCATTTTCACCAAGTATTCCCATCTAAAGTGATCAAGTTTTATGTTTAGCACTAGCCACTAAAGTTGGGGGTAATCACTAATAAGGGGTGCTAATCAAGTGTGACTTAACCAAATCTAGATCTCATGCCTCGGTATGACATCTAGTTCTAACTAACTTAGGCCAAGTTTTATGATCTTTATGCTACCTATAATAACTTCCCAAAATTATCACAAGTCACTAAGTAAACATAAACAAAGAGCTTTGATAAAGAAATAAAAGAATAAAGCTCGCAAGTAAAACTGGGATTTGGTATAATCAGGTTTGCAAGTGTTAGCTTGCTATGATGGCTTGCTAATGGTAGCTTGCATAGTTCACTTGTAGTATTAAGCTTGCTAGGTAAGATAACTTGCAAGTTTTAGCTTGCATGGTTAACAAGCTTGCAAGTGGTAGCTTGCCTTGAGTAGTGCAGTGGTTGAAGTCCTCCTCTACTTCTTTCTCATAGTAGTCTCCTTCCTCTTCGTATCCTTGGTCGGTACTAGCGTCTATAAATAAATACGAAGTACACAATCACCAAATAATACTTAACTATTTCTATTTGGCACACAAAAAAGTTCACACTATATGATCTAGCATCATCACAATCATCACAGGGAATAAGGATTAGTCTTATTTATTTTATTTTAGAAAAGTAATTTTTACTCATTGAAAACTACTTAAGATTTAATATTCTCCAATTAAATATGGGATCATAATTGCTTGGTTTTAACTGATTTTGTTGTGCTTGAAATGCCTGAAGATGATAATATGTCTATTATTCTTGGGAGACCGTTTCTTAATACTGCAGGTGCTGTCATCAATTATAATCAAGGAAAAGTAACATTCAATATTAATGACAAAGAGCATACTGTCTATTTCCCCAAGAAGGTTGCTAAAAGCTATTGCCTGAATTCCATTAAAAATATTGAGAGCATCAAGGTTGGAGAAATATATTGTCCCATTCCACAAGAGAATTTTGAAACTATTTTATTGGGACCATTGCTATCAAGTATGAGGTAACATAATCACCTTGTGGAATGCAAAGTTTTGTTTCATATAAGATTGTTTTGGTAACAAGACTTGATCAACCTTGTTAACAAAAGGATTTTAATAAACAAAATAATGTTTCCACTATGGTTATACTTGCTTTCTTTTACTTTTCTCCTTCCTAGTCTTTGCCTTTCTTTTGCTAGCTTTGGTTTTGTTAGTTGTTTATTTGTTAGAGTTTCTTAGAGATCCTGTATTTTGGCTTTTGTTTTGCTTTTGCTTCTCCTGGAAAAAAAACTGTTTCTGCGAGAAAATCAATTTTCATACCCTAAAAATTGGCCAAAAATAAAGTTTCCCGAAAAATCCCAGAAAATTCAAAATAATTTTTTCCTCGAAAAAAGGGGCAGAGAGACACCTGGAGTGACCCAGGGGGCCACCACACCCATGGTAGGCGCGGCCTACCTGTGGGTGGCGCCTAGGAGGGTCTGACCCACCTGGCCCCCTCTAGGCTGCCTCCTCAAAGCCACCTTCTTTCTCTCTCCCGAAAAACACCGGAAAACTTTCTCAAGCTCGAGTTCTTGCTATTCTTGCTCGCGGTTTTCGATCTCCTTGTTCAGCCCATCTCAAGTGCTGATTCTTGGAGAGTGCTCCTTGGTATGTGCCTCCTCCACTTGTCCAATTAGATTTGTGATTGGTAGATTGTATCTTGAGTATTTTGCTGCTATAGGTGTCAGGTTGTTTGAGCTTGCATGCTTGTTGTATGCTTAGAAATTTAATTTTAATGCATGTGTAGCCCTCTAGCATGTTCCTATAATAATTGCTCATCATTTATCAACTTGGAAATCACTTGGTTTGATGTTTGTCTAAAAAATTCAGAATTAAAGAAAGGTCATGGACAACCACACATTTGGTGAAATATTTGAGAGTGATGCACCTAGAAGGTCAAGGCTTCCAAGGTCATCCACCAGTACTAGACCTTCATACGATGAGGATCTCATTACTCTCTTAACTTCCACGGGCACTATCAGGAGGAAGCACCATCATACGACCCCTCTGTGTATTACACAGGGGAGGCCTCGAGCTCATACCAGGATGAGGGAGCTTCCTCGACATACTACGGAGGTGCATCTTCTTGGACACCATGGGATTGAGCCCCACTTGGGCCAAAATCCTAAGCTCGGGGGAGGTATACCGACATCACACTCATATATATATCATGTTCGGTCGGTTCTTTGTATATCCATTGTTTCGCTTTATTTTTGGTTTTTGTTGTTTCTTTCTCAAAAACACAAAAATACCAAAAATATTTTTGTTGTTTCTCTTGGTTTGTTTCTTTGCTTTTTGGTTTTGGTTTTCCTTTCCTTTATTTGGTTTTGCTTTCTTTAAAAAATCGAAAACACCAAAAATATTTGTTGTTCTTCTTTGGTTTTGTGAGTTCTTTGCAGGGTTCAGCCATCCTTAGTGGGTTTTGGTTTCATATTATTATTCAAGTCACACAAGTGAAGGGAAATAATGAAGATTAAGATAACTTGAGGAGTGGTAAGAGGATGGTAACGAACCCTATTTGTTTTCGTTTTTGTACTTATACTCATCATTGTGAGCACGCTTAGCCTGTTTGTGTAAGGTGTATGTCATTATGGATGCTTAGTAGTTCTTGCTTGCTTGTGATTAGCTCTAGCTTGCTAATAGTTTGTAGCATGTCATGTGAATGTTTGCTTGCATTGTTTTATTCATACTTTGATATGATATTGTGGTATCCTCCTCTAACTGTTCATGTGAATCGACTTGGCACATGCTCACACATGCATATGACTAAACAATAGTCAGTAAGCCTCGATGATTTATTTTGCCTCAGAGCTCTTGTATCACTTTCATGCCATAATTAGTCCTGTTGTGTTGCAAGCATGATTATGACAGTTATTGCTCTCTCGTTTTTCGCTCCCTTTCTATTTCTAGCATTTACTTGCACTGAGTATGAGCTCTATCTATGCTTTCAACTCTCCAAAACCAATATTGCCAATAGTGTCCACCATACGTACCTACTAGCATTCATTTGCTTTTTCAGTGCATATTCCATATGCCATGTTTTCTTCCAAAATAAAATGTTTGTCTGTTTTGAGAAAGTTAGTTAGTAAAGCTCTCACGAACTTGATGGCACACTTTATTCCTTGCACTTAATAATCTTGAACCATTGTGACCTGTCCATGAAAGTTATATGCTTGCAAATTATATGCTGGGAGTCAGCAGAACCGTGCAGTCACGGGAACGCTTTCAACACTTTATGGATATCTCATCCAATTGATACCTTGCTCTTTTGTTTGCGGATGTCGAAGATGTGAAATAAAAGGGGAGTTTGTGAGTTCATGGAGTTTATACATTGTGATAGAGAAACGCCTGGGCCGCTAGCCTAAGCCATGCCTAATCATGGTGAAAACTTGGAGCATCACCATAATGAGCATTTATGAAGCATTCTCAATAAAAAGTTATACACATAGTAAATAAAAAGATCGTTGAGATGCTCATTGTCTGCTTGCCTTGTCATTTTGATCACGTGATAGCTCATGTATCATGTGCAAGGGGTACCCCGTTGGCGGTTCTATATGATATGCATGTATTTACAATGACAATAACTTACAGGTAACCAAAGTTGAGTAGAATGTGGAGTGGCCCTCGTACTCAAGGGACTTGGGATTTCCAGTCTATGGTATGTCAAGCATATAACTCAGATTGGACCTCACTTTCACCTTAACCATATGAAGATTCCTATGATAGGGGCAATGAGAGGTCAAAGCTAATGAGTACCTTCCTTTAAGCATTGGGAAGCCTTTCAAACCTTTCAAACCCGTTTTCACCACC
This sequence comes from Avena longiglumis, assembly GCA_030063025.1. Lineage (NCBI taxonomy): Eukaryota > Viridiplantae > Streptophyta > Magnoliopsida > Poales > Poaceae > Avena > Avena longiglumis. The sequence continues at coordinate 592,514,455 of CP125973.1, forward strand.
TTGTTGAGTCACCACTTATTCTATGAGCACCTTCTTGAGAGCATAGTTGTCATTCTTGTGTTTGTTCCAAAACTTGGTTAATGATGTCTTGACTTTGATGCTTGTATCTCTAATACCTTTACTTCTAGTCTTCATGTGAACTTCAGAGGTGCCTTGGCATTTATATTGTGCTCTTCAAACAAAGGCAAGCGACATACCACTCTATCATACCTTACTATGAGCATTGCAATGTTGCTTATGTTTATGTTTCATGCTACTTATTATTATTGAGTTGGTTTCTCTTCATAACTTGCAATGAATATTGAGTAGACTTAGTTGCATACTCTTTATTATGAATTGTCTAAGCATCTACTCCTATGCTGAGAATATTTACATTATTTGAAGCAAATGTGTTCGTGATAGTTCTTTTATCGCACTCAGTTTTCAACTGAATTGCTTGAGGACAAGCAGTAAACTAAGCTTGGGAGGAGTTGATACGTCCAAAACGTATCTACTTTCTCAAACATTTTGCTATTGTTCCTCCTCTAAACTTGTGTGATTTGGATACAACTAACACGGACTGGCGCTGTTTTTAGCAGAATTACCTTGGTGTCTAGTTTTTGTGCAGAAAATGAACTATCAGGAAAAATCCTGAAAAATATGCCAAATATTATATTTCACTAGAAGATCCACGGAGCCAGAAGACGAGACGGAGAAGAGGCCTGGGGGGCCCACACCCCTACTAGGCGCGGGCCCACCTCTGGCCACACCTAGGGGGTGCAGCCACCCCAGGCACCCCCTCGGCCTCCCTCTGCGCCTATAAGTTGCCTCTCGACCTAAAAACCAAGGGGGGTCGATAGTTTTCTAGAAAGAGTTCCGCTACGCTGCCGCCACCAGAAACCAAGATTCGGATCCAGAAACTCCGTTCTGGCACCCTACCGGGACAGGGAATTTGCAGAGGATCATCGTCATCGTCATCACCAACGCATCTCCATCAACCATCCATGTTTTCCTCATCCATGAGTGAGTAATCCCCCGTTGGGGGATGGTAGGGATTAGATGAGTTCTATAATGTAATCGAATAAGATTTGTTAGGGCATAGTGCCTAGTATCTCTATTAGTGCTATTTGACTTTGTTGCAACTTGTTGTGCTTAATGCTTGTCACTAGGGCCCGAGTGCCATGATCTCAGATCTGAACTTATTATTGAATCATTATGATAGTATTGTTTGTAGTCTTATCTGCAAGTTGTGTACACATATCATTGTCTGGATCCAAAGCCCCAAAGTGACAATAACTGGGACAACCGGAGGGGATGGATGTGGTGTGAGAATCACATGTGTTCACGAAGTGTTAATGCTTTGCTCCGATGCTCTATTAAAAGGAGCACCTTATTGCCAGTAGTTCCCTAGAGGCCCCGCTGCCACGGGCTGGCTGGACAGAAGATGTTGTGCAAGTTCTCATTGCGAGCACGATGACTATATTTGGAGCACATGCCTAGGATTGTTTAGTACTTGGATGCTTGTTATTATTTATCTGCAATTCCCTAGATGTTGAAGTTACATGTTTAGACTCGTCCATGCAACGCCCGTCCATCCATCCCTATGCCTACCGCACTCGAATCTCACTGTTTACTGTTACTATTACTATTGCTCTTGTTCCACTGTTGCTATTGTTTTGATGTTGATACTGTTGGAATTATGCCCTAGAGTCAATAATAAAGTTGTTATTATTATAATTCTTGTTCATGATAATGTTTATATTCCATGTTAGAATTGTATTAAGCGGAAACTTTAATACTTGTGTGGTTTGTGAACAACACTGTGTCCCTAGTACGCCTCTAAGGACTAGCTCATTGATTAATGATGGTTAAGGTTTCCTAACCATGGACATGAGTTGTCGATTAATAATGAGATCATATCATTGGGAGAATGATATGGTGGACAGACCCAAACTAAGCGAAGCAATTAGATCGTGTCATCGTGTTCATCTTTGCGAAGCTTTTCTTATGTCAAATATTGTATTCCTTAGACCATGAGATAATACAACTCCCTGATATCGGAAGAAAGCTTTGAGGTCATCAAATGCCATCCTATGAGAGGGTGATCATAAAGGTGTCTCTCAGGTGATCGGAAAGTATCTGTTGGGTTGTATTTATCGAGATGGGATTTGTCCCTCCCAAGTTGGAGAGATATACATCGGGCCCACTCGGTAATCGATATTAACACCGTTTGAAAGCATGTGGTTAAGGAGTTAATCACAAAGTGATATCGGATTACGGAACGAGTAAAGTACTTGCTGTGAACGAGATTGAACTAGGTATGACGGTACCGACGATCGAATCTCGGGCAAGTAAAATATCACGAGACGAAGGGAATATATATATGGGATTGATTGAATCCTGGCATCGCGGTTCATCCGATATGATCATCGATGAATGTGTGGGAGTCAATATGGGTTACCAGACCCCGCTGTTGATTATTGATAGAAGATCATGTCTGCATATTCTCGAACCCGCATGGTCACACACTTATCGTGTCTCGACGCTAGGATAGATTGGATAATTGGTTTATGAGTTTTTGTTCGGAGTCTCGGATGGGATCCGGGACATCACGAGAGGTTCCGGAGTGGTCCGGAGAATAAGATTCATATAAGGCAGTGCAGTTTTTGGAGTTCGGAATTGTTCCGGATTAATCGGTATTGCGAAGCTTCTAGAACCTTCCTAAGGGGACCAACATGGCCCCACCTTCCGGGAGGGCATGGGCCTATGAGGGAGTTCCTGGTCGCATTGGGCCAGAGGCACAAGGCCCATAGGGCCCAATGGCCAAGAGAGGTTTAAACTCGAGATAGACCTTCTAGAAGGGGGTTCCTTGCCCACTCCTTATCCTTTGGGGCCGGTTTGGGCTTGGGGAGGGGCTAGCTGCGCCCCCTCTATATAAAGAGGGTGGGGCGCAAACCCTTTACACCTTCCTCCAACCCTAGCCGCCCTGCCCCTTCTCTCCCCCGACTGTTTGTAGGCGAAGCCCTGCTGCAGAAATTCTCCACCATATACACCACGCCGTCGTGTTGTAGATCCAATCCGTCTCTCCACCATACTTGCTGGTCCGAGGAAGGAGGAGACGTCGAGGTGTTGCACGTGTGCATCTCACGGAGGCACCGCCACTTTTGGTGCTAGATCGGATCAGATCGCGAGGAGGAGAAGCGAGTACGACTACATCACCCACATTCCGATGAACATTCCGTTGTGCGAATCTTCAAGGGTATGAAGATCTAATCCAATCTCTCTCGTTGTTTGCATCTCCTAGATTAGATCTTGGCTTTCCCTCTGTTCGCATCCGTAGAAAATTTTGATTTGCTATGCCGCGAAACCCTTCAGTGGTATCAGAGCTAGATCTACGCGTAGATGTGTTTCACGAGTAGAACGCAACATGGTTGTTGCGGGCGTTGATGTTTTCTGTTGCAAGCCTCTTGTTTGTGTTCTTCTTATGACGCGGGATAGTGAGATTGAAGCAGTCCAGGCCAACCTTACGCGACGTTGTTCGCGAGACCGGCTCCGCACTTGACGTGTGGCTTGTTCCACACATGCGGCTGGTGGATGTCAGTTTCTCTCACTATAGTTGTCATGGGATTAACACCGGAGTTTGGCAACCATAATATCACTTGTGGCTTTCCGTAGGTAAGAATCGTTCTTAGCATCTACTCCCATAAGCCACGTAAAACATGCAACAACAAAGTAGAGGCGTCTAACTTGTTTTTGCAGGGAGTGTTTTTCTGTGATATGGTATGGCCCAAGATGTGATGTGTATATTGTATGCGATGATCATGTTTTGTAATGTTTCACGACTTGCATGTCGATGAGTACACAACCGGCAGGAGCCATATGGTTGTCTTTATAATTGTGTATGACCTGCGAGTCAACTTCTTATACGCCATGTAATAGCTTTACTTTATCGCTAAGTAGTTAGCAATAGTTGTAGTTGCTATTCGTGGTGGAGGCAATCATGGTGGAGTGATGGAGATCATGCTTAACGCACAAGATGGAGATCATTGCGTGAAGATTGGCTATACCATGTCACATAAAGTTATATGCATGTGATGTTTATCCTTTTATGTATCTTATTATGCTTAGATCGCGACGGTAGCATTATAAGATGATTCCTCACTTAAAGATCAAGATAAAACTGTGTTCTCCCCAAGTATGCACCGTTGCGAAAGTTCGTCGTGTCCAAGCATCACGTGATGATCGGGTGCTATAGACTCTACACTCACATACAACGGGTGCAAGCCAGTTTTGCACATGCGGAAATACTTGGGTCTAACTTGACGAGCCTAGCATGTACAGACATGGCCTCGGAACACAAGAACCGAAAGGTTAAGCATGAGTCATATGAATGATATGATCGACACTTCGTTGTCCACCATTGAAACCACATCTCTTCTTGTGATGATCGGATTAGGTGTGGTGAATTTGGATCGTGTTCACTAAACAACTTGAGGGATGTTGAATTTAGTGGGAGTTCATCTAGTAATTTGATTAAGTTGAACTATTTATCATGAACATAGTCTAATTTGTACTTGCAAATCGTAGATCAAATGGCTAAGTCCAACTTCAACTTCAACGCTTTCTTTGAGAAGGAAAAGCTTAGAAACAATGGGTCTAACTTCACCAATTGGTTCCGCAATCTAAGAATCATTCTCTCTGGCGGTCAAAAGGACTATGTCCTTGGGAAAGCGTTAGGTGACCCTCGCTACCGCTGGTGATGAAAGTCATCTATCGATCACGCAAAGATGATTATGGTGTGATTAAGAGCACCATGTTGTTTGCTATGGAACCGAACTTCAAAATCGTTTTGAAGACTATCCGGGCCCTTTGAGATTCTCAAGAGCTGAAAACCATGTTTCGACTCAGCCCGTTCGAGAGATATGAGATCTCCGAGAAGTTCTTTAACGCAAGATGGAGGAAGGGAGTTCCGTTAGTGAGAACGCCATTAAGATGACGGGCTACACTCAACGCCTTGAGCAACCGGAATGCACGATTCGGAGGAGATCAAGATTGACAGGTTCGCAATCACTCCCTCCCAGCTACAAAAGTTTTGTAGTGACTCATAATCAGATTGGTTCCACTGATACGATCACCAAGCTCTTCGCTAAGCTGAAGGCCGCGAAAGTGGACATCAAAAAGGATAATCATGTGTTGATGGTCAACAAGCCCACCTTCAAGAAAGGTAAGGGAGCAAAGAAGCCCTTCAATAAGGGCAGCGGCAAGCGATCGCCCTGAGAAGAAGCTCAAGTCTGGTCCTAAGCGGACATCGAGTGCTTCTATTGCAAGGACAAGGGTCACCGGGCGCAACTATCCGGTACTTAGCGGACAAGAAGGCTGGCACCATCAAAGGTATATTTGATATACATGTTATTGATGTTTTCCTTACTAGCCCTCGTTGTAGTGCTCGGTATTTGATACGGTTCGCTTGCTAATATTTGTAACTCGAAACAGAGCTACGGAATAGACGGCTATGAGGTGACGATGCGCGTTGGCAACGGATCAAGAGTTGATGTGATGGCCGTCAGACGCTCTCCTTAGTTTTACCTTCGGGATTAGTTTTAAACCTTAATAAATGTTATTATGTGCCGTTGAGCATGAACATTATTTCTGGATCGTGGTTTATTGCAAGACGGTTATTCATTTAAATCGGAGAATAATGGTTGTTCTATTTATATGAGTAACATCTTTTATGGTCATGCACCTCTTATGAATGGTTTATTTCTTCTAAATCTCGAAGGGATGAAACACATCCATAACATTGAGGCTAAGAGATGCAAAATAGATAGTGATAATACTACTTATTTGTGGCAATCGCTGTCTAGGTCATATTGGTGTAAAGCGCATGAAGAAACTCCATTCGATGGACTTTTGGAGTCTCTTGATTTTGAATCATTTGACACATGCGAACCATGCCTCATGGGCAAGATGATCAAAACCCGTTCTCCTATGATGGAGCGAGCAACGGACTTGTTGGAAATCATACATACCGATGTATGCGGACCGATGAGTGTTTTCGCCGCGGTGGATATCACTATTTTCTCACTTTTACCGATGACTTAAGTAGATATGGGTATATCTATTTAATGAAACATAAATCAAACGTTTGAAAAGTTCAAAGAATTTTAGAATGAAGTGGAGAACCATCGTAATGAAAGATTAAGTTTCTACGATCCGATCGTGGGCGAATATTTGAGTTATGATTTTCTCACGCATCTTAAAGCAAGCGGAATCGTTTCGCAACTCACGCCACCGGAACACCACAACAAGAATGGTGTGTCTGAACGCCGGAATCGAACCTTATTAGATATGGTCCGATCAATGATGTCTCTTACTGATTTGCCGTTATCATTTTGGGGTTATGCATTAGAAACCGCTGCATTCACTTTAAATAGGGCTCCATCTAAATCCGTCGAGACGACACCGTATGAACTATGGTTTGGTGCTAAACCTAAGTTGTCGTTTCTTAAAGTTTGGGGATGCGAAGCTTACGTCAAATAGTTGATGCCGGACAAGCTTGAACCCAAAGAGAAGAAATGCGTCTTCATAGGATACCCTAAGGAAACTATTGGGTATACCTTCTATCACAGAACCGAAGGCAAAGTGTTTGTCGCAAAGAACGGTTCCTTTCTTGAGAAGGAGTTTCTCTCGAAAGAAGTGAGTGGGAGGAAAGTAGAGCTAGACGAGGTTATTGAACCTTCTCTTGAATTGGAGAGTAGCGCAGCACCTGAAGTTGTTCCAAGGTCACTGCACCAACAATAGAGGAAGCTAATGACAAGGATCATGAAGCTTCGGACGATGCTGCTACTGAACGTCGCAGGTCGACAAGGTCGCGTGCCCCTCCTGAGTGGTACGGCAACCATGTCTTAACTGTCTTGTTAGTAGAAGACAGTGAACCTACAAACTATGAGGAAGCAATGATGAGCCCAGACTCTGAGAAATGGCTAGAAGCCATGAAATCCGAATTGGGATCCATGAGCGAAACACCAAGTATGGACTTTGGTGGACCCTCCTAGCGACCGAAAGGCCATTGAGTGCAAGTGGATCTTCAAGAAGAAAACGGACGCGGATGGTAATGTTACCGTCTATAAAGCACGGCTTGTCGCGAAAGGTTTTCGACAATTTCAAGGTGTTGACTACAATGAGACTTTCTCTCCCGTAGCGATGTTTAAGTCCATTCGGATTTTATTAGCAATTGCTGCGTTTCATGATTATGAAATATGGAAGATGGATGTCAAGACTGCGTTCCTTAATGGCAACATTGATGAAGAGTTGTATATGATGCAACCCAAAGGTTTTGTCGATCCTAAGGATGCTGATAAGGTATGCAAACTTCAGCGTTCCATTTATGGACTAAAGCAAGCATCTCGGAGTTGGAACCTTCGTTTTGATCAAGTGATCAAGAGTTTTGGATTTGTTCCAAATTGCTATGAAGCTTGCATCTACAAGAAAGTGAGTGGGAGCTCGGTGACGTTTCTGGTACTATATGTGGATGACATATTGATTATTGGAAATGACATCAACATGCTTAACGATGTGAAGAGATATTTGAACAAGTGTTTTTCAATGAAAGACCTAGGTGAAGCTGCTTATATATTGGGCATCAAAATCTATAGAGATAGACAAAAGGCGCGATAGCTTTAAGCGAGTACATACCTAGACAAAGTTCGAAAAGGTTCGAATGGATAAGGCAAAGAAAGGTTCGATGCCTATGTTGTCGTAAGATATTGAGCAAGGCTCGGTGTCCATTCTGATAAATGATAGGAAGCTATGAGCAAAGTGCCTTATGCCTCGCCATAGGTTCTATCACGTATGCCATGTGTACTAGACCGATGTGTCCAATGCTCTTAGTTTGACGAGGTATCAAAGTTATCCGAGTGGAACCTTTGGACAGCCGTGAAGAACATCCTAAAGTACCTAAATAGGACTAAAGAAATGTTCTTAGTCTATGGGGGTGATGAACAGCTTCGTAAAGGTTACGTTGATGCTAGTTTTGACCGACAAGGATGATTCTAAATCTCGCACGGGATACGTGTATATTTTGAATGGAGGAGCTGTGAGTTGGAGAAGCTGCAAGCAAAGCGTGATCGCGGGATCTCTGATGAAAGCGGAATACATGGCTGCTGCGCAGCGTCAAGTAAAGGAGTTTGGATCGAAACTTCATCATCGAGCTTGAGTGGTTCCAAGTGCATTGGACCCACTGGAGATATTGTGTGACAACACCGGTGCCATATCACTCGCTAAGGAACCAAGATATCATCCAAAGACCAAGCATATCAACCGAAGTTTCATATAATCCGAGATTATATAGCGTATGGAGATCCAAGATTAGCAAAGTACATACAGATCCGAATGTCGCAGATCCATTGACTAAACCTCTTCCACGTGTAAAACATGATCAGCACCTCGATTGCCATGGGTGTGAGATTGTTGCCAGATGTAAACTAGATTATTGACTCTAGTGCAAGTGGGAGATGTTGGAATTATGCCCTAGAGGCAATAATAAAAGTTATTATTATAATTCTTGTTCATGATAATGTTTATATTCCATGCTAGAATTGTATTAAGCGGAAACTTTAATACTTGTGTGGTTTGTGAACAACACCGTGTCCCTAGTACGCCTCTAAGGACTAGCTCATTGATTAATGATGGTTAAGGTTTTCTAACCATGGACATGAGTTGTCGATTAATAATGAGATCATATCATTGGGAGAATGATATGGTGGACAGACCCAAACTAAGCGAAGCAATTAGATCGTGTCATCGTGTTCGTCTTTGCGAAGCTTTTCTTATGTCAAATATTGTATTCCTTAGACCATGAGATAATACAACTCCCTGGTATCGGAAGAAAGCTTTGAGGTCATCAAACGCCATCCTATGAGAGGGTGATCAATAAAGGTGTCTCTCAGGTGATCGGAAAGTATCTGTTGGGTTGTATGTATCGAGATGGGATTTGTCCCTCCCAAGTTGGAGAGATATACTTCGGGCCCACTTGGTAATCGTATCAACACCGCTTGCAAGCATGTGGTTAAGGAGTTAATCACAAAGTGATATCGGATTACGGAACGAGTAAAGTACTTGTTGTGAACGAGATTGAACTAGGTATGACGGTACCAACGATCGAATCTCGGGCAAGTAAAATATCGCGAGATGAAGGGAATATATATATGGGATTGATTTAATCCTGGCATCGTGGTTCATCCGATATGATCATCGATGAATGTGTGGGAGTCAATATGGGTTACCAGACCCCGCTGTTGATTATTGATAGAAGATCATGTATGCATATTCTCGAACCCGCAGGGTCACACACTTAACGTGTCTCGATGCTAGGATAGATTGGATAATTGGTTTATGAGTTTTTGTTCGGAGTCTCGGATGGGATCCGGGACATCACAAGAGGTTTCGGAGTGGTCCGGAGAATAAGATTCATATATGGCAGTGCAGTTTTTGGAGTTCGGAATTGTTCCGGATTAATCGGTATTATACCGGAAGCTTCTAGAACCTTCCAGAAGCGGACCAACGTGGCCCCACCTTCCGGGAGGGGGAATGGGCCTATGAGGGAGTGCCCTGGCCGCATTGGGCCAGGGGCACAAGGCCCCATAGGGCCCAGCCGGCCAAGAGAGGTTTAAACTCGAGATAGACCTTCTAGAAGGGGGGGGTTTCCTTGCCCCCCACTCCTTATCCTTTGGGGCCGCCGGTTTGGGCTTGGGGGAGGGGCTAGGGCTGCGCCCCCTCTATATAAAGAGGGGTGGGGGCGCACAAACCCTTTACACCTTCCCCTCCAACCCTAGCCGCCATGCTGCCCTTCCTCTCTCCCCCCCGACTATTTGTAGGCGAAGCCCTGCTGCAGAAATTCTCCACCATATACACCACGCCGTCGTGTTGTAGATCCAATCCGTCTCTCCACCATACTTTCTGGTCCGAGGAAGGAGGAGACGTCGAGGTGCTGCACGTGTGCATCTCACGGAGGCACCGCCACTTGTGGTGCTAGATCGGATCGGATCGCGAGGAGGAGAAGCGAGTACGACTACATCACCCACGTTCCGACGAACGTTCCGCTGTGCGAATCTTCAAGGGTATGAAGATCTAATCCAATCTCTCTCGTTGTTTGCATCTCCTAGATTAGATCTTGGCTTTCCCTCTATTCGCATCCGTAGAAATTTTTTATTTGCTATGCCGCGAAACCCTTCAGATACTACCAAACTATTGCTACTGATAAACTTCTATGAGCAAGAACTATTTCCAGGTGCAGCTGAATTGCAACTCAGTTATTAAGGCTTGCAAGTATTCTTTGGATCTCCTTGTGTCGAATCAATAAATTGGGTAATACAACCCGCGAAGACTGTTGTGATCCCCTACACTTGTGGGTCATCATCTACCGGGGCGGCGATTGGAGGGGCATTGGCAACTGCAAACTGCGGTGGGATGCGCCTGGAAGGAAGTCGTCGGCGGGACCTGGCTGCTTCTTGCGGCGCGTTGTTGCTTCCGTGGGGATGAGTATCAGTGCGTGTGATCACTTGTCCTCTAGCAGGTGCGCCCGAAACAACGAACAGGCGCCCACGCGCCGAGAAGATTTTAGGATTTATATTTTACCCGACTTGTTTCGTGTATCTGGCACTTGTTTCGTGTATCTGACACGTTGTTCTACGATCTTGCTGCAGAGTTGCCCATGGTGGAAAACAACCCTAAAACAGATAGAAAAGGAAGTAGAAGTTGGATGTACATTTCAACCTTAAGGGGTACAAAGCATCGCTTCAGTGTTATATGCAGCATGCACATAACGGCATGAAGCTGCATCAAAGCTAGAGGATGATTAAATTTTGAATCCACGTGTGCCGCAGCCTAGAGCAAACTCGGGATGCAGTTTTCACAGGGTTTGGTCAATTGGAGTGTTGTTTCAGAAGCAACGAGGCAATGCTACTACTCCCTTTCTCTTTTCTCTTACTCTTTCATCTACTACCCATCTGCAAACTACGACCTGGCTTTTATTCCTCTCCCCTCCCCGTCCTTATCCACTCGCTTTGAGAGTCAGCCGCCGGCCCTCTCCGCCGCCTCCACCGAAATAGCCGGTCAACAGGGGCGGACCCAGAAAAAATTCTGACTAGGGGCACACCTTCTATAAAGTTGGAGAGTTTCAGAATTTTTTCATTCAAAACATGCACAAATACAAAGGGAATTCAAATTTTGAGTGGGGGCCTAGGCCCCCACTCAGTTGTACCTGGGTCCGCCCCTTCGGTCAGAGAGGGGTTTGGAGGGGCGCCGGAGCTAGCTGTAGGTTAAGTTATGAGTAGATTGCGGCCTGGTGCCACCGTTTGGCTTTGTGCTAGGAGAGGGAGGAAGTGGCTTCGGGCGGAGCTTCTTCCCTGCCTGTTGAGCCTTCTCCTTGTGCTCCGGCGGTCAGAGTTGAGGGCCGAGGCAGGCTATGGCGGCTCCATGCATAAAGCCTGGGCTGCTTCTCCACTTGGTGTTCCCCCTTTGCTTCCTCTCCCCTTGTCGGCCGGCCGCGGCGGCGAGGGACTCGGGGGTGGAAGAAGGTTGGCACATCGGTGGAATGGAGGCGGCACCTGGGGTCTTCCCTCACTGGTAGTGGCGCAGGCTACTACGAGGTCGTCAATGAGTGTGCTTGGGTGGCTTCCAAGGAGGAAGTCGTCGGCGTGCTCGGGTTCAGGGTCCACAAATAATCGCATGCACTGGTGGAGCTTCAGTGTCTTCGCTTCGTTCTCTTTCCTGGCCGGCGGTGGTCGCGAGGGGGAGTGGGATCTTGGCGGTGCTTTGCTTGTCTCTGGCCGGGGTGAGGTTCTGCTGTTGCTGCCTCTTCGAGCATATCACATGGTGCCCAGAGTTGCCACCATGAACTTTGGCCGACAAGGCGGCCTTCTTCAACCTCCATTCTAGAGGCCATCTTCGAAGATCTGTGTCGAAGATCGACAGCTCGTTCTCACCAAGTGGTTCGTCCCCAGAGAGGGCGAGATGGCCGGTGGTGGTGCTTCATCTCCGACTTTGGTAGTGTCACGAGCAAGAATCCTCCACGATTTCGGCGTGTTCATCGCCTTGAGGTTTCCGACGATTGGTGGCAGAGGTGCCCAAGGACCTAATTGCTTTCTTTGTTTTTGTTCTGGGGTGTTTTCTGTAAATCGGAAGCCCTTATCTTTAAATACTAGGTTTCTTAGTGCGAGTATTGTTAAGGGCTTCTTTGTAATCTTGTACCTGCCATGTGGTTCCTAATGCAGCATCTGGGGTCTTCTAGACCCCACTCCCGTTAAAAAAAAGAAGCAACGGGCAGTCAAAGGATTACCCTTTTGACTATCAACGTGGACCGTGGCCTGAGATCTCGTCAGAATAGTGGTGGAGAAGGACCGGATTGTCTTCAATTTCTTCTTCTATGGTCTTTCTTGTAAAAGATGAGGACCAGAGTGTTCTTACCGCGTAACTTCTAGGGTTCTTATTGTAATTTTCCCACCATTTAATGGAGTTTTTTGAGCCTTCGGGCCTCTTCCCGTATAGATAGAAAATAAATAAATAAAATAAAATAAAATAAAATAGAAAGCTGGATTATTATTGTACGTTTTGCCAAACAGTCCATGTCGTGGCCTCGTTGGAAATGGGCTTTCCACTTGTGAGCCCCCACAAGCCCCCCAGCTGGTAAGTTGGACTCTTGTGAATTTTTCGTTTCCGGGGAGCCGCCGCCGCGCACAAACCCTACCCACGAGCCGCCGCCGCCGCCGCGTACACCTGTTTCCGGGGAGAAGCGACGCCGGCGCGGCCATTGCAGAATTCTGGTCGTCTTCAGCTTCTTGCCATTGGAAATTCTGCACCGAGCACCGGCCATTGAAAATTCTGGTCGTCTTCAGCTTCTTGCCGTTTGGTTCATTCCACCGACGGGTTCTTCTGCCTCCTCGTGTGGACAGTACTATACACGCTGTCCACTCTACTGGCGCCCTCCTCGAATAATTATTAGGAATACCGTATATGTTTTGAATTTTTTGGGCTGCGCCTCTTAGAAAATACAGATACATTACCCACTAACCTGACATGCTGCTGTCCATGATCTTTGCTGCAGAGTTGCCTGTCTTGGAGAACTGGAAGAAGAGGTGGCGCCACTTGGAGTTCTAGATTTGCTCTAGCAAGTCAAACAAAAAGCAGATGCCACAAAAAAGAAGGAAATAGAAGATTTGCTTGTCGTTGGATCTTCGGTCGTTCTGTTCGACTCTGTGATTAGATGAGGGATCCGAGATGCCGTGGCTGTTCACTATTTGTACATACTAGTACTGCATATAACATATGTACAATGCCTGCCAGTAGAAATAGGTCTCAGCTGATTCTGTTATGTGCAATTAGAACATCTCTTCTACTCCCTCCGTTTGGAAATATTAGACATATTTTAGTGTCTAGATTCATTTGAACCTATACACTAAAAGTTGTCTAGATACATCTTATTCACAAACCTAAAACATCTTATTCTAAACGGAGGGAGTAGTACCTAATATTGTTATCAGGAGACACTGTTTCGATATTTGTGAGAGAAAAAGTAGACTGGCAGGCTAGTAGTAAACAAATTTGGAACCATGTGGTGCTTTAGTCACATGTGGTTTTTCCCTCTTTCTCTACTAGCAGGCTGGTTCTTCTCCTGGCCTCTTTTCGCATTGCTTGATTTTTCAGGAAGGAATGTCGTTTCGGCAGACCCGAAGTGGTCAATGATGGAGTTATGATCGCTCGGGATATCAAGCTCGTCGATACCATGGAGAATGCTGGTGCTGCTTTAATTCGTGACAGAAGCACATGTACGTGTTTATTTGTTTCTTATCATGTGCAACTGATACCCATGCATGTTTCCTAATTGAGGAAAATTAATGTACATATCGCTCAAATGAAATGTTTCTAGCAGGACAAATGACTCAAGGGTGATGGGATCATGACCGCATCTGTCCTGGCTTGCGAGATCATCAGATTGGGCCTGTTGAGTGCTACTTTCAGGCGCCAATCCAGTATATATATATTAAGAAATTGAGAGGAAGTCGAGGCCTGTGAAGGGAAGTGGGGATATTAAAGGCTAGATTACATTGCTGCTTTTATAATGATGACTTTGATGCTTTTGTCTAAAGCAAATCTGATGGCTTGCTCTCTGTGTAAGGAAGGAATATGTTGTGAAGCACTTTGCTCTTCTGTTTCAGCCATATCCATCTGCTGGAAACGGACTTATGTTTGCGGAGGCAATAACAAATATACTAGCAGTATGAAACTTGGCAGTTTCGATTGTGATTAAGAGTGGCGCCGGTTACTGGATCGGGAGAAGCAATGGAGCTCAAGAACACCACCGTGGCGTTAGTCCAGAGCTTCGGCAGCATCGAAGGTCGGCTGGTGCGCGTGGAGATCCTGGTCCTCTTCAGCTTCTTGTCATGGGTCCTCCTGGAGCTGTTCGGCTCATTCCGCCGACAGTACAGCCATGGGTTCTTCCGCCTGCTGGTGTGGACAGTGTACACGCTGTCCACTGTACTGGCGCCCTACACCATCGGTCTTCTGCAGGCTGGTCCATTTCGTGACCAGACATTCGTCCTCTGGGGTACTATCCTTCTCCTGATCCAGGTAAACTCTGACTCCCTGTCTGTCTACAACATTCAGGACATTGAGCAGAGGAAAAGAATGGTTGTCCAGCAAGTGTTGCAGATATTTCTCGTGCTATGGCTGATGGTCAATGGCAGCGGCGGCAACAAGAGTTACAGCGCCACCATATGGATGTTCTGGGCCTTCTGCATCATTCTGTCAATCAGAAAGTTTGGGACTTTAAGCAAGGCCAGCAAAAAGGGAGGTTTGGCAGAGCATTCCAAAGTGATTGCTGATTACATGATGGTTGAGCATCAGCTAAGCCAGGACATGGTTAATCCGAGCACGATGGAGGGGTACAGCTACATATTTCATGGGGAAGAGGAACTGGCTTCCCTGCCTCTCACCGCGCCTGAGTACAGAATTGGATCGAAAGAGGTGGCCGGTGCCAAATTATTCATCACCATTGATTCTGTTTGGCGATGGATCGACTCTCACAGCTTTAAATACAGGGAGACCCCGAAGAGGTTCAAGCAAACTACGCTCTCCTTCACATTATTCAAACTATTGAAACGGAGATTCTGTGGCTATCAGCTCAGTGAAGCTGGCCTTGACAAGACACTGCATCTCGTTCTTCATGGGCTCCTCTCAGAGAAAGGCCGATATGTTGGTGCTTTTAGAATTATCGAGCTGGAGCTGGCATTCCTGTATGATTTCTTCTATACAAAGATGGAATCAGGCACTACCAATTGTATTTTGTCAGTACCTGTTACATCAGCTGTTATTGTTTGGAATAGCATTTCTGGAGCATTTAGCGCGCACTACCATCGTAGTAACTTGGAACAGAGAGTCAATGGAACCGATGTTATTCATTGGATTACCATTGTGCTGCTTGCCATTTTAGTGTTCAAATACACTGTCATGGCATTCATGGTTCCCAATAGATTGTCATCAGTTGATAAAATGCGTAGATGGATTCAGAATGAAAGACAAAAGCCTCAAACAAAAACAGTAAATTGGCAAGTTTTTAAAGAAACCACCTGGGAAAGAAAGCTTGGACAGTATTCTCTTCTACGCAACTTCCACTACCACCCGCGGAATGTACTGTATTTTGTATCACTAGGCCTGATCGATGCTAAAAGAGAAGGACAGAAGCCTGAGAAAAAGATAAAATTGTCACAGAGAGTCATCATATGCGTCCTCTCTCAGCTCAAAGAGAACAACGGCAAGCTAGAAAATGGACAATCGGCACTTGCTAGAAATCAGCTGGGAAACCAATTCTCATGGGCCTGCACCTTGCCAACACATATCCACCATCCTTGTATGGCATATCGCCACAACCATCTTCTGGAACGAGGTGTCACCGGAAGAAGTCCCCTCAGGGACCGTCAAGTTCGCAGAACCTGTCGGATTACTGTGCCTACCTGGTAGCTTTTGTTCGGACATGCTGCCTGGTCATGGCTACGACACGGCGCATCTTTGACTCTGTGGTCAAGGAGTCTCGGGCCTCTTTGATAAATCCAAAACTGTGAGCGACATATGTAAAGAGCTGATGAAGGACTCGCGAAACGTCGACGGCACAATTCTGAATACGGGAGCCAAGCTTGCACGACAACTAAGGGACGAGGTTACTAATGAGGCGCTACGTTGGAAGGTGTTGGCTGCCTTCTGGGGGGAGTTCATACTCTTCCTGGCGCCATCGGACAACACCGACATCCATGCAGAGATGCTGCACGGGCGGGGAGTTCATGACCCATCTCTGGGCGCTTCTCACTCATGCTGGTATCCTGGAGCGGCCTTCCTCCTCCTCTGGGAGGGTTTAGTGGTACCATTTATAACAAGATTTTGCTATTTCAGTAATTTGATTTCACTAGTATTAAAGTGTGCAACTTCTGATGCATCGGTCATGGGACCTGTCGTTCAGGCTACTCCTCTATGATCATGGAACTTCTGATACATCGATCATGGTGTGCTACTTCAAGATTCACCACAAGTTGGTCCGTAAGCGCTGCTGCAGAAGCTTTTCGTCATTTGGGTCTGTAATAAGAAGGTTGTTTGGAAGGATTGAAACTGTTTGGTTCTTTTTATTGTACGGTTGCTGATTTGTGTTATCCGTGTAAAAACAATGCAGACTTGTTTCATTGACTGAATTTCCTTGTGTTTTACCATATGCATGTATTGTTGAGATATATGTGTCGAGTATGTTTACAAGTAGTGCTATAGTCGGACTATCTTGTAATTAGCGGAGGCATTGATCAGGACACTGGCTGCTCTTGGAATTTCCACCCATATGCATGATGTGCCCACTTATACGCTGCAAAATTCCCATTTGTCAGCATTTTGAGGATTTCATCTCCTGGCATTTTCATAGAGTTATTTTCAGTTTAAATCTGCATGCAAAGTTCATGTTGAGATGCTCAAGACAGAGGAGCTGGCAGGTGGGGCAAGGCTCTGCATCTGTTTTTTCGAAGATGTAGAAGATTAAGCCCACAGCAAGTTCACCCGTTTTCTTCGGATGAATATATTGTCACGCGTGGTGTTTCAGTAGCAAGATAACAATGCCAAGCTGCATGTCTGAGTAGAGTAGCTAAATAACTGATGATGATATATTCTAAAAAAAGGCCAGTAAGATGATAAATTCTCCTAAATAGAGTCCTGAAAATGCTGATTATAATAGCAAGTATTATCAGTTCTATAACGTGTACAGAGTAAATGCTGATAAAATTCAGAAACCTCACCAGCAGTCCGTCATGAATTCTTCTTCATGGCGCAGATGCATTTCTAAAACCCGGTGGAATTAGAGGGCGCGATACATACATCTTCACCGACTGACGTTCAGCTCGTGCTCTTTGTGACCACCAAGGTTCATGATTTTACTGCCATCCACCGCAAGTAGCAGCCGTGCACATGTTTCGTGGTCATAATTAGTTCAAGAACAGAGCCAACACAATGTTTCTCACAAAGAACAGAGGCTAGCTGCACAGAATTGCTTGGATGATCAATGTGTGTCCAGCCAGCTAGCCATCCAACACATTGCTCGAACTAAACATGTACTAGTATTATTTAGTTCTAGTTTTTTTTCGAAACGGGGATAAAGCCCCGGCCTCTGCATCGGTTGATGCATATTATTTAGTTCTAGTAAGTTGCTAGCACTATTCGTGATGAATTACTTAACTGGGCGATTTTACCAATTTGCTTGGTTGGCTGCTTCCAAAACCCAAGGAATGACTACCACTAGTGAACATGGAACCTGGGACCATCACCTCACAATGGCACTTCACTTTAAATCCATCCATTGCTATAAGGCATGAATACATGATAGTCCAAGTATAAAACCTACAGCCTGGAGGTCCAAGTATATCCATGCATTACTGTAACACATGGAGGTCCAAGTATATCCAGAAACATGACCCTGACTCCAGTCCCTCATGAATTGTTCATCCCACAAGTGCATTCTGAAAACTTGATGGAATTAAAGGATGTGACATCATACGTCTTCACCAACGATGTCCAAGTCATTCCCTTGTTGAATTTACTGCCATTCATCACAAGTACGAGTTGTGCAACCACAGAAAATGCAAAATGCTGACAGAACACATACAATTTAACATTTTCCGCAATTTGCTTGTGTCTGCTGCTCCTTCGAGATTGTTTAGATTCAGGCACAAAAGAAATTCTAAAAGCTTATCGAATTCAAAGACAGCAAATACATCTTGACCGGTTAATAAGGATTAGGGTTTCTAATCAGTAACCGGGAGAACTCCTCACCACCAAAAACAAATAAAAATCTATTACAATTTACAAGCACTGGACATTTCAGACCAATTAGTCAGGAGTCAGGACAGTACAAGAACAGGGGCTCTACGCAGGGAAACTGGAAGGGAGAATCTTTCACCCCAGCACCAAAAGAAATTCAAATGAATCAGTTCCACTTGGAACGTCGAATCATGCAGATGCATATCTAAAACCTGACAGATTTAAACACGGCCACACATACATCTTCACCGTCTGATATTCAACAACTCTGCACTCTTGATGGCCAAGGTTCATAATTCTATTGCCTGGACAAGTACCATTTGTTCACATATTTTCAGATAGTACAAGAAAAGTGCCAGCCAGCACCATGTTTCTCGCCACACGACCAAAAAAATTGGAAGTGTGCTGGCTAACACAGCTCATCCTGGGTTCTTTTGGTTCAGGCAGAAATGAAATACTAAAACCTGATGGGTTTCAAAATGCAAAAGATTGGTTTCAAAATGAATACAACTCATAAGGACAAACCTGGACATTTCAGGCAAAGAGTAGTACAAGGCAGTAAAAAAATAGGCGCTCTACACAGGAAAGTGGCAAGATATGTTTTTCACTCCAGCACCAAAAAAAAACTCAAATGAATCAGTTCCATTCGGACTGTCGAAACATGCTCATGCTCATACAAACATGTGCCCAAAAAATCAGGAGAATTCTCCTCGCAGGAGGCAATAGGAAAAATGCCAGCCAACAATGGCATACAACGACAATCTACCATCGGTGGTCTACCACCCTCTCAGTACTCTCTCAATTCTCTAGCAGCAGTCAGAACCTACCAAAAAAAAACTCATAATACAACAACAGCAGCAAAAAGGTACACACAGCTTCAGGATGTTCTTCACCCTGCAAATTCGCAGTTAGACAGACCATCTCCCTCTCTCTCTCTCTAGGGCATAGATGTTGCTCCACTATCCAGCACTCTCTAGCTCCTCCCTCCGGTGACAAAATTGGCTCGACTGCACTGCCGACGACTAAAACTACAAAGGCTGACCCTCAAAGCACGACAGCCGCCTTGTCTGGAGTGACGTCCTCGAGGACGGTGGCGAGCAGTGGCTCGTAGTGGTCCGCGCCAGCACCACACCATGCTGCAGGTCAAAGATTCAGGGTCAGGGAACTGGAACATTGAACATAAGCGGAAGACAAACTCTTTACTGATGACAAAGCTTTTCAGCTAAGGCTGTTATTCAGTTATTACATATCCCCTTGCAGAAGGAAAGCACAGAGCGAGACCCTGAATCTACGACGCACCTGTTCCCTTCATGAAAAGGAAGATGGGAGCATCACAGATTTCTCCTCTGGGGCTGTGCGGAAGGAAGAACACACAGTTCTCCTCATCAACCATTGCATCCGCTCCATGCGCTTGCACCTGTCAATGCCCCCCACACAAAAACGCCGATCAGATCATCATGTAGAATTCTATATGAACTATAACAGATGCAGGTACAAAACAGTGGCCGGTTCCAAAGGAAGCAACATATCACAGAAGCACGGTCATAGACTTTACCACAAAAACTTCTCTCTTGAACTCGGTGGCAAGGCACTCGATGGCGATGTCGTCACCAAACGCAGCCGCACGGCCATCCCGGTTCTCGTCGACGGTCAGCAGGCCCTCCTCCGTGTACTGCAGGGTGATGATGTCATGCTCATCCTCCGCAGAACCAGAGATGGACATGTACTTGGCCCAGCTGTCCCCGTCGTTCACGGCGGTGCACCTCTCTTTGTAGATGGTCTCGGCGGCCGTTTCCCTGAAGGGCAGTGAAGAAGATGATGATGAGCACGTATAATTTGGAGAATCAGTTCACCAACCTCAACTGTACAAAGTGCATCCAGCCCAAACTGCTAGTACTACAAATCAACCTTAGATTCCTGTAACTAAGATATACCACAACCAAACCAGTACCAGGCAAGCTAGCATAATGGTGTACCAAACGATATAGTTCTAGTACCTAATTAACAGGCTGGACAATCATCTATATGGAAACTTCATACTTTGTGCCACCAAACAATGTAGTTGCAGTACCTAATTAACAGGCTGGACAACCATCTACTTGGAAATTTCAGAAGTACTTTGTGCCAGGCTGTCCCATTACATACTCACATGCATGGGGACACTAGAACCATGGTGTCCTTCGTTGACCATTTCACAAAGCACACACTGTATTAGCACAAGAAAGAACTCAAGAAACATGGGCTCCTAAATGCAAACAGACACCAAAGCCTGAACTTTTCCTTTGGACAGGGTGCGGATTCAGACAAAAACTCAGTTCAGGCAGTTTTCATATCATTTCAGTATGTACAAATTGTGCCAAGAATAGACCGTACCAGTACAACTGAACCAGTGTACTACTACGATTGTACCAGTGTCAGACAAAGCTAAGCATAATAACGGGGTACCAAACAATGCACATGATTAACAGGCTGGACATCATGATGCAATGAAATTTCATACTACTAAAACCATGATCCCTCGGTTGAGATATCATGATTTGGGGCAGTTTTGATATTATCATTTCAGTAAGTGCAAAGAAAGGGGGTTGAACAGCCGAATGGAAGAATGACATCGATTCGTGGCGCTGCCGGGAAAGAAAGACAAGACGGGGTCTTTGAAGGGGAAGGCAACAGATCTGGGATTTTGGGGAGAGGAAATGAGTACCTTTGGATCCCGATGTCGACGAGCTCCTGGATGGCGGCGTCGAGCCCCTCGCGGTCGTCCTTGTTGGCGAGCATCTTGACCTCCTGCACGACGTGGACGCCCCACCCGGCCCCCAGATCCGGCGCGTAGAGGTGTCTCACGGCCGCGTCGACCGCTTCCCTGTCGGCGGGCTCGGCCTCCGCGTAGACGGCCTCGAAGCGGCGCACGGCGCGGTGGCGGAGCTCGCGCGCGGCGGGCTTGGCGTTGGCGGCCCGGCGCGCGGCGGTGAAGAGGCAGTTGCCGTCGGACTCGACCTCGCCGCCGTGGTCTAGGCGGAAGACGACGGGGGCGGCGGGGGAGAGGGAGGCGGGGGGCTTCCAGGCGACGCCGCGGTCGTGGATTTGGAGCAGGCGGCGGCGCTGCTGGTCGTCGAGGGACCAGACGGCGGACCAGGCGGGTGCGGATGGGACGGGGGAGGGGGAGGGCCAGGTGAGTAGGTGGGTTGTGGGGGATGGGGATGGCGGGGCGGGGGACGAGGGCGGGGGGAGAGGGTCGGCGGCTGGGGCGACGGCGGTGGAGGAGGCGTCGCAGAGGAGCTTGCCCATGGTGGAGGAGGAGGAGGAGGAGGAGGCGTTGAATCGGCAGGTGGCTGACTGGCTGGCTAGGGTTGGGTGGGTCGCTGGCACGCGCGCGCGCTCTCCGCTTGTCTGTCGTCTCTTCCTCTGCCCTTTTTCTTTTCTCTCTCTGGTAAAAATTGTTTCTTTATGTGCTCTCTGTGTGGTGGTGGTGGTGGAGCTCGAGGAGACGACGCGGCAAGAAAGCCGTTGTGGGGGTAGGTGGCGAGGCGAGGTGGAAGATGACGGGTTAATAACGGGCCAAACTTATTACCGTTGCTTCCCGCTAGCTGGCCTTCCTGTTGGCGTTTTGCTGGCCAGGTCAAAGATAACGTGTGTTTTTTGTTTGTTTTCGCTTCTTTTAAATTAGAGGTATTAGCATTGGGGGTATAAATACTTGCAACCAAGAACTCATACAATGACGTGAAATGAAATGCAGTACACAATCTATACGATCCTTGCTAGTTTAGTACATCACAGTCCGAAAAGAGCCAACTAGGAACCACGTAGGATTTGGAATTTTGCGAAACAACCTTTGCTAGTTGGACAATCTCACATTGCGCAAGTTGGAGCAGGGGTGACATTTAATGACTTGAACCCTTTGTTCCACCAATTAATGAATTAGTACATGTCAGTAGCTAGGACCCACCCCACCGGGTCTGTGTGATCGGCTATTTTGTCGCCTTCGCCTCACTGCACTTTACCTCGTACTCTTTTAGAGATGTTAGAGATGTTGTTCGGATGTTAGAGATGTCGATGGATAGTGCCATGTTTTTAGATTCGAGAAAAATGTGGTCTTTATTTATTTTTTCCTCTTATTTGTTTTTCGTTTTTCAATTCTAATTTACGTCATTGGCCTGGTTACGGTACGTTTATTTATTTTTCCTCTTATTTGTTTTTCGTTTTTCAATTTTAATTTCTGCTTCAATTCAAATCAAATGATTTCAAAACTCATATGTGTTTCTCAAAAACATTACATTTTTTTCAAATAACAAATTCAAACATAATGGCAAAAGTGCAAACTAAATGG
Organism: Avena longiglumis; assembly: GCA_030063025.1. Taxonomy (NCBI): domain Eukaryota; kingdom Viridiplantae; phylum Streptophyta; class Magnoliopsida; order Poales; family Poaceae; genus Avena; species Avena longiglumis. The sequence continues at coordinate 592,537,100 of CP125973.1, forward strand.
TATTTTCACACACATTTTAACAACACATTCGCATAGTCATAGATAACTAAAAGCGTTAGATTGTTCACAACATCCAAAGCAAAAGAGCACCTTCATCACATCAAAGTGCACCGAAGATCATAGCTACCATGTCCGAACTAGCAAACATAGACTAGATGTTCTTACATATCATACATAACATTTTGATAACTAACTACACCAAGTCTGCTCGACAAGCACCTCCCACGTAGCCTTATCTTTGAGCCTTCTCACGACCATCCGAATCGCCAATGGCGAGCTCAGCGTCTTGCGGCAGGTTCACAAGCATCCCACCCCTAGGCTTCCTAGGATGGTATGGGCACTGTACACATTGTTCACCACATATGGACCATGTTGTTTGTTGCTAGCAATGGATCACTTCCTTCTTAATGAAGGAAGTTTCATTCCTCTTGTCCACAGACTCATCAATGTCCTGCGAGTCAAACTACAATGCACACAAAAAACATTCAATCTTACAAAATGCAAAAAAAATATTACAAAATGAATGTGCAATGTAATATAATATGTAAAAAGTTGAATGTATCACCGAAAGTGGGCTTCCATCCTCCTGGAAACCATATGGATCAATGTACTGTACATCCATATTAAAACAAACAGATGCAAAGTTAATTGTTTCAGACTTTATAATAAACTATATATATGAAAAAACAAATGGATAACACAAATATATATGGACATAATTGGTCAACAATATGCATTTCCTATCAAAGGATAATCTTGACAAGCCCATAGATAAAATCACGTGCTTTAAGCAATAAACCAATAACATATTCCACTTCAAAACCCACAAAATTTAGTGAAGATGGATTAACATGCATCATATGAAACAAACCACTAGGAAAGAGTAAACTAGGACATGTGGTAACTTGTTTATCACAACATATAAGCACCATGCAACATGATACAACTAGGACATGAGTAAACCATCGCTACAAACTTGATACAACTAGGACATGTGGTACAAACACACAAGCACCATACAACTTATCTAGGCATCAACCTAGAGAAAACATCATGAACAACATATAAGCAACACCACCATCATACAAGAGACTTTGAAAGCAAGGTTTCACATCTACACACAAACAAGGAATCTAGAAACACCCAATAATTGATTTACAAAGAAGATGGTGAGCTAGAGAAACTTGGAAACATGCCAAATATCTAGGGGATGTACAATAACCTTAAAAGGTAGGCTATTCAACATCCAAAAAACAAGCTACAATTCAACAACATGGTTGATTAGCTATATCAAGTTTGTAGCAGCAGTTCATCTAACTTTACATAGATGATCACAAGTATCTACACTAGATAGCTAGCAACATATGGAAATAGGATAATCAAAAAGTTTTTGTTTAACGGTAAATTGGAAAATTATGATTACTGAGGGTTCAACAAAGGATTTGCTCCTCGTGAATGGAGAGATAGCGAAAATGGCCTTCAAACGCTATTTTTAAGAATAATCTGAACTCCTAAATGATAAATATATCACATTACATCGCTTAACAATATCCGCTTTCATCCAATCCAACCAAATTCCTTACAACAGAAATTCCATCATCTAAAATATCACCGATTCGGATCACGGCTAATAGATAAATACAAGATGAAGGGGAAAAACTATGGTTTCAATCAATCTAGAAAATGATGCATAGCCGGTAGATTAACCGCCTAAGTACAAACCCTAACTACAAATCAAAACCCTAACCACAAACCAAAGTACAAATCAAAACCATAAATATGAACCATAATCTAAAAGAGAGCGTCAAATTTAACTCACCGAGGCTCGGCAACATGCATCGCAGTTCAGCGGTGCGAGCTCCATGACGCCAGCACCACCACTAAGTGACCTCCACGCCCCGCACCGCCACTGTTTCCACATCCGCCACAACGAGATCGCCCGCCAGATATCGCCGCCACCACTGATCCACGACCGCCTGCCTCCTCCGACACCACCGATTCAGATCAAGACCGAGAGCGGACTCGGCACCGCCTCGGCCAAGACCACCTCCACTGCCTCCGGCCTCCTTCTTCCTCTTGCAAGAAGAAAGCACCCACATCCTCCCTCGCCCGCTTCGCTCCAGATCAGCGGGGCGCCATCACCTCCACCCCACCTCCTTCTCTCCCGAACCACCACGCCACCTCCACCGTGCACCACGGCCTCGCCTTCTCCTCCTCTTCGCAGATCCATGGCGGACACGGCAGACGGCCGCGGCCTTCCATCGTCAGAGTTGGAGAGAGGTCGATGCGCCAGCGACCCCGGCTAGTGCTTTGGGTGTGGGCGGTGGGAGTGGGTAGGTGAGATCTTTGCCAAATCCAGATGGGGAATGAAACGTCGAAGGGGGGACGGTTCACTTCCTTATATCTGAAGGGGAGGATGACCGTGAGCTAGGAAGAGGCGAGCCGGGGTTTTCGCAAATGTTACGTGCCAGGGTGGATATGACATGGCAGACACGTGTGACACGTGTCGGCTGCAGAAGGGCTGTGTACCAAATCAAATCCGCATGTATAGATTGTGTACTGCCTGGCCCCATTTTGCAACATGTTGTATGAGTTTGCTCCTTAGTTGCAAGTATTTGTACCCCCAATGCTAATACCTCTTTAAATTACTAGCACAAGTGTCCATGTGTTGCTACGCATTCCAACGCCTAGGAGAACTTTCGCAATGTGTGCCGATTTCACATATGTGCCACCTTCCCGTCCTCCGCTTTTCGGTGTATGACTTTGCCCCGAGCACCGCCTATTTTTCCTACGGCACCAGCTTGTTGTTGTCGAAGATGACGTGACCGAAGGTGAAAGCCTGTCGTCGTACCAGGTTGACCTAGATTTATCTCCACATATGGATCCAATGCATGGGTGATGTTCATCGTAGGCAGGTGTCGTGGCTTGACAACAAACACCTGCATATGTGACCAATGTTTGAAGAACGCAAAATCTTTCTACGGATCACGTATGCTTAATGTCAGCGACCTCTCTACTAGGCTGGCTGGTGGGCCACAGCTCTTGGCCCATGGGCTGCTCCAAAGCTAGACGAGAATAATATATATCAGAAGGACAACTACGTGAGACTCGGCTTGGAACAGGACGGACCGGAACGATGTCTTCGTCCGAGGGCCTGGCGTGGTTTGTGTTGCGTGTGTGCTTTGGTGTTCTTCTTCCTCCAGATCCTCACCTTCCTCTCCATTTTTTCTCTAAAATCCCCACCTTCTTGTTCAGATGTTCTATTGTTGTGGCTTTAGTTTGAAATCCAGAACAGTCTTGGTTCCCCGGAGGAGTTCTATTCGAGTAGAAAGATTGGAAACTTGACTGACTTATTGGTCATGGTTGAGCTTCAACCTTGGCCTTCCTGGGAGTTGTTTCCCTACATTTGTGCAAAGACAAGTTCGTTAGCACGGTTCTTCCCACATTTTGACCAGCTTAGGTTTTACCTTGAAGATTATATATTTCAAATCCACACGGTCCCGTTCAAAACTTGGATGCAATTTTCTTAATGTTCAATACTCCCTCCATTCCGAATTATAGGGCTAATACGTCTTTCAAAAATTAGTTTTACCGTCAATCTGGTCAACAATATATAAGTCACATGTCACAAAAATTGTACCATCGGAAGCGTATTTTAAATATGCATCTAACGATATAATTCTTGTTAAATATAATTTGTATTTTGTTGACCAAATTTACGGCCAACTATTTTCTTGAACTACGTATTTGCCTTATAACCCGGAATGGAAGTAGTACATCAGCAAATCTGCATGCCAGGGAGTTATATTGGCTCATGGGATTATATCGGAGCTGTGGCCAGTTTGTTATTGAAGGTGCTGTTGAACAAAAGAGCAATTTACCAAGAAAATTATCCATAATAAACGCTAGATAAAACATGATTAGAATAATAGGCAATATACTAATCATGTAAAATAGTGAATACATATTAAGGCATATAACCAAACAGACTGCAAGACAAAGATCTTGAGATGCGATCAGAACAAGTTTGAGAAAGAAAACATACAGGGCAATAGCAGAAGAGGAACCGTCGGTGTTCGTGTTGGCACCGTCGTTATACATGTCGTCGAGGAAGAGGGTGCTGATGTTAGGGAAGAAATCCTCGTTGAGGAAGACATCGGCGCAATCGCTATCCGAGAGGGAGTCCGTGATGAAGCCAGTAGTCGCGCCGGTAGCGCTCCCCAGAAACCTTATCGCCCCTCTCCCGTACAGGACTCGAAGCAGCGGGGTCTCGAGGTTTATCGCTCCGGCATGGCACGCCGCAAGACGGGATGGGGAAGATCTAGGTAGCGCAGTGCTCTGAAACTGGAGGCGCAAAGGATGTGTAGTTGTGTGTCTGAGAGGAGACGCGAACTCTCTACAAAGAAGATAAAAAGAATGGATAGAAGTTGAAGCGAACATGCGGCAGCCCACCGGATAGCCTCCACTGCAAAATAAAGCTCGGCTCGGTGAGATTCCCGCAACCCGCGGCACGCGCGCGTCGTAAGAGAGCTCACCTTATAAGCTGCTCCTTTTTACCGAGTGGTAGGAGAGCTCACCTTATAAGCTGCTCCAACTTCCACTCAACTAGCAATATGGGACTAAATATTTGTCCCAGCTCTTGCCTTACATGAATGGGCCAAATGGGCCTCTAGGATTTCAGGAATTTATTGGCATATAATAAATGGGTTGGGCCTAATTAGGCAAAAGTTCCAACAATCCCCCACCAGATCCCAGAGGCACATGAAGTTTGCCTTTGGTTTGAAAACATTGTTTATATACCGGTACTGTAGTGGAGACTGTTAAGTTGAACTTTCACCTAGAGCTTTGTGTTATACTAGGCTGCAACTTGTACAGTGGACTATGACTTTAACTGCAAGTTTGCTGCGAACCTAGCTTCACAAAAAGTCTTGACCGATACTAGGCTACCATGGGACTTCCCCGCGGGTGGATCTTATACGTGACCTTTCATGAGTTTATTAAAGAGCACCCTACTCTCATAGACTGCGACATTTAAACAGTCAGACTCATATAGGTGTGTTCTTCAAAAGATATTCTACAAGACAACATCTTTGCTTAGGATAAGCCACTTAGAACACATTAAGACAATAAATCAACCTGACGTGCAGAACAGGAAAGTATTGCATCTTTAAAGATCATTGTATATTGCCTTGTAAACCCGAAACTATGGGAAATAAGTCATGAAAACGGCCATATGACGCGAAAACGACGACTTTTTTGGGTATACCTCTCAAACATGTAGATCGCCCTCGAACCCTAAACATGTGAGCAATAGATCATGAAAACGACCATAAAACGCAAAAAGACGAGTTTTTGGTCATAACTGCGAAACATGTAAATCGCCTTGGAACCCCCCAAACTGTGGGCAATAGCTCATGAAAATGGCAATTTAAATGTATCAGGTATTATGGTCATTCTAAATCATCGTAGAACCCCAAAGCTGTAGGGAATAACTCTTGAAAACATCCATAAAACGCAAAAAGGTGTGTTTTCATTCATAACTCTCAAACATTTAAATCGCCCTGGAACCCCAAAAGTATGGGCAATAGCTCATGAAAACAGTCATAAAACGCGAAAACAACGGGTTTTTGGTCATACCTCTCAAACATGTAAATCGTCCTAGAAATCCAAAATTGTGAGCAATAGCTCATTAAAACGGCCATACGACACGAAAACGACGAGTTTTGGGTCATGCCCTCAAACATGTATCGTCCCTTACAGTCGTGGTAAATCGCCCTAGAACTCTAAAATCGTGGACAATTACTCATTAAAATATCCATAAAACGTGAAAACGATGAGTTTTTTCTTATATCTTTCAAACATGTATCAGGTCTTACGGGCCATGAAATTCCCCTAGAACTCCAAAACTATGGGCAATAAATCATGAAAATGGCCATAATACGCGAAATCGATGAGTTTTTGGTCATAAGTCTCAAACTTGTATTGGGTTCTACGGGCCATACACATCCCCTCAAACTCAAAACTATGGACAATAGCTAATGAAAAATGCATAAAACAAAAATCTACGAGTTTTTTAGTCATGCCCGCAAACATGTATCGGGTATTATGGTCGTTGTAAATCACCATAGAACCCCAAAACTATGGGGAATAACTCAGGAAAACGTCCATAAAACGCAAAAAATATCTCAAACATTTAAATCGCCCTAGAACCCTAAAAATTTGGACAATAACTAATGAAAATGGCAATAAAACACAAAAAGCCGAGTTTTTGGTCATAACTCTAAAACATGTAAATCACCGTGAAACCCCAAAACTATGGGCAATAGCTCCTGAAACGACCATAAAACGCAAAATCGATGACTTTTTGGGTATACCTGTCAAACATGTCGCCCTGGAATCCCAAACATGTGGTAAATAGCTCAAGAAAATGGCCATAAAATACAAAAATACATGTTTTTGGTCATAACACTGAAACATGTAAATCGTCCTTGAACCCCAAAAATATCGGCAATAGCTCATGAAAATGGCCATAAAACACAGAAACAACGACTTTTTAGCCATACCTCTCAAACATGTAAATCGACCTCGAACCTGGAAATCTATGGGCAATAGCTCATAAAATCGGCAATTTAAATGTATCGGGTATTTTGGTTGTTGTAAATCGCCCTATAACCCCAAAACTATGGGGAATAACTCCTGAAAACGTCCATAAAACGCAAAAAGATGAGATTTCAGTCATAAATCTCAAACATATAAATCTCCCTGAAACCCCAAAACTATGGGCAATAGCTCATGAAAAGGGGCATAAAACAAAAAAACCACGAGTTTTTGGTCATACCTCTCAAACATGTAAATCGCCCTAGAACCCTAAAACTGTGTGCAATAGCTCATTAAAACGGCCATAAGACACGAAAACGATGAGTTTTGGTCATACCCTCAAACATGTATTAAACCTTATGGTCGTGGTAAATCGCCATGGAACTCCAAAACCGTGGACAATTACTCATTAAAATTACCATCAAACGTAAAAACGATGACTTTTTTCTTATAATTTTGAAACATGTATTGGGTCTTACGGGCCATCCAAGTCCCCCCGAACTCCAAAACTATGGGCAACAACTCATGAAAACGGCCATAAGATGCGAAATCCACGAGTTTTAGGTCATAATTCTCAAACATGTATTGGGTTCTATGGGCCATGCACATCCCCTGGAACACCAAAACTGTGGACAATAGCTCGTGAAAAGATCATCAAACAAAAATCTATGAGTTTTTGGTCATGCCCTCAAACATGTATTACATATTATGGTCATCGTAAATCGCCGTAGAACCCCAAAACTATGGGGAATAACTTATGAAAACGTCCATAATACGCAAAAATGAGTTTTTGGTAATAAATCTCAAATATTTAAATCGCCCTAGAGCCTCAAAATTGTGGGCAATAGCTCATGAAAAAGGCCATAAAACGCAAAAGACGAGTTTTTGGTAATAACTCTAAAGCATTTAAATCGCCCTGAAACCCAAAACTATGGGAAATATCTCATGAAAACATCCATAAAACGCAAAAACGACGACTTTTTGGGTATACATCTCAAACATGTAAATCACCCTGGAATCCTAAACCCGTGGAAAATAGCTCATGAAAACGGCCATAAAGCACAAAAAGACCAGTTTTTTGGTCATAACTCTGAAACATATAAATCGTCCTAGAACCCCATAACTTTTGGCAACAGCTCATGTAAATGTCCATGAAACGCAAAAACGAAGATTTTTGGTCATACCTAACAAATATGTAAATCGCCCTGGAACCCCAAAACTTTGACAATTGCTCATAAAAACGGCATTAAAACACGAAAACGATGAGTTTTTGGTTATGGCATCAAACATGTATCGTTTATTAAGATCATTGTAAATCACCTTGTAACCCCGAAACTATGGGAAATAACTCATGAAAACGGCCATCAGACGCGAAAACAACGACTTCTTGGGTATACCTCTCAAACATGTAAATCGCCCTGGAACCCTAAACATGTGGGCAATCGCTCATGAAAACGACCATAAAACGCAAAAAGATGAGTTTTGGTCATAACTGTGAAACATGTAAATCGCCCTTGAACCCCCCAAACTGTGGGCAAAAGCTCATGAAAATGGCAATTTAAATGTATCACGTATTATGGTCATTCTAAATCACCCTAGAACCCCAAAGCTGTAGGGAATAAGTCATGAAAACATCCATAAAACGCAAAAAGGTGGGTTTTCATTCATAACTATCAAACATTTAAATCGCCCTGGAACCCCAAAAGTATGGGCAATAGCTCATGAAAACAGTCATAAAACGCGAAAACAACGGGTTTTTTGTCATACCTCTCAAACATGTAAATCCCCCTAGAAACCCAAAATTTTGAGCAATAGCTCATTAAAACGGCCATACGACACGAAAACGACGAGTCTTTGGTCATGCCCTCAAACATGTATAGGCCATTACAGTCGTGGTAAATCGCCCTAGAACTCTAAAACCGTGGACAATTACTCATTAAAATAGCCATAAAATGTGACAACGATGAGTTTTTTCTTATAACTTTCAAACATGTATCAGGTCTTACAGGCCATGCAAGTCCCCTAGAACTCCAAAACTATAGGCAATAACTCATAAAAATGGCCATAAATCGCGAAATCGATGAGTTTTTGGTCATAATTCATAATTCTCAAACATGTATTGGGTTCTACGAGCCATACACATCCCTCTGGAACTCAAAAACTGTGGACAATAGCTCATGTAAAAGGCCATAAAACAAAAATCTACGAGTTTTTTGGTCATTCCCGCAAACATGTATCGGGTATTATGGTCGTTGTAAATCACCATACAACCCCAAAACTATGGCGAATAACTCATGAAAACGTCCATAAAACGCAAAAAAGATCTCAAACATTTAAATCGCCCTGGAACCCTAAAAATTTGGGTAATAACTCATGAAAATGGCAATAAAACACAAAAATCCGAGTTTTTGGTCATAACTCTAAAACATGTAAATCACCGTGAAACCCAAAAACTATGGGCAATAGCTCATGAAACAACCATAAAACGCAAAATCGATGACTTTTTGGGTATACCTGTCAAACATGTCGCCCTGGAATCCCAATCACGTGGTAAATAGCTCAAGGAAATGGCCATAAAATACAAAAAGACGTGTTTTAGGTCATAACACTGAAACATGTAAATCGCCCTTGAACCCCAAAACTATGGGCAATAGCTCATGAAAATGGCCATAAAACACATAAACGATGACTTTTTGGCCATACCTCTCAATCATGTAAATCACCCTGGAACCTGGAAAATTATGGGCAATAGCTCATGAAAACGATAATTTAAATGTACCGGGTATTATGGTTGTTGTAAATCGCCCTATAACCCCAAAACTATGGGGAATAACTCCTGAAAACGTCCATAAAACGCAAAAAGATGAGATTTCAGACATAACTCTCAAAGATATAAATCACCATGGAACCCCAAAACTATAGGCTATAGCTCATGAAAAGGGACATAAAACAATAAAAACCACCAGTTTTTGGTCGTACCTCTCAAACATGTAAATCGCCCTGGAATCCCAAAACTGTGTGCAATAGCTCATTAAAACGACCATAAGACACGTAAACAACGAGTTTTTGGTCATACCCTCAAACATGTAATAAATCTTATGGTCGTGGTAAATCTCCATGAAACTCTAGAACCGTGGACAATTACTCATTAAAATAACCATCAAACGTAAAAACGATGACTTTTTTCTTATAATTTTGAAACATGCATTGGGTCTTACGGGTCATCCAAATCCCCCGGAACTCCAAAACTATGGGCAAAACTCATGAAAACGACCATAAGATGCGAAAACAATGAGTTTTAGGTCATAATTCTCAAACATGTATTAGGTTCTATGGGCCATGCACATCCCCTGGAACACACAAACTTTGGACAATACCTCGTAAATACGATCATCAAACAAAAATCTATGAGTTTTTGGTCATGCCCTCAAACATGTATTAGGTATTATGGTCATTGTAAATCGCCGTAGAACCCCAAAACTTTGGGGAATAACTTGTGAAAACGTCCATAATACGGAAAAAAAATGAGTTTTTGGTAATAAATCTCAAATATTTAAATCGCCCTAGAACCTCAAAATTGTGGGCAATAGCTCATGAAAAAGGCTATAAAACACAAAAAGACGAGTTTTTGGTCATAACTCTAAAGCATTAGAATCGCCCTGAAACCCAAAACTATGGGAAATAGCTGATGAAAACATCCATAAAACGCAAAAACGACGACTTTTTGGGTATACATATCAAACATGTAAATCACCCTGGAATCCCAAACCCGTGGAAAATAGCTCATAAAAACGGCCATAAAGCACAAAAGACAGTTTTTTGGTCATAACTCTGAAATATTTAAATCGTCCTGGAACCCCATAACTATGGGCAACAGCTCATGTAAATGTCCATGAAACACAAAAACGAAGATTTTTGGTCATACCTAACAAACATGTAAATCGCCCTGGAACCCCAAAACTGTGGACAATAGCTCATAAAAATGGCATTAAAACACAAAACCGATGAGTTTTTGGTTATGGCATCAAACTTGTATCGTTTATTAAGATCATTGTAAATCACCTTGTAACCCCGAAACTATGAGAAATAACTCATGAAAATGGCCATAAGACGCGAAAACGACGACTTCTTGGGTATACCTCTCAAAGATGTAAATCACCCTGGAACCCTAAACATGTGGGCAATCGCTCATGAAAACGACCATAAAACGCAAAAAGACGAGTTTTTGGTCATAACTGCGAAACATTTAAATCGCCCTGGAACCCCCCAAACTGTGGGCAATAGCTCATGAAAATGGCAATTTAAATGTATCACGTATTATGGTCATTCTAAATCACCTTAGAACCCCAAAGTCAGAGGGAATAACTAATGAAAACATACAAAAAACGCAAAAAGGTGGGTTTTCATTCATAACTCTCAAACATTTAAATCGCCCTGGAACCCCAAAAGTATGGGCAATAGCTCATAAAACAGGCATAAAACGCGAAAACAACGGGTTTATGGTCATACCTCTTAAAGATGTAAATCGCCCTAGAAACCCAAAATTTTGAGCAATAGCTCATTAAAACGGCCATACAACACGAAAACGACGAGTTTTTGGTCATGCCCTCAAACATGTATAGACCCTTACAGTTGTGGTAAATCGCCTTAGAACTTTAAAACGTGGACAATTACTCATTAAAATAGCCATAAAACGTGAAAACGATGAGTTTTTTCTTATAACTTTCAAACATGTATCAGGTCTTACGGGCCATGCAAGTCCCCTAGAACTCCAAAACTATGGGCAATAATGCATGAAAATGGCCATAATACGTGAAATCGATGAGTTTTTGGTCATAATGCTCAAACATGTATTGGGTTCTACGGGCCATACACATCCCCATGGAACTCAAAAACTATGGACAATATGTCATGAAAAAGGCCATAAAACCAAAATCTACGAATTTTTTGGTCATGCCCGCAAACATGTATCGGGTATTACGGTCGTTGTAATTCACCATACAACCCCAAAACTATTGGGAATAACTCATGAAAACGTCCATAAAACGCAAAAAAGATCTCAAACATTTAAATCGCCCTGGAACCCTAAAAATTTGGGCAATAACTCATGAAAATGGCAAGAAAACACAAAAAGCCGAGTTTTTGGTCATAACTCTAAAACATGTAAATCACCGTGAAATCCCAAAACTATGGGCAATAGCTCATGAAAACGACCATAAAACGCAAAATCAACGACTTTTTGGGTATACCCGTCGAACATGTCGCCCTGGAATCCCAAACATGTGGGAAATAGCTCAACAAAATGGCCATAAAATATAAAAAGACGTGTTTTTGGTCATAACACTAAAACATGTAAATCGCCCTGGAACCCCAAAACTATGGGCAATAGCTCATGAAAATGGCCATAAAACACAGAAACGACTTGTTGGCCATACCTCTTAAACATGTAAATCGCCCTGGAACCTGGAAATCTATGGGCAATAGCTCATGAAAACGACAATTTAAATGTATCGGATATTATGGTTGTTGTAAATCACCCGATAACCCCAAAACTATTGCGAATAACTCCTGAAAACGTCCGTAAAACGCAAAAAGATGAGATTTCAGACATAGCTCTCAAACATATAAATCTCCCTGAAACCCCAAAACTATGGGCAATAGCTCATGGAAAGGGGCATAAAACCAAAAAACCATGAATTTTTGGTCATACCTCTCAAACATGTGAATCGCCCTGGAACCCCAAAACTGTGTGCAATAGCTCATTAAAACGGCCATAAGACACGAAAACGATGAGTTTTGGTCATACCCTCAAACATGTATTAAACCTTATGGTCGTGGTAAATCGCCATGGAACTCCAAAACCGTGGACAGTTACTCATTAAAATAACCATAAAACGTAAAAACGACGAGTTTGTTCTTATAATTTTGAAACATGTATCGGGTCTTACGGGCCATCCAAGTCCCTTGGAACTACAAAACTATGGGCAACAACTCATGAAAACCACCATAAGATGCGAAAACAATGAGTTTTAGGTCATAATTCTCAAACATGTATTGGGTTCTATGGGCTATGCAGATCCCCTGGAACACTAAAACTGTGGACAATAGCTCGTGAAAGCGATCATCAAACAAAAATCTATGAGTTTTTGGTCATGCCCTCAAACATGTATTAGGTATTATGGTCATTGTAAATCGCCGTAGAACCCCAAAACTATGGGGAATAACTTATGAAAACGTCCATAAAACGCAAAAAGTTGATTTTCTGGTTATAACTCTCAAATATTTAAATCGCCCTAGAACCCCAAAATTGTGGGCAATAGCTCATGAAAAAGGCCATAAAACGCAAAAAGACGAGTTTTTGGTCAGAACTCTAAAACATTTAAATCGCCCCGAAACCCAAAACTATGGGAAATAGCTCATGAAAACATCCATAAATGCAAAAACGACGACTTTTTGGGTATACATATCAAACATGTAAATCGCCCTGGAATCCCAAACCCTTGGAAAATAGCTCATGAAAACGGCCATAAAGCACAAAAAAGACCAGTTTTTGGTCATAACTCTGAAACATATAAATCGTCCTGGAATCCTATAACTATGGGCAACAGCTCATGTAAATGTCCATGAAACGCAAAAATGAAGACTTTTTGTTCATACCTATCAAACATGTAAATCGTCCTAGAACCCCAAAACTATGGACAATAGCTCATTAAAATGACATTAAAACACGAAAACGATGAGTTTTTGGTTATGGCATCAAACATGTATCGTTTTTTAAGATCATTGTAAATCGTCCTGTAACCCCGAAACTATGGGAAATAACTCATGAAAACGGCCATAAGACGCGAAAACGACGAATTTTTTGGGTATACCTCTCAAACATGTTAATCGCCCTGGAACCCTAAACATGTGGGCAATAACTCATGAAAACGACCATAAAACACAAAAGACGAGTTTTTGGTCATAACTGCAAAAAATGTAAATCACTCTGGAACCCCCAAAACTATGGCCAATAGCTCATGAAAATGGCAATTTAAATGTATTAGGTATTATGGTCATTCTAAATCACCCTAGAACCCCAAAGATCTAGGGAATAACTCCTGAAAACATCCATAAAATGCAAAAAGGTGGGTTTTCATTCATAACTCTCAAACATTTAAATCGCCCTGAAACCCCAAAAGTATGGGTAACAGCTCATGAAAACAGGCATGAAACACGAAAACAACGGGTTTTTGGTCATACCTCTCAAATATGTAAATCGCTGTAGAAACCCAAAATTGTGAGCAATAGCTCATTAAAACGTGCATACGACACGAAAACAACGAGTTTTTGGTCATGCCCTCAAACATGTATCGGCCTTTATAGTCGTGGTAAATCTCCCCAAAACTCTAAAACCATGGACAATTACTCATTAAAATAGCCATAAAACGTGAAAACGATGAGTTTTTTCTTATAACTTTCAAACATGTATCAGGACTTACGGGTCATGCAAGTCCCCTAGAACTGCAAAACTATGGGCCATAACTCATGAAAATGGCCATAATATGCGAAATCGATGGGTTTTTGGTCATAATTCTCAAACATGTATTATATTCTACGGGGCATACACATCCCCCTGGAACTCAAAAACTGTGGACAATAGCCACTACTAGGAAAATGCCTATGAGTGGCGCACCATTTTGGGACTTCTGTGGCGCATATGGAATACGCCACTTGTTATCTCGCCACTAAAGTGAAGTTCTGTGGCGCATATTGAAATGCGCCATTGAAGTCTGAAAAACTCTGTGGCGCATATTTCCAAAATGCGCCACAGAAGTCCCAAACCAGATCTCAAACTTCTGTGGGCATTTGGCCAATATGTGCCACAGAAGTTTTTTTCAAATTTAAAAAAAAACCCAGCCAGATCTGGCCGGAGGTGGTGCTCGTCGGAGGTGGGGGTCGCTGATGGAGGAGAGAAGGAGGTCGCTGGTGGAGGAGGTGGAGGTCGCCGGTGGAGGAGGCCGCCGGAGGAGGAGGTTGAGGAGAAGGTCGCCGGAGGAGGAGGGAGGAGGGAGGTGGGAGGAGGAGGCAGGTGGCAGGAGGAGGAGCTCGACGGGGTGGAGGAGGAAGGAGGTGGTAGGAGGAGGAGGAGCTCACCGGGGAGGAGAAGGGAAGAGCTCACCGGAGTGGAGGAGGAAGGAGCTCACCGGGGTGGTGGTGGTGGAGGAGGAGGAGACGCTCACTGTGGCATCCCGCAAAACCACTACTAGAAAATCGCGTTGTTTTTGTGCATTGCATCATCATGACCGCATGCTCATGTCATCATGCCACATTGCATTTGAGCATCGTCATCATCTTGCGTTGGCTTGCATAAAACTAATTGCAGAAAAACCTATTTTTTGTTTTCCAAAACGCCCCGTCTTTGTTCAAACGCAAAACCCGGGTCTCCGGATTATTTTGTTTTGTCTGCTATCGGTTTGCAGAAGCCTTGTTTTAAACAAATAAAATATTAAATTATTTTAATGGGGGCAGCCAAACCGGGCCGAACCGACCCAGCCGGCCACCCCCAGTGCAAAATCGGTCCACCCAAAAATCCCTAAACTACCTAGTTCTAATCTACCCACCCTGCCTCCACCTCACCCCAACCTATCCTATGTCGCCACCTCACCCTCCCCAAACCCCCCACCTCTCATCTGCTGCCACCTCATCTCCCACATGCCATCCCCCACTCCTCTCTCTCTCTTCCTGGGTCCTACCCCTCCCCACAGCAACACACACACGCCACCGCCCTGCCCCACCTGCCGACGCCCCACGCGCGCCCCACCCTGCTCACCTTGGCCCACCCGACCCCGTCGTCCCCATCCTCCCACCCCACGCTCCCCTGGTTCTCTCCCTCCTCCCTCCTCTCCATCCTACTTCCCATGAGCCAGCCCGCTCGGAAGCCATGCTCCACTTCTGCCCCGCCTCCCTCCTTCCCAGAGCACCACCCCTTGTTTCGAAAGCACACGCCACCCGCCACTGCCAGGCGCCGTCTGCGTCGCCAGCCCCCATGCCGCCACCACCGCTGGGCTTCCTCCCGCCGCCGACCACTTCCTTCTCGCTGCCTTCTCGCTGCCTCGCTATGTTCTCAGCCCGGCTCCTCCGTCGCCACCTCTCCGACAAGCCCCTCCGGTGACCAACCCCGTCGTCTCGCCTCTCTCTCTCGAAGCGGCCCGCCTGCTGCCCCGCTGCCCCCAAGCTCTTCCTCCTCCCAAGCCGCCCGCCACGCGGCCTCGCCCCGAGCTCTCCTCCGCCTCCTCGCTTCTGCTGCCCGCCCTCCTGAAGGCCAAGCCGCATCGGCCCTCCTCTCGCCACTGCCTCCGCCCGGCTCGCTCGCCGCTGGCCGCTGCCGCCGCCTCATGAAGCGCCTCCTTCTCCCTCCTCCTCCTCCGCGGCGTGTGCCTGCTGGGACATGTCGGTTCCCGTCCTCAAGGGCTTGCTGATGTCGGCGCGATGGATGAGAAGTTAGGTGTTGTTGATGTATGTTGAAGATGCGAGTGTGGTTGTGATGAATCCTGGTTGATGTTGTGGTGTCGATGGGAAAGTCGTGATCGCAGGAAGAGGGGCGTCTGGGAAGCCACGAGTTATGGTGGTGCGAGAAGTTTGGGCGCGCAACCCTCGACTATCTTGGCTACTTCAGATCCAACACGGCATAAGAGAAGACGGAGCCGGTGCACGAAGATGAAACCAAGGGCTATCGAGAGGGTACCTGGACCTATCCAAGTTCGTCTTTGTCAACGGAACGCCAAGGTCTTCTTCTCCGAACGCCGCCGTCCACTTCAGGGGACCCTGAAGACCCCGGTGTCGAGCCCCAAGTTCGCCACCGATGATCAGGATGTTATCCCAAGATCTCCTTCCCGGAATTCGACGCCTCGATCCTGCGGATCCGAAGGCCGATCCCGTACCCGGTGCCGCGCCAAGATCTCCGAAAAACCCCGGTACCGGACAAGTTCGCCATCAACCTCGAGTTCTCCTACACGGATACCAAGCGACATGATCTCCTTCATGGATACGACAAGTACTCCCTCGAGGACGCCGAGAACTTCACCCCGGACGCCAAGACCGACCCGATACACGGACCCGACAAGATCTTCGAGACGACAAGATCGGCATCGACCAGGGCGAGTCCAATGCGCCCCGACGCCGAACCAAGTCCTTCCTCGCGGAACGCCAAGATCTATCCCGGAGTCCGAGAACGATCCGTCGAACCCTGAACCCTGAGACCGGACCCCGAACCCCCGGAACCCCAAGTTCGTCGAGACCCCTTAATGTGTGAACCCTTTTCCCGAACCCATTTTATAAATGCCAAATATAAAACCTGTTGCATATTAAATTGCCATACTTGCATGCATACATTGTGTGGTTTGGGGGCCTTATGCCGATTCACCATATAATTAAATATGGGGCCCATATGCGGGAAAATCTAGTCTCATATTGGCCTCATTTAAATTTGTGTAGCGAACCGGTGCTATCTTTTGTCTTGATAATGCAACATTTAAATTGAGGGGTAGTTAAATAACTTGAACCGTTTAATTAATTGTCGGGACCCGGTTCCGCTTAATATGGCCTAATTGCATCGCACCTTTGCCATGTCATACATCATACATGCATCATGCCGATCTTCCGCGTTGTATTAAATAGTGCATCCTGTTTATTCTAGTGTTTTGCTTCTTCATGGACAAGGCCGTTGAGTTGATGTGAGCTTCGCCCGATCTTGAGAACCTTCAACAATGTTTTCAAAGTAGCATCTCCCTTCTACCTATCTTACTTTTATAGTCTTTATTTCCTCCGTTGATCTATTGCTATCTGTTGCGATGCTCTAGTTTTCGCACCCGTGATCTCCCTTCCAGCCTCATATTGCCTTGGACACATCCTATTACCCGTTGTTTGGTAGATAGTTGACCTGCGGCCGTAGTCGCTGCTCAAGTGCTATGTGTTGTCAAGTGCCACATTTGTTGGAGTAATGCCGCATGTTTGATGTTGAGATGATCATGGCTTTACTTTTCGCTCACTTTAATTACTGTTTAACAACTAAAATTGAAGTAAGTAAGCGAGGCATCGTGGGTGATAGATAATGTTGGTTTCGATCGCCCACTTGTGTCCGTAGGACCCCGAGTTCTTGACACCTGTTCCGAGATCGAGCGCGCTAACCACAGGTGGGGAGATATGGGCCCCCCATTGATTAGTACCTGATTTCAAAGTATTGTACTGGGGGCCAAAAACTAGTTTGAGGTTTTAATTACTATCCTGTACTTATGCCATGCTTTATCTTTATTTACGATTGACAGCGAGGAGCACACTGCATCGCTTAGGAAGCGGAGTGTTTTCGGTATCGATCGTCCCGCTTTAGGATTTGCTGTCGCTTACCGCCGCAAACCCTGAGTCCGTCTCGGAGACCGGCCGACTTCGTTGCGGGTAGACTTAGTGGGGTGGCCCCCCCGTGCTTGCTTTGGGTCCGGGAACGTCATGACTTAGGCCCCGCCGACATACCGATGGGTGTATGTTAACTGATCTGGCAAAAAGGGTCGAAGTGCTTGTGGATACTTTGGTGCACCCCTGCAGGGTTAAATCTTTTCGAGAAGCCGTGTCCGCGGTTATGGACGACTTGGAGCACAGTGCTTGATCATAGACAACTATAACTAAAGTTTATTGTTATAAATTGACTTGTATCCGATATGACTAGTAATCAGCTTCACTACAACGGAATGGCTAAATAAAAGTACCAACAACTGCTGGGTTTTGGGGTTATCTCATGCTATTTGTATCTGACTAGTAAGTGTTGCAACTACAATGGAATGGTTAAATAAAAGTGCCCACTGCTTATTTTATCAGGATGAATATCTATACCTGACTAGTAATTGCTACAATGATAACTGAATAAATAAAACTGCCAACTGTGTGATTTCCTCGGTTGACTTCCTCGTTTGGTCTCGAGGGGGGAATACCAGGAAGTGATTGTTTGGTGTTAGTATCATTCTGGTTCCGGATAGGTCTTTCTTACCCCTTTCTGATAGTCGCCAGTTGTATCGAGTCTCTATAGGTTGTTTAGTGCATGTTGCCGCTACCACTTCCGTCCACCATACCTATGTAGGCGAGGACCGCCGAATTCTAGCCTCGCCGTGTACTGGCCTCAGTACTGACCGCTCTCTCTTTTTCCTTTGCCCTTTGTCGGCACCCCTTTTGTTTAAGCGGGTTTTGAGATCGACGTCGTTAGCAGGGTTACCCTTCCGGCTTGGCCTGGGCAGGGTTATGGACGCCATTGGTTATTCTTCAGGGCTCTTAGCCCCATTTGCATCTTGTCCGTAGCTGGACGCTCTATCGTCTTCAAGGTGGTTTGGATCTTTGTATATTATATCTGTATTCTTGACTCATTGAGTCGCTGTTATATATATCTGTTCTGTGGGTCCCATCGAGGACTGTTGTGTAATGTTATTACTTCGTTTTCCACCCGCACGAAAGTGCCTGGTGGGCACCTTTGAATCGTTTCTATGCGGGTTTGGCGAGAATCGCTGAAACTTGCATAGGTCCGATTCTGAGGGTGTTACACTCACCGGGGAGGAGGAGGATCTCACCGGGGTGGAGGAGGAGGAGGAGGAGAAGGTGAGGAGAATGAGAGAAGAAGGTGAGGAGGGGAAGGGTGGAGGAGTGGAAGGGTATAAGAGAGGGAGAAGGGGCGGGATTCAAATTTCCAATTTTGGCCAAGACTTCTGTGGCTCATATGGAAGAAATGCGCCACATAAGTTTGTTCTCCTTTTTTGTTTTTTTGCAGGAAAAAACAATCTTTTTGCCATAAATTTTTACTCTTTTCGAATTTTGAAAATCCAAGTAATTGCTAAACGATCGTAGGTGGTTGCGAGCGGATGCGAAATCTTGTTCTCGTCATTTTGGTATATTATACGCATTTTTCCAACATCGTATGCAAAAGTTACGACCGTTTTACCGTGGCATAAACTTTTTTTGCATAAAAAGTTGAAATGCATGTTTGTTAATTTTCCTACAAACTAGACCATATTACCTATCACTATGTGAAAGGATTTTATTTTTTGAAGTGTTTTTCATTTTTTATTATTTTTTGCAAGGCTAAAAAGGCGATCCACAAGGGGGGATAGAATCTGTTTTTCTCACTCCAACTTCTATGGCGCATGCCTCTATATGCGCCACAGAAGATGAACTTCTGTGGCACATATGGTCATATGCGCCACAGAATGTTGGTTATAGTACAGTTAATGAGATTTTGTGGTAGGGTCAACCCGATCTTTCTGGTACCTCCAAAACTATGGGCAATAGCTCATGAAAATAGGAATTTAAATGTATCAGGTATTATGGTCATTCTAAATCACCCTAGAACCCCAAAGCTGTAGGGAATAACTCCTGAAAAAATCCATAAAACGCAAAAATGTGGGTTTTCATTCATAACTCTCAAACATTTAAATCACCTTGGAACCCCAAAAGTGTGGGCAATAGCTCATGAAAACAGGCATAAAACGCGAAACCAACTGGTTTTTCCGTCATACCTCTCAAACATGTAAATCGCCTTAGAAACCCAAAATTGTGAGAAATAGCTCATTAAAATGGCTGATGACCCACAAGTATAGGGGTTGTATCGTAGTACTTTCGATAAATAGGAGTGTCGATCCCAACAAGGAGCAGGAGGTGCTGAACCGTGGTATGGAGCAGGAAATCCCTGTGAATACTTAGCAAACGGATTTTTTAGTTGTTTTATGACAAAGCAACAAAGAAATGAGCAAATAATAGAAGTAACGAACAAACGGAGCAAGTGTCCCAATCCTTTATTAGGAAAGGACAAGCCGGTGGAAATACTTATAAGGATCAAACGTTCTCGAGAACACATGGGAATTCTGCCAAGTGCTTTCGCTTCAAATAGCTGAGTACTCTTCTTTGGTGTTTATAAGTGTTGTGTGGGTGAACCTGTTCTAACATACCGCCCTTCCGAGGACTAATGCATACTTGTGATTAAACCCGCTGCAAACATCCGTAACTACAGGAAAGTAATTAAGATATAAATCTAACCACATCCTTAAACCCCCTAGAACCCCCTGGAATCCTAAAAATTTGGGAAATAGCTCATGAAAATGGCAATTTAAATGTACCAGGTATTATGGTCATTCTAAATCACCCTAGAACCCCAAAGCTATAGGGAATAACTCATGAAAACATACAAAAAACGTAAAAAGGTGGGTTTTCATTCATAACTCTCAAACATTTAAATCGCCCTGGAACCCCAAAAGTATGGGCAATAGCTCATGAAAACAGGCATAAAACGCGAAAACAACGGGTTTTTGTTCATACCACTCAAAGTTGTAAATCACCCTAGAAACCCAAAAATTTGAGCAATAGCTCATTAAAACGGCCATACGACATGAAAACGACGACTTTTTGGTCATGCCCTCAAACATGTATAGGCCCTTACAGTTGTGGTAAATCGCCCTAGAACTCTAAAACCGTGCACAATTACTCATTAACATAGCCATAAAACGTGAAAACGATGAGTTTTTTCTTATAACTTTCAAACATGTATCAGGACTTACGGGCCATGCAAGTCCACTAGAACTCCAAAACTATGGGCAATAACTCATGAAAATGTCCATAAGACGCGAAATCGATGAGTTTTTGGTCATAATTCTCAAACATGTGTTGGGTTCTACGGGCCATACACACCCCCTGGAACTCAAAACTGTGGACAATAGCTGATGAAAAAGGCCATAAAACAAAAATCTATGAGTTTTTTGGTCATGCCCGCAAACATGTATCGGGTATTATGGTCGTTGTAAATCACCATAGAACCCCAAAACTATGGGGAATAACTCATGAAAACGTCCATAAAACGCAAAAAGATCTCAAAACATAGCCATAAAACATGGCCGTGGACAATTACTGATTAAAATAGCCATAAAACATAAAAATGACGAGATTTTTCTTATAACTTTGAAACATGTATCGAGTCTTACGGGCCATCCAAGTTCCCCGGAACTCCAAAACTATGGGCAACAACTCATGAAAACAGCCATAAGATGCGAAAACATTGAGTTTTAGGTCATAATTCTCAAACATGTATTGGGTTCTATGGGCCATGCACATCCCCTGGAACACCAAAACTATGGACAATAGCTCGTGAAAACGATCATCAAACAAAAATCTATGAGTTTTTGGTCATGCCCTCAAACATGTATTAGGTATTATGGTCATTGTAAATCGCCGTAGAACCCCAAAACTACGGGGAATAACTTATGAAAACGTCCGTAATACGCAAGAAAAATGAGTTTTTGGTAATAAATCTCAAATATTTAAATCGCCCTAGAACCTCAAAATTGTGGGCAATAGCTCATGAAAAAGGCCATAAAACGCAAAAATATGAGTTTTTGGTCATAACTCTAAAGTATTTAAATCGCCCTGAAACCCAAAACAATGGGAAATAGCTCATGAAAATATCCATAAAACGCAAAAACGACGACTTTTTGGGTATACATCTCAAACATGTAAATCGCCCTAGAATCCCAAACCCATGAAAAATAGCTCATGAAAACGGCCATAAAGCACAAAAAGACTAGTTTTTTGGTCATAACTCTAAAACATATAAATCGTCCTCGAACCCCATAACTATGGGCAACAGCTCATGTAAATGTCCATGATACGCAAAAACGAAGATTTTTGGTCATGCCTAACGAACATGTAAATCGCCCTGGAACCCCAAAACTATGGACAATAGCTCATAAAAACGACATTAAAACACGAAAACGATGAGTTTTTGGTTATGGCATCAAACATGTATTGTTTATTAAGATCATTATAAATCACCTTGTAACCCCGAAACTATGGGAAATAACTCATGAAAACGGCCATAAGACGCGAAAACGACGACTTCTTGGGTATACCTCTCAAACATGTAAATCGCCCTGGAACACTAAACATGTGGGCAATCGCTCATGAAATCGACCATAAAATGCAAAAAAGATGAGTTTTGGTCATAACTGCGAAACATGTAAATCGCCCTGGAACCCCCCATACTGTGGGCAATAGCTCATGAAAATGCACTTTAAATGTATCAGGTATTATGGTCATTCTAAATGACCCTAGAACCCCAAAGCTGTTGGGAATAACTCATGAAAACATACAAAAAACGCAAAAAGGTGGGTTTTCATTCATAACTCTCACACATTTAAATCGCCCTGGAACCCCAAAAGTATGGGCAATAGCTCATGAAAACAGTCATAAAACGCGAAAACAACGGGTTTTTGGTCATACCTCTCAAACATGTAAATCGCCCTAGAAACCCAAAATTTTGAGCAATAGCTCATTAAAACGGCCATACGACACGAAAACGACGAGTCTTTGGTCATGCCCTCAAACATGTATAGGCCCTTACAGTCGTGGTAAATCGCCCTAGAACCCTAAAACCGTGGATAATTACTCATTAAATAGCCATAAAACATGAAAACGATGAGTTTTTTCTTATAACTTTCAAACATGTATCAGGTCTTACGGGCCATGCAAGTCCCCTAGAACTCCAAAACTATAGGCAATAACTCATGAAAATGGCCATAAGACGCGAAATCGATGAGTTTTTGGTCATAATTCTCAAACATGTATTGGGTTCTACGAGCCATACACATCCCCCTGGAACTCAAAAACTGTGGACAATAGCTCATGAAAAAGGCCATAAAACAAAAATCTACGAGTTTTTTGGTCTTTCCCGCAAACATGTATCGGGTATTATGGTCGTTGTAAATCACCATAGAACCCCAAAACTATGGGGAATAACTCATGAAAACGTCCATAAAATGCAAAAAAGATCTCAACATTTAAATCGCCCTGGAACCCTAAAAATTTGGGCAATAACTCATGAAAATGGCAATAAAACACAAAACGACGAGTTTTTGGTCATAACTCTAAAACATGTAAATCACCGTGAAACCCCAAAACTATGGGCAATAGCTCATGAAAACGACCATAAAACACAAAATCGACGACATTTTGGGTATACCCGTCGAACATGTCGCCCTGGAATCCCAAACATGTGGGAAATAGCTCAACAAAATGGCCATAAAATACAAAAAGACGTGTTTTTGGTCATAACACTAAAACATATAAATCACCCTGGAACCCCAAAACTATGGGCAATAGCTCATGAAAATGGCCATAAAACACAGAAACGACGACTTTTTGGCCATACCTCTCAAACATGTAAATCGCCCTAGAACCTGGAAATCTATGGGCAATACCTCATGAAAATGGCAATTTAAATGTATCGGGTATTATGGTTGTTGTAAATCGCCTATAACCCCAAAACTATGGGAATAACTCCTGAAACGTCCATAAAACACAAAAAGATGAGATTTCAGACATAACTCTCAAACATATAAATCTCCCTGGAACCCCAAAACCATGGGCAATAGCTCATGAAAAGGGGCATAAAACAAAAAAAACCACGAGTTTTTGGTCATACCTCTCAAACATGTAAATCACCCTGGAACCCAAAAACTGTGTGCAATAGCTCATTAAAACGGCCATAAGACACGAAAACGATGAGTTTTGGTCAAACCCTCAAACATGTATTAAACCTTATGGTCGTGGTAAATCGCCATGGAACTCCAAAACCGTGGACAATTACTCATTAAAATTGCCATAAAACGTAAAAACGACGAGTTTTTTCTTATAACTATGAAACATGTATCGGGTCTTACGGGCCATCCAAGTCCCCCGGAACTCCAAAACTATGGGCAACAACTCTTGAAAACGACCATAAGATGCGAAAACAATGAGTTTTTGGTCATAATTCTCAAACATGTATTGGGTTCTATGGGCCATGCACATCCCCTGGAACACCAAAACTATGGACAATAGCTCGTGAAAAAGGCCATAAAACAAAAATCTACGAGTGTTTTGGTCATGCCCGCAAACATGTATCGGGTATTATGGTCGTTGTAAATCACCATAGAACCTCAAAACTATGGGGAATAACTCATGAAAACATCTATAAAACGCAAAAAAGATCCAAAAAATTTAAATCTCCCTGGAACCCCAAAAATTTTGTCAATAACTCATGAAAATGGCAATAAAACACAAAAAGTCAAGTTTTTGGTCATAACTCTAAAACATGTAAATCACCGTGAAACCCCAAAACTATGGGCAATAGCTCATGAAAACAACCATAAAACGCAAAATCGACGACTTTTTGGGTATACCTGTCGAACATGCCGCCCTGGAATCCCAAACATGTGGGAAATAGCTCAAGAAAATGGCCATAAAATACAAAAGGACGTGCTTTTGGTCATAACACTAAAACATATAAATCGCTCTGGAACCCCAAAACTATGGGAAATAGCTCATGAAAATGGCCATAAAACACAGAAACGATGACTTTTTGGTCATACCTCTCACACATGTAAATCGCCCTGGAACCTGGAAATCTATGGGCAATAGCTCATGAAAACGGCAATTTAAATGTATCGGGTATTATGGTTGTTGTAAATCGCCCTATAAACCCAAAACTATGGGGAATAACTCCTGAAAACGTCCATAAAACGTAAAAATATGAGATTTAGACATAACTCTGAAACATTTAAATCTCTCTGGATCCCCAAAACTATGGGCTATAGCTCATGAAAAGGGGGATAAAACAAAAAAACCATGAGTTTTTGGTCATACCTCTCAAACATCTAAATTGCCCTGAAACCCCGAAACTTTGTGCAATAGCTCATTAAAACGACGATAAGACATGAAAACGATGAGTTGTTGGTCATACCCTCAAACATGTATTAAACCTTATGGTCGTGGTCAATCGCCATGGAACTCCAAAACCGTGGAAAATTACCCATTTAAATAGCCACAAAAAGTAAAAACGACGAGTTTTTTCTTATAATTTTGAAACATGTATCGGGTCTTACGGGCTGTGCAAGTCCCCTGGTACTCCAAAACTATGGGCAACAACTCATGAAAACGACCATAAGATGCGAAAACAATGAGTTTTAGGTCATAATTCTCAAACATATATTGGGTTCTATGGGCCATGCACATCCCCTGGAACACCAAAACGGTGGACAATAGCTCGTGAAAACGATCATCAAACAAAAATCTATGAGTTTTTGGTCATGCCCTCAAACATGTAGTAGGTATTATGGTCATTGTAAATCGCCGTAGAACCCCAAAACTATGGGGAATAACTTATGAAAACGTCCATAATACGCAAAAAATGAGTTTTTGGTAATAAATCTCAAATATTTAAATCGCCCTAGAACCTCAAAATTGTGGGCAATAGCTCATGAAAAAGGCCGTAAAACGCAAAAAGACGAGTTTTTGGTCATAACTCTAAAGCATTTAAATCGCCCTGAAACCCAAAACTATGGGAAATAGCTCATGAAAATATCCATAAAACGCAAAAACGACGACTTTTTGGGTATACATCTCAAATATGTAAATCGCCCTGGAATCCCAAACCCGTGGAAAATAGCTCATGAAAACGGCCATAAAGCACAAAAAGACCAGTTTTTTGGTCATAACTCTGAAACATATGTGCAACAGCTCATGTAAATGTCCATGAAAGCAAGAACAAAATTTTTGGTCATACCTAACAAACATGTAAATCGCCCTAGAACCCCAAAACTGTGGACAATAGCTCATAAAAATGGCATTAAAACACGAAAACGATGAGTTTTTGGTTATGGCATCAAACATGTATCGTTTATTAAGATCATTGTAAATCACCTTGTAAGCCCGAAACTATGGGAAATAACTCATGAAAACGGCCATAAGACGCGAAAACGATGACTTCTTGGGTATACCTCTCACACATGTAAATCGCTCGGGAACCCTAAACATGTGGGCAATCCCTCATGAAAATGACCATAAAATGCAAAAAGATGAGTTTTGGTCATAAATGCGAAACATGTAAATCGCCCTGGAACCCCCCAAACTATGTGCAATAGCTAATGAAAATGGCAATTTAAATGTATCAGGTATTATGGTCATTCTAAATCACCCTAGAACCCCAAAGCTGTAGGGAATAACTCATGAAAACATACAAAAACGCAAAAAGGTGGGTTTTCATTCATAACTCTCAAACATTTAAATCGCCCTGGAACCCCAAAAGTATGGGCAATAGCTCATGAAAACAGGCATAAAACGCGAAAATAACGGGTTTTTGGTCATACCTCTCAAAGATGTAAATCGCCCTAGAAATCCAAAATTTTAAGCAATAGCTTATTAAAACGGCCATACGATAGGAAAACAACGAGTTTTTGGTCATGCCCTCAAACATGTATATGCCCTTATAGTTATGGTAAATCGCCCTAGAACTCTCAAACCGTGGACAATTACTCATTAAAATAGCCATAAAACGTGAAAACGATGAGTTTTTTCTAATAACTTTCAAACATGTATCAGGTCTTACGGGCCATGCAAGTCCCCTAGAACTCCAAAACTATGGGCAATAACTCATGAAAATGGCCATAAGACGCGAAATCGATGACTTTTTGTCATAATGCTCAAACATGTATTGGGTTCTACGGGCCATACACATCCCCATGTAACTCAAAAACTGTGGACAATAGCTGATGAAAAAGGCCATAAAACAAAATTCTACGAGTTTTTTGGTCATGCCCGCAAACATGTATCAGGTATTATGGTCGTTGTAAATCACCATAGAACCGCAAAACTATGGGGAATAACTCATGAAAACGTCCATAAAACAGAAAAAATACCTCAAACATTTAAATCGCCCTGGAACCCTAAAAATTTGGGTAATAACTCATGAAAATGGCAATAAAACACAAAAGGCCGAGTTTTTGGTGATAACTCTAAAACATGTAAATCACCGTGGAACCCCAAACTATGGGCAATAGCTCATGAAAACGACCATAAAACGCAAAATCGACGACTTTTTGGGTATACCCGTCGAACATGTCGCCCTGGAATCTCAAACATGTGGGAAATAGCTCAACAAAATGGCCATAAAATACAAAAATATCTGTTTTTGGTCATAACACTAAAACATGTAAATCGCCCTGGAACCCCAAAACTATGGGTTAGAGCTCATGAAAATGGCCATAAAACACAAAAACGACGACTTTTTGTCCATACCCCTAAAACATGTAAATCGCCCTAGAACCTAGAAATCTATGGGCAATAGCTCATGAAAACGGCAATTTAAATGTATCGGGTATTATGGTTGTTGTAAATCGCCTTATAACCCCAAAACTATGTTTTTGGTTATGGCATCAAACATGTATCATTTATTAAGATCATTGTAAATCTCCCCAGTAACCGAAACTATGGAAATAACTCCTGAAAACGGCCATAAGACGCGAAAACGACGACTTTTTGGGTATACCTCATAAACATGTAGATCGCCCTGGAACCCTAAACATGTGGGAAATAGCTCATGAAAACGACCATAAAACGCAAAAAGACGAGTTTTTGCTCATAACTGCGGAACATGTAAATCACCCTGGAACCCCCCAAACTGTGGGCAATAGCTCATGAAAATGGCAATTTAAATGTATCAGGTATTATGGTCATTCTAAATCACCCTAGAACCCCAAAGCTGTAGGGAATAACTCCTAAAAACATCCATAAAACACAAAAAGGTGGTTTTTCATTCATAACTCTCAAACATTTAAATCGCCCTGGAACACCAAAAGTATGGGCAATAGCTCATCAAAACAGCATAAAAAGCGAAAACAACGGGTTTTTGGTCATACCTCTCAAACATGTAAATCACCCTAGAAACCCAAAATTTTGAGCAATAGCTCATTAAAACGGCCATACGACACGAAAACGTCGAGTTTTTGGTCATGCCCTCAAACATGTATTGGCCCTTACAGTCATGATAAATCGCCCTAGAACTCTAAAACGGTGGAGAATTACTCATTAAAATATCCATAAAACGTGAAAACGATGAGTTTTTTCTTATAACTTTCAAACATGTATCAGGTCTTACGGGCCATGCAAGTCCCCTAGAACTCCAAAATTATGGGCAATAACTCATGAAAATGGCCATAAGACGCGAAATCGATGAGTTTTTGGTCAGAATTCTCAAACATGTATTGGGTTCTATGGGCCATACACATCCTGAACTCAAAAATGTGGACAATAGCTCATGAAAAGGCCATAAAACAAAATCACGAGTATTTTGGTCATGCCCATAAACTTGTATCGGTATTATGGTCAAGTAAATCACCATAGAATCCCAAAACTATGGGAAATAGCTCATGAAAACATCCATAAACACAAAAGCAGCGACTTTTTGGGTATACATCTCAAACATGTAAATCGCCCTGGAATCCCAAACCCGTGGAAAATAGCTCATGAAAACGGCCATAAAGCACAAAAAAGACCAGTTTTTGGTCATAACTCTGAAACATATAAATCGTCCTGGAATCCTATAACTATGGGCAACAGCACTTGTAAATGTCCATGAAACGCAAAAACGAAGACTTTTTGTTCATACCTATCAAACATGTAAATCGTCCTAGAACCCCAAAACTATGGACAATAGCTCATAAAAACGACATTAAAACACGAAAATGATGAGTTTTTGGTTATGGCATCAAACATGTATTGTTTATTAAGATCATTGTAAATCGTCCTGTAACCCCGAAACTATGGGAAATAACTCATGAAAACGGCCATAAGACGCGAAAACGACGACTTTTTGGTTATACCTCTCAAACATGTTAATCGCCCTGGAACCCTAAACATGTGGGCAATAGCTCATGAAAACGACCATAAAACACAAAAAGACGAGTTTTTGGTCATAACTGCAAAACATGTAAATCACTCTAGAACCCCCAAAACTATGGCCAATAGCTCATGAAAATGGCAATTTAAATGTATCAGGGATTATGGTCATTCTAAATCACCCTAGAACCCCAAAGATCTAGGGAATAACTCCTGAAAACATCCATAAAACGCAAAAAGGTGGGTTTTCATTCATAACTCTCAAACATTTAAATCGCCCTGAAACCCCAAAAGTATGGGTAACAGCTCATGAAAACAGTCATAAAACGCGAAAACAATGGGTTTTTGGTCATACCTCTTAAACATGTAAATCGCCATAGAAACCCAAAATTGTGAGCAATAGCTCATTAAAACGGGCATACGACACGAAAACGACGAGTTTTTGGTCATGCCCTTAAACATGTATCGGCCCTTACAGTCATGGTAAATCGCCCTAGAACTCTAAAACCGTGGACAATTACTCATTATAATATCCATAAAACGTGAAAAAAATGAGTTTTTTCTTATAACTTTCAAACATTTATTAGGTCTTACGGGCCATGCCAGTCCCCAAGAACTCCAAAACTATGGGCAATAACTCATGAAAGAGGCCATAAGACGCGAAATCGATGAGTTTTTGTTCATAATTCTCAAACATGTATTGGGTTCTACGGGCCATACACATCCCCCTGGAACTCAAAAACTGTGGACAATAGCTCATGAAAAATGCCATAAAACAAAAATATACAAGTTTTTTGGTCATGCCCGCAAACATGTATCGGGTATTATGGTCGTTGTAAATCACCATAGAACCCCAAAACTATGGGAAAAACTCAGGAAAACATCCATAAAACGCAAAAAAGATCTCAAACATTTAAATCGCCTAGAACCCAAAAAAATTTGGACAATAACTCATGAAAATGGCAATAAAACACAAAAAGGCGAGTTTTTGGTAATAACTCTAAAACATGTAAATCACCGTGAAACCCCAAAACTATGGGCAGTAGCTCATGAAACGACCATAAAACGCAAAATCGACGACTTTTTGGATATACACAAAACATGTCGCCCTGGAATCCCAAACATGTGGTAAATAGCTCAAGAAAATGGCCATAAAATACAAAAAGACGTGTTTTGGTCATAACACTGAAACATGTAAATCGCCCTTGAACCCCAAAACTATGGGCAATAGCTCATGAAATGGCCATAAAACAAACAAACGATAACTTTTTGGCCATACATCTCAAACATGTAAATCACCCAGGAACCGGGAAAACTATGGGCAATAGCTCATGAAAACGGCAATTTAAATGTATCGGGTATTATGGTTGTTGTAAATCGCCCTATAACCCCAAAACTATGGGGAATAACTCCTGAAAACATCCATACAACGCAAAAAGATGAGATTTCAGACATAACTCTCAAACATATAAATCTCCCTAGAACCCCAAAACTATGGGCAATAGCTCATGAAAAGGGGCATAAAACAAAAAAAACCCACCAGTCTTTGGTCATACCTCTCAAACATGTAAATCGCCAAAACTGTGTGCCATAGCTCATTAAAACGGCCATAAGACACGTAAACAACGAGTTTTTGGTCATACCCTCAAACATTTATTAAACCTTATGGTCATGGTAAATCGCCAAGGAACTCCAAAACCGTGGACAATTACTCATTAAAATAAGCATAAAACGTAAAAACAACGAGTTTTTTCTTATAATTTTGAAACATGTATTGGGTCTTATGGGCCATCCAAGTCCCCCGGAACTCCAAAACTATGGGCAACAACTCATGAAAACGACCATAAGATGCGAAAACAATGAGTTTTAGGTCATAATTCTCAAACATGTATTGGGTTCTATGGGCCATGCACATCCCCTGGAACACCAAAACTGTGGACAATAGCTCGTGAAAACGATCATCAAACAAATATATATGAGTTTTTGGTCATGCCCTCAAACATGTATTAGGTATTATGGTCATTGTAAATCGCCGTAGAACCCCAAAACTATGGGGAATAACTTATGAAAACGTCCATAAAACGCAAAAACTGAGTATTTTCATAAATCTCAAATATTTAAATCGCCCTAGAACCTCAAAATTATGGGCAATAGCTCATGAAAAAGGCCATAAAACGCAAAAATATGAGTTTTTGGACATAACTCTAAAGCATTTAAATCGCCCTGAAACCCCAAAACTATGGGAAATAGCTCATGAAAACATCCGTAAAACGCAAAAAGACGACTTTTTTGGGTATACATCTCAAACATGTAAATCGCCCTGGAATCCCAAACCTGTGGAAAATAGCTCATGAAACGACCATAAAGAACAAAAAAGTCCATTTTTTGGTCATAACTCTGAAACATATAAATTGTCCTATAACCCCATAACTATGGGCAACAGCTCATGTAAATGTCCATGAAACGCAAAAATGAAGACTTTTTGGTCATACCTATCAAACATGTAAATCGCCCTGGAACCCC
Organism: Avena longiglumis; assembly: GCA_030063025.1. Classification (NCBI taxonomy): domain Eukaryota; kingdom Viridiplantae; phylum Streptophyta; class Magnoliopsida; order Poales; family Poaceae; genus Avena; species Avena longiglumis. Next base: position 592,568,933 of record CP125973.1, read on the forward strand.
AAAACTGTGGACAATAGCCCATAAAAACGACATTAAAACACGAAAACGATGAGTTTTTGGTTATGGCATCAAACATGTATCGTTTATTAAGATCATTGTATATCGCCTTGTAACCCCGAAACAATGGGAAATAACTCATGAAACGGCCATAAGACGCGAAAACGACGACTTTTTGGGTATACCTCTCAAACATGTAGATAGCCCTGCAACCCTAAACATGTGGGAAATATATCATGAAAACGACAATAAAACGCAAAAAGACGAGTTTTTGGTCATAACTGCGAAACATGTAAATCGCCTTGTAACCCCCCAAACTGTGGGCAATAGCTCATGAAAATGGCAATTTAAATGTATCAGGTATTATGGTCATTCTAAATCACCCTAGAACCCCAAAGCTGTTGGGAATAACTCATGAAAACATACAAAAAACGCAAAAAGGTGGGTTTTCATTCATAACTCTCAAACATTTAAATCGCCCTGGAACCCCAAAAGTATGGGCAATAGCTCATGAAAACAGTCATAAAACGCGAAAACAACGGGTTTTTGGTCATACCTCTCAAACATGTTAATCGCCCTAGAAACCCAAAATTTTGAGCAATAGCTCATTAAAACGGCCATACGACACGAAAACGTCGAGTTTTTGGTCATGCCCTCAAACATGTATTGGCCCTTACAGTCATGATAAATCGCCCTAGAACTCTAAAACGGTGGACAATTACTCATTAAAATATCCATAAAACGTGAAAACGATGAGTTTTTTCTTATAACTTTCAAACATGTATCAGGTCTTACGGGCCATGCAAGTCCCCTAGAACTCCAAAATTATGGGCAATAACTCATGAAAATGGCCATAAGACGCGAAATCGATGAGTTTTTGGTCAGAATTCTCAAACATGTATTGGGTTCTATGGGCCATACACATCCCCCTGGAACTCAAAAAATGTGGACAATAGCTCATGAAAAAGGCCATAAAACAAAAATCTACGAGTATTTTGGTCATGCCCGCAAACTTGTATCGGGTATTATGGTCGTTGTAAATCACCATAGAACCCCAAAACTATGGGAAATAGCTCATGAAAACATCCATAAACACAAAAACGACGACTTTTTGGGTATACATCTCAAACATGTAAATCGCCCTGGAATCCCAAACCCGTGGAAAATAGCTCATGAAAACGGCCATAAAGCACAAAAAGACCAGTTTTTGGTCATAACTCTGAAACATATAAATCGTCCTGGAATCCTATAAATATGGGCAACAGCACTTGTAAATGTCCATGAAACGCAAAAACGAAGACTTTTTGTTCATACCTATCAAACATGTAAATTGTCCTAGAACCCCAAAACTATGGACAATAGCTCATAAAAACGACATTAAAACACGAAAACGATGAGTTTTTTGTTATGGCAACAAACATATATCGTTTATTAAGATCATTGTAAATCGTCCTGTAACCCCGAAACTATGGGAAATAACTCATGAAAACGGCCATAAGACGCGAAAACGACGACTTTTTGGTTATATCTCTCAAACATGTTAATCGCCCTGGAACCCTAAACATGTGGGCAATAGCTCATGAAAACGACCATAAAACACAAAAAGACGAGTTTTTGGTCATAATTGCAAAACATGTAAATCACTCTAGAACCCCCAAAACTATGGCCAATAGCTCATGAAAATGGCAATTTAAATGTATCAGGTATTATGGTCATTCTAAATCAACCTAGAACCCCAAAGATCTAGGGAATAACTCCTGAAAACATCCATAAAACGCAAAAAGGTGGGTTTTCATTCATAACTCTCAAACATTTAAATCGCCCCGAAACCCCAAAAGTATGGGTAACAGCTCATGAAAACAGTCATAAAACGCGAAAACAACGGGTTTTTGGTCATACCTCTCAAACATGTAAATCGCCATAGAAACCCAAAATTGTGAGCAATAGCTCATTAAAACGGGCATACGGCACGAAAACGACGAGTTTTTGGTCATGCCCTTAAACATGTATCGGCCCTTACAGTCATGGTAAATCGCCCTAGAACTCTAAAACCGTGGACAATTACTCATTAAAATATCCATAAAACATGAAAAAAATGAGTTTTTTCTTATAACTTTCAAACATGTATCAGGTCTTACGGGCCATGCCAGTCCCCAAGAACTCCAAAACTATGGGCAATAACTCATGAAAGAGGCCATAAGACGCGAAATCGATGAGTTTTTGTTCATAATTCTCAAACATGTATTGGGTTCTACGGGCCATACACATCCCCCTGGAACTCAAAAACTGTGGACAATAGCTCATGAAAAATGCCATAGAACAAAAATATACGAGTTTTTTGGTCATGCCCGCAAACATGTATCGGGTATTATGGTCGTTGTAAATCACCATAGAACCCCAAAACTATGGGAAAAACTCAGGAAAACATCCATAAAACGCAAAAAAGATCTCAAACATTTAAATCGCCCTAGAACCCAAAAAATTTGGACAATAACTCATGAAAATGGCAATAAAACACAAAAAGGCGAGTTTTTGGTAATAACTCTAAAACATGTAAATCACCGTGAAACCCCAAAACTATGGGCAGTAGCTCATGAAACGACCATAAAACGCAAAATCGACGACTTTTTGGATATACCTGTCAAACATGTCGCCCTGGAATCCCAAACATGTGGTAAATAGCTCAAGAAAATGGCCATAAAATACAAAAAGACGTGTTTTGGTCATAACACTGAAACATGTAAATCGCCCTTGAACCCCAAAACTATGGGCAATAGCTCATGAAATGGCCATAAAACACACAAACGATAACTTTTTGGCCATACCTCTCAAACATGTAAATCACCCAGGAACCGGGAAAACTATGGGCAATAGCTCATGAAAACGGCAATTTAAATGTATCGGGTATTATGGTTGTTGTAAATCGCCCTATAACCCCAAAACTATGGGGAATAACTCCTGAAAACATCCATACAACGCAAAAAGATGAGATTTCAGACATAACTCTCAAACATATAAATCTCCCTAGAACCCCAAAACTATGGGCAATAGCTCATGAAAAGGGGCATAAAACAAAAAAAACCCACCAGTCTTTGGTCATACCTCTCAAACATGTAAATCGCCAAAACTGTGTGCCATAGCTCATTAAAACGGCCATAAGACACGTAAACAACGAGTTTTTGGTCATACCCTCAAACATGTATTAAACCTTATGGTCATGGTAAATCGCCAAGGAACTCCAAAACCGTGGACAATTACTCATTAAAATAAGCATAAAACGTAAAAACAACAAGTTTTTTCTTATAATTTTGAAACATGTATTGGGTCTTATGGGCCATCCAAGTCCCCCGGAACTCCAAAACTATGGGCAACAACTCATGAAAACGACCAGAAGATGCGAAAACAATGAGTTTTAGGTCATAATTCTCAAACATGTATTGGGTTCTATGGGCCATGCACATCCTGGAACACAAAATCAGGACAATAGCTCGTGAAAACGATCATCAAGCAAATATCTATGAGTTTTTGGTCATGCCCTCAAACATGTATTAGGTATTATGGTCATTGTAAATCGCCGTAGAAGCCCAAAACTATGGGGAATAACTTATGAAAACGTCCATAAAACGCAAAAACTGAGTATTTTCATAAATCTCAAATATTTAAATCGCCCTAGAACCTCAAAATTATGGGCAATAGCTCATGAAAAAGGCCATAAAACGCAAAAATATGAGTTTTTGGACATAACTCTAAAGCATTTAAATCGCCCTGAAACCCCAAAACTATGGGAAATAGCTCATGAAAACATCCGTAAAACGCAAAAAGACGACTTTTTTGGGTATACATCTCAAACATGTAAATCGCCCTGGAATCCCAAACCTGTGGAAAATAGCTCATGAAACGTCCATAAAGCACAAAAAAGTCCATTTTTTGGTCATAACTCTGAAACATATAAATTGTCCTATAACCCCATAACTATGGGCAACAGCTCATGTAAATGTCCATGAAACCCAAAAATGAAGACTTTTTGGTCATACCTATCAAACATGTAAATCGCCCTGGAACCCCAAAACTGTGGACAATAGCCCATAAAACGACATTAAAACACGAAAACGATGAGTTTTTGGTTATGGCATGAAACATGTATCGTTTATTAAGATCATTGTATATCGCCTTGTAACCCCGAAACAATGGGAAATAACTCATGAAACGGCCATAAGACGCAAAAACGACGACTTTTTGGGTATACCTCTCAAACATGTAGATCGCCCTGCAACCCTAAACATGTGGGCAATAGATCATGAAAACGACAATAAAACGCAAAAAGACGAGTTTTTGGTCATAACTGCGAAACATGTAAATCGCCTTGTAACCCCCCAAACTGTGGGCAATAGCTCATGAAAATGGCAATTTAAATGTATCAGGTATTATGGTCATTCTAAATCACCCTAGAACCCCAAAGCTGTTGGGAATAACTCATGAAAACATACAAAAAACGCAAAAAGTGGGTTTTCATTCATAACTCTCAAACATTTAAATCGCCCTGGAACCCCAAAAGTATGGGCAAAAGCTCATGAAAACAGTCATAAAACGCGAAAACAACGGGTTTTTGGTCATACCTCTCAAACATGTTAATCGCCCTAGAAACCCAAAATTTTGAGCAATAGCTCATTAAAACGGCCATACGACACGAAAACGACGAGTCTTTGGTCATGCCCTCAAACATGTATAGGCCCTTACAGTCATGATAAATCGCCCTAGAACTCTAAAACCGTGGACAATTACTCATTAAATAGCCATAAAACATGAAAACGATGAGTTTTTTCTTATAACTTTCAAACATGTATCAGGTCTTACGGGCCATGCAAGTCCCCTAGAACTCCAAAACTATAGGCAATAACTCATGAAAATGGCCATAAGACGCGAAATCGATGAGTTTTTGGTCATAATTCTCAAACATGTATTGGGTTCTACGAGCCATACACATCCCCCTGGAACTCAAAAAATGTGGACAATAGCTCATGAAAAAGGCCATAAAACAAAAATCTACGAGTTTTTTGGTCTTTCCCGCAAACATGTATCGGGTATTATGGTCGTTGTAAATCACCATAGAACCCCTAAACTATGGGGAATAACTCATGAAAACGTCCATAAAACGCAAAAAAGATCTCAACATTTAAATCGCCCTGGAACCCTAAAAATTTGGGCAATAACTCATGAAAATGGCAATAAAACACCAAACGCCGAGTTTTTGGTCATAACTCTAAAACATGTAAATCACCGTGAAACCCCAAAACTATGGGCAATAGGTCATGAAAACGACCATAAAACGCAAAATCGACGACATTTTGGGTATACCCGTCGAACATGTCGCCCTGGAATCCCAAACATGTGGGAAATAGCTCAACAAAATGGCCATAAAATACAAAAAGATGTGTTTTTGGTCATAACACTAAAACATATAAATCACCCTGGAACCCCAAAACTATGGGCAATAGCTCATGAAAATGGCCATAAAACACAGAAACGACGACTTTTTGGCCATACCTCTCAAACATGTAAATCGCCCTAGAACCTGGAAATCTATGGGCAATACCTCATGAAAATGGCAATTTAAATGTATCGGGTATTATGGTTGTTGTAAATCGCCCTATAACCCCAAAACTATGGGGAATAACTCCTGAAAACGTCCATAAAACACAAAAAGATGAGATTTCAGACATAACTCTCAAACATATAAATCTCCCTGGAACCCCAAAACCATGGGCAATAGCTCATGAAAAGGGGCATAAAACAAAAAAAACCACGAGTTTTTGGTCATACCTCTCAAACATGTAAATCACCCTGGAACCCAAAAACTGTGTGCAATAGCTCATTAAAACGGCCATAAGACACGAAAACGATGAGTTTTGGTCAAACCCTCAAACATGTATTAAACCTTACGGTCGTGGTAAATCGCCATGGTACTCCAAAACCGTGGACAATTACTCATTAAAATAGCCATAAAACGTAAAAACGACGAGTTTTTTTTATAACTTTGAAACATGTATCGGGTCTTACGGGCCATCCAAGTCCCTCGGAACTCCAAAACTATGGGCAACAACTCTTGAAAACGACCATAAGATGCGAAAACAATGAGTTTTTGGTCATAATTCTCAAACATGTATTGGGTTCTATGGGCCATGCACATCCCCTGGAACACCAAAACTGTGGACAATAGCTCGTGAAAAAGGCCATAAAACAAAAATCTACGAGTGTTTTGGTCATGCCCGCAAACATGTATCGGGTATTATGGTCGTTGTAAATCACCATAGAACCTCAAAACTATGGGGAATAACTCATGAAAACATCCATAAAACGCAAAAAAGATCCAAAGCATTTAAATCTCCCTGGAACCCCAAAATTTTTGTCAATAACTCATGAAAATGGCAATAAAACACAAAAAGTCAAGTTTTTGGTCATAACTCTAAAACATGTAAATCACCGTGAAACCCCTAAACTATGGGCAATAGCTCATGAAAACAACCATAAAACGCAAAATCGACGACTTTTTGGGTATACCTGTCGAACATGCCGCCCTGGAATCCCAAACATGTGGGAAATAGCTCAAGAAAATGGCCATAAAATACAAAAGGACGTGCTTTTGGTCATAACACTAAAACATGTAAATCGCTCTGGAACCCCAAAACTATGGGAAATAGCTCATGAAAATGGCCATAAAACACAGAAACGATGACTTTTTGGTCATACCTCTCAAACATGTAAATCGCCCTGGAACCTGGAAATCTATGGGCAATAGCTCATGAAAACGGCAATTTAAATGTATCGGGTATTATGGTTGTTGTAAATCGCCCTATAAACCCAAAACTATGGGGAATAACTCCTACAAACGTCTATAAAACGTAAAATATGAGATTTCAGACATAACTCTCAAACATTTAAATCTCTCTGGATCCCCAAAACTATGGGCTATAGCTCATGAAAAGGGGCATAAAACAAAAAACCATGAGTTTTTGGTCATACCTCTCAAACATCTAAATTGCCCTGAAACCCCGAAACTTTGTGCAATAGCTCATTAAAACGGCGATAAGACATGAAAACGATGAGTTGTTGGTCATACCCTCAAACATGTATTAAACCTTATGGTTGTGGTTAATCGCCATGGAACTCCAAAACCGTGGAAAATTACCCATTTAAATAGCCACAAAAAGTAAAAACGATGAGTTTTTTCTTATAATTTTGAAACATGTATCGGGTCTTACGGGCCGTGCAAGTCCCCTGGAACTCCAAAACTATGGGCAACAACTCATGAAAACGATCATAAGATGCGAAAACAATGAGTTTTAGGTCATAATTCTCAAACATATATTGGGTTCTATGGGCCATGCACATCCCCTGGAACACCAAAACGGTGGACAATAGCTCGTGAAAACGATCATCAAACAAAAATCTATGAGTTTTTGGTCATGCCCTCAAACATGTAGTAGGTATTATGGTCATTGTAAATCGCCGTAGAACCCCAAAACTATGGGGAATAACTTATGAAAACGTCCATAATACGTAAAAAATGAGTTTTTGGTAATAAATCTCAAATATTTAAATCGCCCTAGAACCTCAAAATTGTGGGCAATAGCTCATGAAAAAGGCCATAAAACGCAAAAAGACGAGTTTTTGGTCATAACTCTAAAGCATTTAAATCGCCCTGAAACCCAAAACTATGGGAAATAGCTCATGAAAACATCCATAAAACGCAAAAACGATGACTTTTTGGGTATACATCTCAAATATGTAAATCGCCCTGGAATCCCAAACCCGTGGAAAATAGCTCATGAAAACGGCCATAAAGCACAAAAAGACTAGTTTTTTGGTCCTAACTCTGAAACATATGTGCAACAGCTCATGTAAATGTCCATGAAATCAAGAACAAAATTTTTGGTCATACCTAACAAACATGTAAATCACCCTAGAACCCCAAAACTGTGGACAATAGCTCATAAAAATGGCATTGAAACACGAAAACGATGAGTTTTTGGTTATGGCATCAAACATGTATCGTTTATTAAGATCATTGTAAATCACCTTGTAAGCCCGAAACTATGGGAAATAACTCATGAAAAGCCATAAGACGCAGCAACGACTTCTTGGGTATACCTCTCAAACATGTAAATCGCCAGAACCCTAAACATGTGGGCAATCCCTCATGAAAAGCGACCATAAATGGCAATTTAAATGTATCGTATTATGGTCATTCTAAATCACCCTAGAACCCCAAAGTCTGGGAATAACTCATGAAAACATACAAAACGCAAAAAGGTGGGTTTTCATTCATAACTCTCAAACATTTAAATCGCCTCGAACCCCAAAAGTATGGGCAATAGCTCATGAAAAAGGCATAAACGCGAAAATAACGGTTTTGGTCATACCTCTCAAAGATGTAAATCGCCTAGAAATCAAAATTTTAAGCAATAGCTTATTAAACGCCATACGATAGGAAAACAACGAGTTTTGGTCATGCCTCAAACATGTATATGCCCTTATAGTTATGGTAAATCGCCCTAGAACTCTCAAACCGTGGACAATTACTCATTAAAATAGCCATAAAACGTGAAAAGCGAGTTTTTTCTAATAACTTTCAAACATGTATCAGGTCTTACGGGCCATGCAAGTCCCCTAGAACTCCAAAACTATGGGCAATAACTCATGAAAATGGCCATAAGACGCGAAATCGATGACTTTTTGTCATAATGCTCAAACATGTATTGGGTTCTACGGGCCATACACATCCCCATGTAACTTAAAAACTGTGGACAATAGCTCATGAAAAAGGCCATAAAACAAAAATCTACGAGTTTTTTGGTCATGCCCGCAAACATGTATCGGGTATTATGGTCGTGGTAAATCACCATAGAACCGCAAAACTATGGGGAATAACTCATGAAAACGTCCATAAAACGGAAAAAAGATCTCAAACATTTAAATCGCCCTGGAACCCCAAAAGTATGGGCAATAGCTCATGAAAACAGGCATAAAACGCGAAAATAACGGGTTTTTGGTCATACCTCTCAAAGATGTAAATCGCCCTAGAAATCCAAAATTTTAAGCAATAGCTTATTAAAACGGCCATACGATAGGAAAACAACGAGTTTTTGGTCATGCCCTCAAACATGTATATGCCCTTATAGTTATGGTAAATCGCCCTAGAACTCTCAAACCGTGGACAATTACTCATTAAAATAGCCATAAAACGTGAAAACGATGAGTTTTTTCTAATAACTTTCAAACATGTATCAGGTCTTACGGGCCATGCAAGTCCCCTAGAAGTCCAAAACTATGGGCAATGACTCATGAAAATGGCCATAAGACGCGAAATCGATGACTTTTTGTCATAATGCTCAAACATGTATTGGGTTTTACGGGCCATACACATCCCCATGTAACTCAAAAACTGTGGACAATAGATGATGAAAAAGGCCATAAAACAAAAATCTACGAGTTTTTTGGTCATGCCGGCAAACATGTATCGGGTATTATGGTCGTTGTAAATCACCATAGAACCGCAAAACTATGGGGAATAACTCATGAAAACGTCCATAAAACGGAAAAAATATCTCAAACATTTAAATCGCCCTGGAACCCTAAAAATTTGGGTAATAACTCATGAAAATGGCAATAAAACACAAAAGGCCGAGTTTTTGGTGATAACTCTAAAACATGTAAATCACCGTGAAACCCCAAAACTATGGGCAATAGCTCATGAAAACGACCATAAAACGCAAAATCGACGACTTTTTGGGTATACCCGTCGAACATGTCGCCCTGGAATCTCAAACATGTGGGAAATAGCTCAACAAAATGGCCATAAAATACAAAAAGATGTGTTTTTGGTCATTACACTAAAACATGTAAAATCTCCCTGGAACCCCAAAACTATGGGTTAGAGCTCATGAAAATGGCCATAAAACACAAAAACGACGACTTTTTGTCCATACCCCTAAAACATGTAAATCGCCCTAGAACCTAGAAATCTATGGGCAATAGCTCATGAAAACGGCAATTTAAATGTATCGGGTATTATGGTTGTTGTAAATCGCCTTATAACCCCAAAACTATGTTTTTGGTTATGGCATCAAACATGTATCATTTATTAAGATCATTGTAAATCTCCCTGTAACCCCGAAACTATGGGAAATAACTCCTGAAAACGGCCATAAGACGCGAAAACGACGACTTTTTGGGTATACCTCATAAACATGTAGATCGCCCTGGAACCCTAAACATGTGGGAAATAGCTCATGAAAACGACCATAAAACGCAAAAAGACGAGTTTTTGCTCATAACTGCGGAACATGTAAATCACCCTGGAACCCCCCAAACTGTGGGCAATAGCTCATGAAAATGGCAATTTAAATGTATCAGGTATTATGGTCATTCTAAATCACCCTAGAACCCCAAAGCTGTAGGGAATAACTCCTAAAAACATCCATAAAACACAAAAAGGTGGTTTTTCATTCATAACTCTCAAACATTTAAATCGCCCTGGAACCCCAAAAGTATGGGCAATAGCTCATCAAAACAGCATAAAACGCGAAAACAACGGGTTTTTGGTCATACCTCTCAAACATGTAAATCACCCTAGAAACCCAAAATTTTGAGCAATAGCTCGATAAAACGGCCATACGACACGAAAACGTCGAGTTTTTGGTCATGCCCTCAAACATGTATCGGCCCTTACAGTCATGATAAATCGCCCTAGAACTCTAAAACGGTGGACAATTACTCATTAAAATATCCATAAAACGTGAAAACGATGAGTTATTTCTTATAACTTTCAAACATGTATCAGGTCTTACGGTCCATGCAAGTCCCCTAGAACTCCAAAACTATGGGCAATAACTCATGAAAATGGCCATAAGACGCGAAATCGATGAGTTTTTGGTCAGAATTCTCAAACATGTATTGGGTTCTATGGGCCATACACATCCCCCTGGAACTCAAAAAATGTGGACAATAGCTCATGAAAAAGGCCATTAAACAAAAATCTCTACAGTATTTTGGTCATGCCGCAAACTTGTATCGTATTATGGTCTTGTAAATCACCATAGAACCCCAAAACTATGGGAAATAGCTCATGAAAACATCCATAAACACAAAAGCAGCGACTTTTTGGGTATACATCTCAAACATGTAAATCCCAGAATCCCAAACCCGTGGAAAATAGCTCATGAAAACGCCATAAAGCACAAAAAGACCAGTTTTGGTCATAACTCAAACATATAAATCGTCACGGAATCCTATAACTATGGGCAACACTTGTAAATGTCCATGAAACAAAAGCGAAGACTTTTGTTCATACCTATCAAACATGTAAATCGTCCTAGAACCCCAAAACTATGGACAATAGCTCATAAAAACGACATTAAAACACGAAAATGATGAGTTTTTGGTTATGGCATCAAACATGTATTGTTTATTAAGATCATTGTAAATCGTCCGTAACCCGAAACTATGGAAATAACTCATGAAAACGGCCATAAGGCAGCGAAAACGACGACTTTTGGTTATACCTCTCAAACATGTTAATCGCCACGAACCCTAAACATGTGGGCAATAGCTCATGAAAACCATAAAACACAAAAGACGAGTTTTTGGTCATAACTGCAAAACATGTAAATCACTCTAGAACCCCCAAAACTATGGCCAATAGCTCATGAAAATGGCAATTTAAATTTATCAGGTATTATGGTCATTCTAAATCACCCTAGAACCCCAAAGATATAGGGAATAACTCCTGAAAACATCCATAAAACGCAAAAAGGTGGGTTTTCATTCATAACTCTCAAACATTTAAATCGCCCTGAAACCCCAAAAGTATGGGTAACAGCTCATGAAAACAGTCATAAAACGCGAAAACAACGGGTTTTTGGTCATACCTCTCAAACATGTAAATCGCCATAGAAACCCAAAATTGTGAGCAATAGCTCATTAAAACGGGCATACGACACGAAAACGACGAGTTTTTGGTCATGCCCTTAAACATGTATCGGCCCTTACAGTCATGGTAAATCGCCCTAGAACTCTAAAACCGTGGACAATTACTCATTAAAATATCCATAAAACGTGAAAACGATGAGTTTTTTCTTATAACTTTCAAACATGTATCAGGTCTTACGGGCCATGCCAGTCCCCAAGAACTCCAAAACTATGGGCAATAACTCATGAAAGAGGCCATAAGACACGAAATCGATGAGTTTTTGTTCATAATTCTCAAACATGTATTGGGTTCTACGGGCCATACACATCCCCCTGGAACTCAAAAACTGTGGACAATAGCTCATGAAAAATGCCATAAAACAAAAATATACGAGTTTTTTGGTCATGCCCGCTAACATGTATCGGGTATTATGGTCGTTGTAAATCACCATAGAACCCCAAAACTATGGAAAACTCAGAAAACATCCATAAACGCAAAAAGATCTCAAACATTTAAATCGCCTAGAACCCAAAAATTTGGACAATAACTCATGAAAATGGCAATAAAACACAAAAAGCCGAAGTTTTTGGTAATAACTCTAAAACATGTAAATCACCGTGAAACCCCAAAACTATAAGGTAGCTCATGAAGCGACCATAAACGCATAAAATCGACTTTTTGGATATACATCAAACATGTCGCCTGAATCCCAAACATGTGGTAAATAGCTCAAGAAAATGGCCATAAAATACAAAAAGACGTGTTTTGGTCATAACATCTGAAACATGTAAATCGCCTTGAACCCCAAAACTATGGGCATAGCTCATGAAATGGCCATAAAACACACAAACGATAACTTTTGGCCATACCTCTCAAACATGTAAATCACCCAGGAACCGGGAAAACTATGGGCAATAGCTCATGAAAACGGCAATTTAAATGTATCGGGTATTATGGTTGTTGTAAATCGCCCTATAACCCCAAAACTATGGGGAATAACTCCTAAAAACGTCCATACAACGCAAAAAGATGAGATTTCAGACATAACTCTCAATCATATAAATCTCCCTAGAACCCCAAAACTATGGGCAATAGCTCATGAAAAGGGGCATAAAACAAAAAAAACCCACCAGTCTTTGGTCATACCTCTCAAACATGTAAATCGCCCTGAAACCCCAAAACTGTGTGCAATAGCTCATTAAAACGGCCATAAGACACGTAAACAACGAGTTTTTGGTCATACCCTCAAACATGTATTAAACCTTATGGTCATGGTAAATCGCCAAGGAACTCCAAAACCATGGACAATTACTCATTAAAATAAGCATAAAACGTAAAAACAACGAGTTTTTTCTTATAATTTTGAAACATGTATTGGGTCTTATGGGCCATCCAAGTCCCCCGGAACTCCAAAACTATGGGCAACAACTCATGAAAACGACCATAAGATGCGAAAACAATGAGTTTTAGGTCATAATTCTCAAACATGTATTGGGTTCTATGGGCCATGCACATCCCCTGGAACACCAAAACTGTGGACAATAGCTCGTGAAAACGATCATCAAAAAAATATCTATGAGTTTTTGGTCATGTCCTCAAACATGTATTAGGTATTATGGTCATTGTAAATCGCCGTAGAACCCCAAAACTATGGGGAATAACTTATGAAAACGTCCATAAAACGCAAAAACTGAGTATTTTCATAAATCTCAAATATTTAAATCGCCCTAGAAGCTCAAAATTATGGGCAATAGCTCATGAAAAAGGCCATAAAACGCAAAAATATGAGTTTTTGGTCATAACTCTAAAGCATTTAAATCGCCCTGAAACCCCCAAACTATGATAAATAGCTCATGAAAAACATCAAAAACATAAAAGACGACTTTTTTGGTATACATCTCAAACATGTAAATCGCCCTGGAATCCCAAACCTGTGGAAAATAGCTCATGAAACGGCCATAAAGCACAAAAAAGTCCATTTTTTTGGTCATAACTTTGAAACATATAAATTGTCCTATAACCCCATAAATATGCAACAGCTCATGTAACTTTCCATGAAACGCAAAAATGAAGACTTTTTGGTCATACATATCAAACATGTAAATCGCCTGAACCCCAAAGCGTGGACAATAGCCCATAAAAGCGACATTAAAACACGAAAACGATGAGTTTTGGTTATGGCATCAAACATGTATCGTTATTAAGATCATTGTATATCCTTGTAACCCCGAAACAATGGGAAATAACTCATGAAACGGCCATAAGACGCGAAAACGACGACTTTTTGGGTATACCTCTCAAACATGTAGATAGCCCTGCAACCCTAAACATGTGGGAAATATATCATGAAAACGACAATAAAACGCAAAAAGACGAGTTTTTGGTCATAACTGCGAAACATGTAAATCGCCTTGTAACCCCCCAAACTGTGGGCAATAGCTCATGAAAATGGCAATTTAAATGTATCAGGTATTATGGTCATTCTAAATCACCCTAGAACCCCAAAGCTGTAGGGAATAACTCCTGAAAACATCATAAAACGCAAAAAGGTGGGTTTTCATTCATAACTCTCAAACATTTAAATCGCCCTTGAACCCCAAAAGTATGGGCAATAGCTCATGAAAACAATCATAAAACGCGAAAACAATGGGTTTTTGGTCATACCTCTCAAACATGTTAATCGCCCTAGAAACCCAAAATTTTGAGCAATAGCTCATTAAAACGACCATACGACACGAAAACGACGAGTTTTTGGTCATGCCCTCAAACATGTATATGCCCTTACAGTCGTGGTAAATCGCCCTAGAACTCTAAAACCGTGGACAATTACTTATTAAAATAGCCATAAAACGTGAAAACGATGTGTTTTTTCTTATAACTTTCAAACATGTATCAGGTCTTACGGGCCATGCAAGTCCCCTAGAACTCCAAAACTATGGGCAATAACTAATGAAAATGGCCATAAGACGCGAAATCGATGAGTTTTTGGGCATAATTCTCAAACATGTATTGGGTTCTACGAGCCATACACATCCCCCTGGAACTCAAAAACTGTGGACAATAGCTCATGAAAAAGGCCATAAAACAAAAATCTAGGAGTTTTTTGGTCATTCCCGCAAACATGTATCGGGTATTACGGTAGTTGTAAATCACCATAGAACCCCAAAACTATGGGGAATAACTCATGAAAACATCCATAAAACGCAAAAAAGATCTCAAACATTTAAATCGCCCTGGAATCCCAAAAATTTGGGAATAACTCATGAAAATAGCAATAAAACACAAAAAGGCAAGTTTTTGGCCATAACTCTAAAACATGTAAATCACCGTGAAACCCCAAAACTATGGGCAATAACTCATGAAACGACCATAAAACGCAAAATCGACGACTTTTTGGGTATACCTGTCAAACATGTCGCCCGGGAATCCCAATCATGTGGTAAATATCTCAAGAAAATGGCCATAAAATACAAAAAGACATGTTTTTGGTTATAACACTGAAACATGTAAATCTCCCTTGAACCCCAAAACTATGGGCAATAGCTCATGAAAATGGCCATAAAACACAGAAACGACGACTTTTTGGCCATACCTCTCAAACATGTAAATCACCCTGGAACCTAGAAAACTATGGGCAATAGCTCATGAAAACGATAATTTAAATGTATCGGGTATTATGGTTGTTGTAAATCGCCCTATAACCCCAAAACTATGGGGAATAACTCCAGAAAACGTCTAAACAAAACAGAAAGATGAGATTTCAGACATAACTCTCAAACATATAAATCTCCATGGAACAATAGCTCATGAAAAGGGGCATAAAACAAAAAAAAACCACCAGTTTTTGGTCATACCTCTCAAACATGTAAATCGCCCTGGAGCCCCAAAACTGTGTGCAATAGCTCATTAAAATGACCATAAGACATGTAAACAACGAGTTTTTGGTCATACCCTCAAATATGTATTAAACCTTATGGTCATGGTAAATCACCATGGAACTCCAAAACCATGGACAATTACTAATTAAATTAACCATAAAACGTAAAAACGACGAGTTTTTTCTTATAATTTTGAAACATGTATTGGGTCTTACGGGCCATCCAAGTCCCCCGGAACTCCAAAACTATGGGCAACAACTCATGAAAACATCCGTAAAACGCAAAAAATGAGTTTTTTTAATAATCCTCAAATATTTAAATCGCCCTAGAACCCCAAAATTGTGGGCAATAGCTCATGAAAAAGGCCAGAAAACGCAAAAATATGAGTTTTTGGTCATAACTCTAAAGCATTTAAATCGCCCTGAAACCCCAAAACTATGGGAAATATCTCATGAAAACATCCGTAAAACACAAAAAAGACGAGATTTTGGGTATACATCTCAAAAATGTAAATCGCCCTGGAATCCCAAACCTGTGGAAAATAGCTCATGAAACGGCCATAAAGCACAAAAAAGACATATTTTTTGGTCATAACTCTGAAACATATAAATCGTCCTGGAACCCCATAACTATGGGCAACAGCTCATGTAAATGTCCATGAAACGCAAAAATGAAGACTTTTTGGTCATACCTATCAAACATGTAAATCGCCGTGGAACCCCAAAACTGTGGGCAATAGCCCATGAAAACAACGTTAAAACACGAAAACGATGAGTTTTTGGTTATGGCATCAAACATGTATCGTTTATAAAGATCATTGTATATTGCCTTGTAACCCCGAAACTATGGGAAATAAGTCATGAAACGCCATGACGCAAAACAGCGACTTTTTGGGTATACCTCTCAAACATGTAGATCGCCCTCGAACCCTAAACATGTGGCTAATAGATCATGAAAACGACCATAAAACGCAAAAAGACGAGTTTTTGGTCATAACTGCGAAACATGTAAATCGCCTTGGAACCCCCCAAACTGTGGGCAATAGCTCATGAAAATGGCAATTTAAATGTATCAGGTATTATGGTCATTCTAAATCACCATAGAACCCCAAAGCTGTAGGGAATAACTCTTGAAGACATCCATAAAACGCAAAAAGGTGTGTTTTCATTCATAACTCTCAAACATTTAAATCGCCCTGGAACCCCAAAAGTATGGGCAATAGCTCATGAAAACAGTCATGAAACGCGAAAACAACGGGTTTTTGGTCATACCTCTCAAACATGTAAATCGCCCTAGAAACCCAAAATTGTGAGCAATAGCTCATTAAAATGCCATACGACACGAAAACGACGAGTTTTGGGTGATGCCCTCAACCATGTATCGTCCCTTACAGTCGTGGTAAATCGCCCTAGAACTCTAAAATCGTGGACAATTACTCATTAAAATATCCATAAAACGTGAAAACGATGAGTTTTTTCTTATAACTTGCAAACATGTATCAGGTCTTACAGCCATGTCCCTAGAACTCCAAAACTATGGGCAATAAATCATGAAAATGGCCATAAGACGCGAAATCGATGAGTTTTTGGTCATAAGTGTCAAACTTGTATTGGGTTCTACGGGCCATACACATCCCCTCAAACTCAAAAACTATGGACAATAGCTCATGAAAAATGCATAAAACAAAAATCTACGAGTTTTTTAGTCATGCCCGCAAACATGTATCGGGTATGATGGTCGTTGTAAATCACCATAGAACCCCAAAACTATGGGGAATAACTCAGGAAAACGTCCATAAAACGCAAAAAATATCTCAAACATTTAAATCGCCCTAGAACCCCAAAAAATTTGGACAATAACTCATGAAAATGGCAATAAAACACAAAAAGGCGAGTTTTTGGTCATAACTCTAAAACATGTAAATCACCGTGAAACCCCAAAACTATGGGCAATAGCTCCTGAAACGACCATAAAACGCAAAATTGATGACTTTTCGGGTATACCTGTCAAACATGTCGCCCTGGAATCCCAAACATGTGGTAAACAGCTCAAGAAAATGGCCATAAAATACAAAAATACATGTTTTTGGTCATAACACTGAAACATGTAAATCATCCTTGAACCCCTAAAATATCGGCAATAGCTCATGAAAATGGCCATAAAACATAGAAACAACGACTTTTTAGCCATATCTCTCAAACATGTAAATCGACCTGGAACCTGGAAATCTATGGGCAATAGCTCATTAAATCGGCAATTTAAATGTATCGGGTATTTTGGTTGTTGTAAATCGCCCTATAACCCCAAAACTATGGGGAATAACTCCTGAAAACGTCCATAAAACGCAAAAGATGAGATTTCAGTCATAAATCTCAAACATATAAATCTCCCTGAAACCCCAAAACTATGGGCAATAGCTCATGAAAAGGGGCATAAAACAAAAAAACCACGAGTTTTTGGTCATACCTCTCAAACATGTAAATCGCCTCGAACCCTAAACTGTGCAATAGCTCATTAAACGGCCATAAGACACGAAAACGATGAGTTTTGGTCATACCCTCAAACATGTATTAAACCTTATGGTCGTGGTAAATCGCCATGGAACTCCAAAACCGTGGACAATTACTCATTAAAATAACCATCAAACGTAACAACGATGACTTTTTTCTTATAATTTTGAAACATGTATTGGGTCTACGGCCATCCAAGTCCCGAACTCCAAAACTATGGGCAACAACTCATGAAAACGCCATAAGATGCGAAATCCATGAGTTTTAGGTCATAATTCTCAAACATGTATTGGGTTCTATGGGCCATGCACATCCCCTGGAACACCAAAACTGTGGACAATTGCTCGTGAAAAGATCATTAAACAAAAATCTATGAGTTTTTGGTCATGCCCTCAAACATGTATTAGGTATTATGGTCATCGTAAATCGCCGTAGAACCCCAAAACTATGGGGAATAACTTATGAAAACGTCCATAAAACGCAAAAAGATGATTTTTTGGTTATAACTCTCAAATATTTAAATCGCCCTAGAGCCTCAAAATTGTGGGCAATAGCTCATGAAAATGGACATAAAACGCAAAAGACGAGTTTTTGGTCATAACTCTAAAGCATTTAAATCGCCCTGAAACCCAAAACTATGGGAAATATCTCATGAAAACATCCATAAAACGCAAAAACGACGACTTCTTGGGTATACATCTCAAACATGTAAATCACCCTGGAATCCTAAACCCGTGGAAAATAGCTCATGAAAACGGCCATAAAGCACAAAAAGACCAGTTTTTTGGTCATAACTCTGAAACATATAAATCGTCCTAGAACCCCATAACTTTTGGCAACAGCTCATGTAAATGTCCATGAAACGCAAAAACGAAGATTTTTGGTCATACCTAACAAATATGTAAATCGCCCTGGAACCCCAAAACTTTGGACAATAGCTCATAAAAGAGGCATTAAAACACGAAAACGATGAGTTTTTGGTTATGGCATCAAACATTTATCGTTTATTAAGATCATTGTAAATCACCTTGTAACCCCGAAACTATGGGAAATAACTTATGAAAACGGCCATCAGACGCGAAAACAACGACTTCTTGGGTATACCTCTCAAACATGTAAATCGCCCTGGAACCCTAAACATGTGGGCAATCGCTCATGAAAACGACCATAAACGCATAAAAAGATGAGTTTTGGTCATAATCGCGAAACATGTAACGCCTTGAACCCCCAAACTGGGCAAAAGCTCATGAAAATGGCAATTTAAATGTATCAATGACATGGTCATTCTAAATCACCCTAGAACCCCAAAGCTGTAGGGAATAAGTCCTGAAAACATCCATAAAACGCAAAAAGGTGGGTTTTCATTCATAATTCTCAAACATTTAAATCGCCCTGGAACCCCAAAAGTATGGGCAATAGCTCATGAAAAACAGTCATAAAACGCGAAAACAACGGGTTTTTTGTCATACCTCTCAAACATGTAAATCCCCCTAGAAACCCAAAATTTTGAGCAATAGCTCATTAAAACGGCCATACGACACGAAAATGACGAGTCTTTGGTTATGCCCTCAAACATGTATAGGCCATTACAGTCGTGGTAAATCGCCCTAGAACTCTAAAACCGTGGACAATTACTCATTAAAATAGCCATAAAACATGAAAACGATGAGTTTTTTCTTATAACTTTCAAACATGTATCAGGTCTTACGGGCCATGCAAGTCCCCTAGAACTCCAAAACTATAGGCAATAACTCATGAAAATGGCCATAAATCGCGAAATCGATGAGTTTTTGGTCATAATTCATAATTCTCAAACATGTATTGGGTTCTACGAGCCATACACATCCCCCTGGAACTCAAAAACTGTGGACAATAGCTCATGTAAAAGGCCATAAAACAAAAATCTACGAGTTTTTTGGTCATTCCCGCAAACATGTATCGGGTATTATGGTCGTTGTAAATAACCATACAACCCCAAAACTATGGGGAATAACTCATGAAAACGTCCATAAAACGCAAAAAAGATCTCAAACATTTAAATCGCCCTGGAACCCTAAAACTTTGGGCAATAACTCATGAAAATGGCAATAAAACAGAAAAATCCGAGTTTTTGGTCATAACTCTAAAACATGTAAATCACCGTGAAACCCAAAAACTATGGGCAATAGCTCATGAAACAACCATAAAACGCAAAATCAACGACTTTTGGGTATACCTGTCAAACATGTCGCCCTGGAATCTCAATCACGTGGTAAATAGCTCAAGGAAATGGCCATAAAATACAAAAGACGTGTTTTGGTCATAACATCGAAACATGTAAATCGCCTTGAACCCCAAAACTATGGGCAATAGCTCATGAAAATGGCCATAAAACACATAAACGATGACTTTTTGGCCATACCTCTCAATCATGTAAATCACCCTGGAACCTGGAAAATTATGGGCAATAGCTCATGAAAACGATAATTTAAATGTACCGAGTATTATGGTTGTTGTAAATCGCCCTATAACCCCAAAACTATGGGGAATAACTCCTGAAAACGTCCATAAAACGCAAAAAGATGAGATTTCAGACATAACTCTCAAAGATATAAATCACCATGGAACCCCAAAACTATAGGCTATAGCTCATGAAAAGGGGCATAAAACAATAAAAACCACCAGTTTTTCGTCGTACCTCTCAAACATGTAAATCGCCCTGGAATCCCAAAACTGTGTGCATTAGCTCATTAAACGACCATAAGACACGTAAACAACGAGTTTTTGGTCATACCCTCAAACATGTATTAAATCTTATGGTCGTGGTAAATCTCCATGGAACTCTAGAACCGTGGACAATTACTCATTAAAATAAACATCAAACGTAAAAACGATGACTTTTTTCTTATAATTTTGAAACATGTATTGGGTCTTACGGGCCATCCAAATCCCTAACTCCAAAACTTTGGACAAAACTCATGAAACGACCATAAGATGCGAAAACAATGAGTTTTAGGTCATAATTCTCAAACATGTATTAGGTTCTATGGGCCATGCACATCCCCTGGAACACACAAACTTTGGACAATACCTCGTAAATACGATCATCAAACAAAAATCTATGAGTTTTTGGTCATGCCCTCAAACATGTATTAGGTATTATGGTCATTGTAAATCGCCGTAGAACCCCAAAACTTTGGGGAATAACTTGTGAAAACGTCCATAATACGGAAAAAAAATGAGTTTTTGGTAATAAATCTCAAATATTTAAATCGCCCTAGAACCTCAAAATTGTGGACAATAGCTCATGAAAAAGGCTATAAAATGCAAAAATACGAGTTTTTGGTCATAACTCTAAAGCATTAAAATCGCCCTGAAACCCAAAACTATGGGTAATAGCTGATGAAAACATCCATAAAACGCAAAAACGACGACTTTTTGGGTATACATATCAAACATGTAAATCACCCTGGAATCCCAAACCCGTGGAAAATAGCTCATAAAAACGGCCATAAAGCACAAAAAGACCAGTTTTTTGGTCATAACTCTGAAATATTTAAATCGTCCTGGAACCCCATAACTATGGGCAACAGCTCATGTAAATGTCCATGAAACGCAAAAACGAAGATTTTTGGTCATACCTAACAAACATGTAAATCGCCCTGGAACCCCAAAACTGCGGACAATAGCTCATAAAAATGGCATTAAAACACAAAAACGATGAGTTTTTGGTTATGGCATCAAACTTGTATCGTTTATTAAGATCATTGTAAATCACCTTGTAACCCCGAAACTATGGGAAATAACTCATGAAAATGGCCATAAGACGCGAAAACGACGACTTCTTGGGTATACCTCTCAAAGATGTAAATCACCCTGGAACCCTAAACATGTGGGCCATCGCTCATGAAAACGACCATAAAACGCAAAAAGACGAGTTCTTGGTCATAACTGCGAAACATGTAAATGGCCCTGGAACCCCCCAAACTGTGGGCAATAGCTCATGAAAATGGCAATTTAAATGTATCAGGTATTATGGTAATTCTAAATCACCCTAGAACCCCAAAGATGTAGGGAATAACTCATGAAAACATACAAAAAACGCAAAAAGGTGGGTTTTCATTCATAACTCTCAAACATTTAAATCGCCCTGGAACCCCAAAAGTATGGGCAATAGCTCATAAAACAGGCATAAAACGCGAAAACAACGGGTTTATGGTCATACCTCTTAAAGATGTAAATCGCCCTAAAAACCTAAAATTTTGAGCAATAGCTCATTAAAACGGCCATACAACACGAAAACGACGAGTTTTTGGTCATGCCCTCAAACATGTATAGACCCTTGGTTGTGGTAAATCGCTTAGAACTTTAAAACCGTGGACAATTACTCATTAAAATAGCCATAAAACGTGAAAACGATGAGTTTTTTCTTATAACTTTCAAACATGTATCAGGTCTTACGGGCCATGCAAGTCTCCTAGAACTCCAAAACTATGGGCAATAATGCATTAAAATGGCCATAAGACGTGAAATCGATGAGTTTTTGGTCATAATGCTCAAACATGTATTGGGTTCTACGGGCCATACACATCCCCATGGAACTCAAAAACTATGGACAATATGTCATGAAAAAGGCCATAAAACAAAAATCTACGAATTTTTTGGTCATGCCCGCAAACATGTATCGGGTATTACGGTCGTTGTAAATCACCATACAACCCCAAAACTATTGGGAATAACTCATGAAAACGTCCATAAAACGCAAAAAAGATCTCAAACATTTAAATCGCCCTGGAACCCTAAAAATTTGGGCAATAACTCATGAAAATGGCAATAAAACACAAAAAGCCAAGTTTTTGGTCATAACTCTAAAACATGTAAATCACCGTGAAACCCCAAAACTATGGGCAATAGCTCATGAAAACGACCATAAAACACAAAATCGACGACTTTTTGGGTATACCCGTCGAACATGCCGCCCTGCAATCCCAAACATGTGGGAAATAGCTCAACAAAATGGCCCTAAAATATAAAAAGACGTGTTTTTGGTCATAACACTAAAACATGTAAATCGCCCTGGAACCCCAAAACTATGGGCAATAGCTCATGAAAATGGCCATAAAACACAGAAACGACGACTTGTTGGCCATACCTCTCAAACATGTAATCGCCTCAACATGGAAATCTATGGGCAATAGCTCATGAAAACGACAATTTAAATGTATCTATTATGGTTGTTGTAAATCACCCTATAACCCCAAAACTATTGCGAATAACTCCTGAAAACGTCCGTAAAACGTAAAAATATGAGATTTCAGACATAACTCTCAAACATTTAAATCTCTCTGGAACCCCAAAACTATGGGCTATAGCTCATGAAAAGGGGCATAAAACAAAAAAACCATGAGTTTTTGGTCATACCTCTCAAACATCTAAATTGCCCTGAAACCCCGAAACTTTGTGCAATAGCTCATTAAAACGGCGATAAGACATGAAAATGATGAGTTGTTGGTCATACCCTCAAACATGTATTAAACCTTATGGTCGTGGTCAATCGCCATGGAACTCCAAAACCGTGGAAAATTACCCATTTAAATAGCCACAAAAGTAAACACGACGTGAGTTTTTCTTATAATTTTGAAACATGTATCGGGTCTTACGGCCGTGCAAGTCCCCCGAACTCCAAAACTATGGGCAACAACTCATGAAAACCATAAGATGCGAAACAATGAGTTTTAGGTCATAATTCTCAAACATATATTGGGTTCTATGGGCCATGCACATCCTAGAACACCAAACGGTGGACAATAGCTCGTGAAAACGATCATCAAACAAAAATCTATGAGTTTTGTTCATGCCCTCAAACATGTAGTAGGTATTATGGTCATTGTAAATCGCCGTAGAACCCCAAAACTATGGGGAATAACTTATGAAAACATCCATAATACGCAAAAAATGAGTTTTTGGTAATAAATCTCAAATATTTAAATCGCCCTAGAACCTCAAAATTGTGGGCAATAGCTCATGAAAAATGCCATAAAACGCAAAAAGACGAGTTTTTGGTCATAACTCTAAAGCATTTAAATCGCCTAAACCCAAAACTATGGGAAATAGCTTATGAAAACATCCATAAAAGCAAAAACATTGACTTTTTGGGTATACATCTCAAATATGTAAATGCCTCGAATCCCAAACCCGTGGAAAATAGCTCATGAAAACGGCCATAAAGCACAAAAGACCAGTTTTTGGTCATAACTACGAAACATATGTGCAATACTCATGTAAATGTCCATGAAAGCAAGAACAAAATTTTTGGTCATACCTAACAAACATGTAAATCGCCCTAGAACCCCAAAACTGGACAATAGTTCATAAAAATGGCATTAAAACGAAAACGATGAGTTTTGGTTATGGCATCAAACATGTATCGCTTATTAAGATCATTGTAAATCACCTTGTAGCCCGAAACTATGGGAAATAACTCATGAAACGGCCATAAGATTCGAAAAACGACGACTTCTTGGGTATACCTCTCAAACATGTAAATCGCTCGGGAAGCCTAAACATGTGGGCAATCCCTCATGAAGACGACCATAAAATGCAAAAAGATGAGTTTTGGTCATAAATGCGAAACATGTAAATCGCCCTGGAACCCCCCAAACTATGTGCAATAGCTAATGAAAATGGCAATTTAAATGTATCAGGTATTATGGTCATTCTAAATCACCCTAGAACCCCAAAGCTGTAGGGAATATCTCATGAAAACATACAAAAACGCAAAAAGGTGGGTTTTCATTCATAACTCTCAAACATTTAAATCGCCCTGGAACCCCAAAAGTATGGGCAATAGCTCATGAAAACAGGCATAAAACGCGAAAATAACGGGTTTTTGGTCATACCTCTCAAAGATGTAAATCGCCCTAGAAATCCAAAATTTTAAGCAATAGCTTATTAAAACGGCCATACGATAGGAAAACAACGAGTTTTTGGTCATGCCCTCAAACATGTATATGCCCTTATAGTTATGGTAAATCGCCCTAGAACTCTCAAACCGTGGACAATTACTCATTAAAATAGCCATAAAACGTGAAAACGATGAGTTTTTTCTAATAACTTTCAAACATGTATCAGGTCTTACGGGCCATGCAAGTCCCCTAGAACTCCAAAACTATGGGCAATAACTCATGAAAATGGCCATAAGACGCGAAATCGATGACTTTTTGTCATAATGCTCAAACATGTATTGGGTTCTACGGGCCATACACATCCCCATGTAACTTAAAAACTGTGGACAATAGCTCATGAAAAAGGCCATAAAACAAAATTCTACGAGTTTTTGGTCATGCCCATAAACATGTATCGGTATTATGGTCGTAAATCACCATAGAACCGCAAAACTATGGGGAATAACTCATGAAAACGTCCATAAACGAAAAAGATCTCAAACATTTAAATATTACGGAATCCTAAAAATTTGGGGTAATAACTCATGAAAATGGTAATAAAACACAAAGGGCGAAGTTTTGGTGATAACTCTAAACATGTAAATCATCGGAAACCCCAAAACTATGGGCAATAGCTCATGAAAACGCACTATAAACGAAATCGACGACTTTTTGGGTATACCGCTCAACATGTCGCCTGGAATCTCAAACATGTGGGAAATAGCTCAACAAATGGCCATAAAATACAAAAGATGTGTTTTTGGTCATAACACTAAAACATGTAAATATGCCTGGAACCCCAAACTATGGGTTAGAGCTCATGAAAATGCCATAAAACACAAAAACAGCGACTTTTGTCCATACCCTAAAACATGTAAATCGCCCTAGAACCTAGAAATCTATGGGCAATAGCTCATGAAAACGGCAATTTAAATGTATCTATTATGGTTGTTGTAATCGCCTTATAACCCCAAAACTATGTTTTTGGTTATGGCATCAAACATGTATCGTTTATTAAGATCATTGTAAATCTCCTCAGAACCCCGAAACTATGAAATAACTCATGAAAAAACGGCCATAAGACGCGAAACGACGACGTTTTG
The DNA here is from genome assembly GCA_030063025.1 of Avena longiglumis. NCBI lineage: Eukaryota > Viridiplantae > Streptophyta > Magnoliopsida > Poales > Poaceae > Avena > Avena longiglumis. The sequence goes on from CP125973.1 coordinate 592,595,312, forward strand.
GGTATACCTCATAAACATGTAGATAAGCCTCGAACCCTAAACATGGGAAATAGCTCATGAAACGATTCATAAAACGCATAAAAGAGTTTTGCTCATAACTGCGGAACATGTAAATCACCCTGGAACCCCCCAAACTGTGGGCAATAGCTCATGAAAATGGCAATTTAAATGCATCAGGTATTATGGTCATTCTAAATCACCCTAGAACCCCAAAGCTGTAGGGAATAACTCCTAAAAACATCCATAAAACACAAAAAGGTGGTTTTCATTCATAACTCTCAAACATTTAAATCGCCCTGGAACCCCAAAAGTATGGGCAATAGCTCATCAAAACAACATAAAACGCGAAAACAACGGGTTTTTGGTCATACCTCTCAAACATGTAAATCACCCTAGAAACCCAAAATTTTGAGCAATAGCTCATTAAAACGGCCATACGACACGAAAACGTCGAGTTTTTGGTCATGCCCTCAAAGAAGTATCGGCCCTTACAAATATGATAACCGCCTAGAACTCTAAAACGGTGGACAATTACTCATTAAAATATCCATAAAACATGAAAACGATGAGTTTTTTTTTCATAACTTTCAAACATGTATCAGTCTTCACAGCCATGCAAGTCCCTAGAACTCCAAACTATGGGCAATAACTCATGAAAATGGCCATAAGACAGAAATCGATGAGTTTTTGGTGAAATTCTCAAACATGTATTGGGTTCTATAGGCCATACATCCCCCGAACTCAAAAAATGTGGACAATAAGCTCATGAAAAAGGCCATAAAACAAAAATCTGAAATTTGGTCATGCCCATAAACTTATATCGGGTATTATGGTCAGCTAAATCACGTAGAACCCCAAAACTATAGGAAATAGCTCATGAAAACATCATAAACACAAAACGACGACTTTTGGGTATACATCTCAAACATGTAAATGCCTACAGAATCCCAAACCCGTGGAAAATAGGTCATGAAAACGGCACATAAAGCACAAAAAAGACCAGCTTTGGTCATAACTCGAAACATATAAATAAATCACGGAATCCTATAACTATAGACATGACACTTGTAAATGTCCATGAAAGCACGCCACTTAAAACTAAGACTTTGTTCATACCTATCAAACATGTAATCGTCTAGAACCCCAAAACTATGGACAATAGCTCATAAAAGCGACATTAAAACACGAAAACGATGAGTTTTTGTTATGCATAAAAATGTATCGTTTATTAAGATCATTGTAAATAAATCACCTGCAACCCAGAAACTATGGGGAAATAACTCATGAAAAACTAAGCCATAAAACAGCGTAAACGATGACTTTTGGGTATACCTCTCAAACATGTAAATAAGCCACCTGAACCTCCTAAACATGTGGGCAATAGCTCATTAAAAAGCGACCATAAAACACAACAAAAAGCAGGTGCTTTTTGGTCATAACTCAAAAACATGAAAAATCACTCTCAGGAACCCCCAAAACCTTATGGCCAATAATAGCTCATGAAAATGGCAATTTAAATGTATCGAGTATTATGGTCATTCTAAATCACCCTAGAACCCCCAAAG
>CP125973.1:592596976-592862823 GCA_030063025.1 Avena longiglumis
GTAGATATTGCCTAGACCGCAAGATGCGATCTAGGCAGATGACACTTACCAAAGAAACCCTAGAAACAAGGTGGGTATGGCGAGATTGTGTTTGTTGTGAACGTGATCGTCCTCCTTTTCTCAATAACCTTAGGTACATATTTATAGTCCTAGACTTTCTATCTTTGGAATAACCCTAACAACTCTATCTCTTACTTAAACCAAACGTAACTCTGCTACAATATACGATACACGGCAATTTAGCCCAAATCCACGACAAGGCCGATCCAGCAATACGCTATGCGTATATGTATCCTCCAAGCCCATCTTGATTACGTCCATCTCCTCCTTTGGCCAAAATGTGGCGATAACACATGCCCCCCGGTTTTGGCAATAATAATTCCAAAACCACTGCATGCTTTTTTCCTTTTTATTGGGTTACAGAGCGTAATCGCCACGCCCCCTCATCATGACGCCTGTCTTCTCAAGTTCTCCGCAGGCATGATTTGACAATTTTGGCACCACATTCGGGAAACCGCTATGGCATTGAACCACCTCCCACTATTCCCTTATTTAAATTCATCCGAGCTCAGCCCCCATCTTCTTCCATCAGCCAAAAACCCTCTTCCTCCGCTAAAAACCCTCTTCCTCCGCCATGGCCTCCTCTTCTTCCTCCAAATCATCCGCTTTCCTCCCAATCCTCCAACACAATGAGCGACCGGGAGCCGACGCCGAGCACTCCAATGGTCAGATGAGGCTCTCGCCCCACAATGGTGGCACGAAAGGGATTGGGACCGCTGGTCGGAGGACGACGAGTCCTGGACGACGAGGAGGGCCTCAGCCTTTGTCGACGGAACTGGCGAAGAGCGCCGACGCCAGCTGGACGGCGCCGAATCCTCCGACGAGGAGGAGGAAGCGGAGGAGGACACCTCCGACGAATACCCACCGTGAGCGCTGGCCGGGTCCAGCGAGACACCGACGGCGGCAGCGAGGGGCGAGGCCTCATTAACTTCAAGAAGAATGCAAGACTATTAAAGCTAGCGATAGTGAATACGACGACGGCAAGACAACGATGACACCGCTTCTAGATTAGGAACTAGTAGTAGTAGTACTAGTAGTACACTTCCATTTGTAAGCAATCGGCTTCATTGTAAATAATCATCTTTTGAATCAACAAAGATTGCTTTCCCAATTTGATTTTGCCGATAGTCAAAATAGATCAACGTTCGAGCGATAGTAATGTATCGGCTTTCACCATACTCATACAACAACCAAGTCAAAGTTCAAAGAGCCGATGGTAACACATCGGCTTTCCACAAACGTTGACAAGGTCAAATTTGGTCGCATACTTAGACAAATCTGAGCTGCCACTTTCCAGCTTCAAACGGTAGCTCATGACCCTCTTCAAAAAAAGGCCAACCCGGATCTCCAATTGCCTCACCGAATAGATCGAGCTTACAATGACAAGAACCCTCGATCCCCAATTGCATAGATCCATCTCTCCGCAAACTAGATGGCGGAATCGTCCAACACCAACACAACGGTCTCTGGTCTGAAGGTACGCCTACTCCTCGCAGTCTGAACACGGTGCTAGAATTAATGGCAAACACCTGAATTAATGCTTTATTCCACCATTAAATTTTAGGTTTCGATATTCTGCCGCATCCTTCTCTCCCAAATTCTCTGTCTTGGCCCTGCATGTAATCTAGTCATGCCCATCCGATCTCTTGTGAGGCAAACAGTAATCCCTTCGTAAGCCAAAACCTAGATTTGAATTCTTGGGCCGCTTGAGCCCGGCCTAATCCTCTCAACATTGGGTCTCTTGGTACAGAGGGTAGCCAAAACTTACCAATCTCAATGGGAAACCACGGAATAGCCGATGCCTTGTATTTGTCATTGTCTCCCTTGAGAAACATGAAAATCTTCTAAAACCATCGGCTATTTCGGTCCGATGCTCGAATCGCTTCATGTTCGGTCATGGCCCCATGACACCAACTCATTAGACGTGGTGATGATTATCGGTCCGAGGTTACATCACCCAGCCTCCGCTTTTAGTGACAAAGGTCCCCTAAGCTTTCTTCCAAAACAGATCGCAGGCTGGGGTGCCTATATTCAAAGCCACATGAAAACTAAAGGCCCTGTCACGGAGAGAAAGAACACATCTTTCCTCAACTTCCTAGAACATTTCATATTCAGGCCCTTCCCTTGCTCCAACCAAGAATTATCTCTCCTTGGCCTCTGAACTTGCCAAAGGCACTCAACAGCATCGGCAAACTGTTCCTTGGAGAGGTCTATCGATATCTCCAGATTGATGTCGTCAAACTATTCTCCCATAGCCAAAACAGAGGTCCTTGGTGGTTCATTCAGCTATGGGCTCATTTGTATTTTCAAAACCATGTCCCAAACTTCCCTTTTGGCGAGTTGCACCTTTCCAGATGCCAAAGGAAGCAGATCTGATGCACCAGCTACGGCCAAGCTTTGTATAGACGCCAGGTAGTAACCGATCCTCAGAAGCATCCAAGTGGTTCGGATTTTCTTCAAGGCACAGACAATCCTATCTTCTTTCCTTACATGGAAGAATCGGAACATTTTGAAAATCCAATCTCCTTCGGGCTAGACAACTTTGCCGATGACACCAAAGACTGGCGACTATTTTCCACCGTGATCCGTCCCGGTTCAGCTTCCAGCTTGGCATGAGCACATCCAATGTAATAATCAAGCTCGGATGAATTCTACCGGCCGTCAGAGTGGCTCGGCAATTTGGCCTTGGACAAGTACCTCCCATTTCTTTCTCCACCATCTTCTGAGAGCAGAGCCGACCGCCGATCCTCTCACCGTCAAAGGTGTTATTCCCTCTTCGATGCTCGACCATCCCAATTCCTAACAACCTCACCTTCGCTTCATCAACCGATGGTTTTGAGAACTGGTGGTCGTGGAAGACTCATGCCTTCAGAGAGCTCTTGGACCGTTCTTTGGAACAACTCGATGCTGAATATGATATCCTCGAGAACAGTACCACTACTTGCAAATTTTCTTGATGCACTCACAAATGATTCTTCTAATAACCCGCTCTTCCTTGCAAGAACAAGATGGTCCTGAACCTACACACGATGATGGCTCCTTCAATTCCTCCACCACTCTCGTGGTCCTTTTTTCGCAAAAACTCGCCACCTTTTGAAAAGGTCGATGCGTAACCAGCCGATATCACCACAATCGGCTTCTAAGAGCAAAGCAACTTCGGTCACCGCCTCGAGTTCCAACTAAAACAAGAACGGTGGTGAGGAAGGTAGCCAGAAGACTTTGAGGCGCCGGAGCCCTTCTCCGAAAGTTCGCATGTACCGATCCATGCCTTGGTTGATCTCTTTCATCCTTGCAAACATGCTTGTGCTTACTAGCTCTCCTTTCTTACAAAGCCCGTCGAAGACACCTCCAAATGAGGACACACAATCCAATCGAGGAGAATCAGGCCCAACAGACTCTGAGAGGACCATCACACCGAGCCAGCCAGATTTGCCACCATCGGCTCCGTGAAAAGGCGGTTCCTGAACTCCCAGAGCATCGGGCCGAGGCGGGGTCAGGAGCCCCAAGAGGGCTCGCAAGGGATGAACTTCTTCACGAGCCAGGAGGTTTCGAAAGTCATCACCCTCCATGCTCTCACCAATTGTTTCTTTTTTATCTGCCGATTCATCACTATTTACATCGGCTAAGCACCTTCCATGCAGACGACTGACACTTCTAGTGGGAAAGCCGGGGCAGTGCCGATGCCCCTCGCAGGGCTGGATCTAGTAATCCCTGAAGGCGTAGATGAAACGGTTACCACTTTGGCCAAGCCCCCAGCAACAACGCACAAGCCGATTGTCTCATCCGCTACCCTTGATCTTAGGAGAGGTACGCTCGCTTCGCTCGCTCATCCTTCCATGTTGGACGACATCGACGCCATTTCGCTGCCAGGTTGTGATATCTCGAGCTGCCGATGTTCGACCCTGCATCCATCGAACCAACTCCTCTGCCAACGATGAACCACGAGCCAGGGCTGTTCTACCTCAATTCCAGCCTCAAAGCCTTGATGTCCTCCCGATCGAGAAGTTGATCGAGGGTTCAAGAGGTGAAGAGTGTTCTTGCCAAATCAAGGACCAACTCCCTAGCATTGCGGTGAAGCTTTGGCCAGTTGTAACTCGTCTTTCTACGGGTCCAGGTGAAGTTGGCTCGTGAGAGGATTAACTGGCCGCGCCCAACTCCTGCTGAAGGCCAATATTGCATAAATGTCGCCAGCTCAACGAGAAAGGCGCTCGATGCCAAACCGACACCTCTGTCGATCGCCGAGCTTGCATCCTTGAAAAGGAATTGGGAGATCTTGAAGAGAAGGTCCGCGATTAAACAGCTCATTCGTGACAAGGAAGCATTCATCGCCGCCCCAAGACGAATCAAGGCCTCAAAGCTCAACTGAAGACTGATCTAGCAGAAATACGTGCCCTGAACAAGCAGCTAGTGATGGGCAAGGACGAAGATGACGAAGTCGAGATCGCCGAGGTGGATCGTGTCCGAGCTGACGCCCTCCACGCCTTCGAGGCATTCCTTCAGTAGCTCATTCATGTAAACTGACACCTGCTCATAACAGTTTGAACCTCTAGAGTCGATGGCTGTGCATCGGCTATATTTTTGTTATTGGCCGATTTCATGTATCGGCCCCCATATTTCACTGTCCATCATCCCACATGCTTGGGAAATATTTCTTGAGATGTCGACCGCTGATGCCATCGAATTTCACGCCGCCCAGCTCCTCAAGCATGTACGCTGCTCCCTTAAAACTTGATCGACCCTGTATGGCCCGTGCCAATTTGGAGACCATTTACCATATGTCGCATCCTTAGTCCCCAATGGCAATACTTCCCATACCAGATCGCCAACGTGGAACTCCTTTGGTCTCACCTTCTTATTATATGCACGAGCTACCTTGGCCTTGTTCTCTTTGATTTTCTCAAGCGACCATGCCTAAGCTCGCTTAAATCCTCAACACCGCCACCATCGTGGTCGCATATTCTTCAGCTTGTTAGATCGCTCGAAAAGTGACATCGTCTCGATCCACCGTAATCTACGTGGCAATACGGCTTCTTGTCCATAGACTAGATGGTATGGCGAGGTTTTTATCGCTCCATGACATGACATGCGATAAGCCCATAGAGCCTCGACAAAACCTCATGCCAACGCCTAGGGTGCTCGACTTTCCTCTTGATCAGCTTGATAAGGCTCGGTTGACGCTTCAGTTGCCCATTTGCTTGAGCATAGTATGGAGATGATCGGATCAGCTTAATTCCCGTGTCCTCACAGAATTTTCTACACTCATGAGAAATGAAGACCGAACCTCCATCAGTCGTGATAGTTTGGGGAATCCCAATCTATGAATGACATGCTCTTTCACAAAATTGATAACATCCTTCGAGTTCACTGACTTCATAGGGACGGCTTCCACCCATTTAGTGAAATAATCCGTAATGGCCAAAATCCACATGTGGCCTTTGCTTGATGGAGGATTGATCTTGCCAATCATATCCATGCCCCCAACCTCCGAATGGCCAAGGCTTGATGATGGGGTTCATTGCTGACGCGGGTACCGTCTGAATTTTTCCAAATTTCTGACATGCTTGACACCCTTTGTAGTACTTAAAACAGTCCTCGAGCATGGTGGGCCAGTAAAACCATGATCGCATGATCAACCATTTCATCTTGTGAGCCGATTGGTGAGTCCCACAGGCGCCTTCGTATACCTCGTGTAGGAGCCGATTGGCCTCGGTTGGCCCTTACATTTGAGCAAAGAACCCTTCCGAGTCCTCAGAACATGTCGCCCCAATAAGCACGTACTTCATGGCCTTGTACCTTATCCGCTTAGGTGCCAGCCGAATCCTTCAAGTAATTGAAGATATCGGCTCTCCGCCGTCCGCCTGTGAACTGTACCAACATCGCCTCTCGCCACGCCCTTGTAGCCTCAAGCCATTTGTGCGAGATCATTCGCCTCGGTATTCGCGATCGCGGGATCCGGTGAAGTTTATGTACCGAACTCGCCATCACTCATGGCATTGCAACCATAATGGGAAGAGCGACTCGCTCTCACACTTGTATTCCTCCGTGAGTTGGGAAATCACCAATTTGGAGTCTCCAAAATTTCCACCGTCGCTCCGACCAAGAGCAACTCCATTCTTGCGTATCACCTCATACTCGCCATACGTTGTTGGTGCGAGGGTAGATAACCCGATGGAGAAGGAATATGTTGCCCCAGGGCGACACGAGTAGAATGCCGATTCGCAACCATCATCACAAACCGATCCATCGAAAAACATAGCCCACGCCAGAGCAGACAGCTATATCGTTGTTGATTCTTTCAAAGAATAAGGTCGCCAACGCCCCCTTAACCGCTTTCGCGGGTTGGTACCGGATATCAAATTCGATAATGCAAACATCCATTTGCCGAGTCGGCCTTTCAACATAGGAGCCGACAGATATGTTTTACATCCGACTTGCATATAATGATAATCTCCGCTGAGCAAGATGTGGCGCAGCTTGCGCAGTGTGAAAACAGCAGAGGCACAACTTATCGATCTCAGATACCTTGTCTCTGATCCAAAGATCCTTCACGATGTAAACACAACTCGCTCCACCATCATAAACTTGCACCACCACCGAGGCGATGGACGGTCGCCATCGACAAGTAAATGTAGAACGGCCTATCCGGGCGGAACCAACATCGGCTTCATAGATATTCTTTGATCTCGTCAAGGCTCGTTGTTGTTCGCCTAGCGAACTCCTCATCGATTTAATTTTCACCATCCATGAACGGCTCTATTCTTCCCGATGATTGGAGATGAATCTTCCGACGGTTGATCTTGCCGATGAGAGACTGCAGCTTCTTTCTTCGTGGTAGGTGGCTTCATTGTTCGTGCCTCCGACTTTTCAGCCGATCTCAATTCCGTTCATGGACCAAGAAACCCAAGAACGACCGACCGTCACAATCAAGGCACACTTTGATTCATCCGTAGTCTTAATTTTCTTGTTCGTCCAGACGCTGGTGCATCGTCCAAGTGTCCTTGTATCAAGCATCGACCACCACGCCATCGATATAAATTTCCACCACTTGCCGATCGATCATGGAAAATGTAATTCATGGCTCTTTGGTATGTGGCGCCGCATTCTTCACCAAACGTCATGACTACATATTCAAACAACCCCACCGAACACAGGACTCAATGCAGTCTTGTGTATATCTTCCTGAGCCATAAAAATTTGGTTGTAACCGCATTGCCATCCATGAAGCTCAAGATCTTATGACCAGTCACTGCGTTGATTAATGTCTGCCTACCGCATCGGATACTCATCCTTTGAGTAGCTCTATTGAGATCCCAAAATCTATGGCAACACGCCAATGGCCATCCTTTTTCTCTGTACGATACTAGAAATCCACTCAAGATACCCGCATGGCCTGATTAACCTAGTCACAACATTTTCTCGATCTCTTTCTTGACTTCTTCCAAAATTTCGCCTTCATCTGTCGTGCTCGCCGGAATGGCCGAAACCCTTTTTAAGCGGAGTCGATGCTCAATGATGCTCCTGCCTAACCCGGCATCTTCAGATAGTCCTGTGCAAAGCGGCCGGATATTCTTTCAACAAAGCTATCATCCCCCGCAGATTCGGATCTAACTTCTGCCGATAAATGTTGGTCGTGGCTTATCCCCGTGACCGATGTCAATCTCCTCTAGCTCATCGGAGGTAAACCCATACCCTAGCTTTCACACCGCTAAATCGATGCTAAACACGGGGCAAACAGTTGGTGAGGATAACAAAGATAATTTGGGCCGATTGCCGGAATCGCCCCCCTTTTTGATTGCATTAGTCAAGGAAGGTTTACAACTTATTTGAGCTCTACAATGGCAGGGAATCTCCCTAGTACGACTGCATGACCTGTTCGTCGTAAGATTACGGCTTTTTATTTTTTGTGGCCGATCGTAGGGATCGGCCATACCACGTATGATCGTGGACTTTGCTACTCAGCCGATGGATAAGACCAGCCTCACCCCGCTTTTGTAGCTTCAATGCGCTCATAGCCGCTTCAGACCGATTCCAGAGATCGGCTCTTGGTCTTCGCTTCCCGGATGTTCATGCCTATGGAGATCTCGATCGAATCATCTGCATGAATGACCTCCACTTCATCTCCATCCCATCAGACAGGCACCGGTGCATCGTGGATGGAATGCGCATTAGCGTGAATCAATCCTCCCAGAAGACAACAGAGGTGCTTTTGGTCCACGACGAAGAATGACGTAGGGATGGTTTTTCTGCCCACGGTCGATCCACGCTCGTAACGCCTTGCTTCTCAAGTTTGGCCGTTGAAGTCGCTTAACGTGACGTTGGTCTTGATCGACTGCAGTGAGCGCCCCAAACGCCGTAGCATGGAGTATGGCATTATATTGACCGCCGCCGGTGTCAACTAACATTTTGTGACATGCCCATTGATATAACCTCAGTGCAGTGGCTTTCGATGTTTGTAGCCCTTCTCTCGTGGCTTTTCAAAGATAACTTACCGTGGCCGCGATCAACCGTACACCGTAGTTCTTTTGGTTCTTGGAGCGCAAAACTCGACGGAAGTATGAACACCATAGTTGTGCCGACCGATGTCTTCGTGATCGGCTTTACCGTTTGGGCGCCACTCTTTCCTTTTCGACGAGCCTCCGTTTCCAAGGTTTACCGAATTTTCACGGCCAGATCGGGCCGTGCTTTCCTTAAAGCGTGGAGGTACTGCGCTTCGGCTTCCTCCAAGCTACGCAGTCGTTGAACTCTACGCTTTTGGGTGCGTCTGAGTCCATCGGGACACCACCTTGGCCGGTGATATCTGTCTTCTTCTTCTGCACCCATTGGCTCCTCGAGATCTCTTGCTCGAGCTGACTCCCCTTGTCCGTTCTGAGGTGGGAGAGGCCCTAGACGCTTGAACACTGAAACTGGACCTGTGTCATCCTTCTGCTGTCCACATTCCGGGCAGTTGTCGATTGTAGGCAATCGGCTCATTCCCGCATCCCAGCAATACTTGAAGAAAGGACAATCCCAATGTTTATCTACGCCTTCCTTTTCCTTTGACGTTCCCCTAACGAGGTGCTCATATCCTTCATCATCTCTATCGTGTCGGCGACGTCATCAATCGACGCTCATACTTGTTAAGGAGATGCGTGAGTGTGGCTTCCGATATCGCACGCTTCTCACTTGCTCCTCGGTTAAATACCATCATATATTAACGGGCCGGTGGACCAGCCTCCTCTCTTTCTTTGCCCCGAGAGCCACCGCCTTCCTCCTTATATGTGCCATGGTGGTACACAGTCCTGCCATATTAACATCGAACGAGAATCCAACCGACGCCGTGGAGTGTGTTCTACCATGTTGACGCCGGAAACGGGTTTGTGTCTACTTTCATGGTGAATTGCCCAAGGATCGGGACGTGTTCTATCGCCGCTTGATCTCGTGACGTAGCTCTTGCAATCATTGGTGGTGTGGGTGAACGAGTGATGCCACTTGCAGATGGTCTCCGTTCATCTCTTGAGTAGGGATTTTATGGCCTTCGAAACTGCTTTTCTTTTCAAAGAAGAATCGAATATCGCCGCTTTGCTCACATCAAAGTCGAACCCTTTGCGTGCCCTTTTGCTTTACCCATTTGCAGACACGTGATTCGCCCTCGAGCCCATTCAGCCACGGCCACCTCCGGTCTTGTATAGGATCCTCTTCTTCAGACGACTGTGCCCATCGGACGCTTGAACTTGTCTTGGTACAACTGTGGTGGCGTTGTTCATACATTGTCGCTTCGGGCCATGTGCGCCAATGAATTGTATTCACTTGGAAAGCCGATCCTTGATAGGTGCCGAGAGACCCAACACCGCCAGCTGACCGCTTCTTTCTCGCTTAAACGAGCGAATAACATCGGTTCTTCGACTGAAATTCCAATGAATGTACTGCCACCGCTTTCTCCTCGCTTACCGCACCGCCAGATCCGCAATGCCAGCCTCGGTAGCTTCGAATGATACCGAATGTGGAACTGCTCTTCCGCTTGCTTCCAGTGTCCGGATCGAATCGTGGCAACGAGGTGTACCACCCAAAAGCTGGTCCCGCTGTGAGATTGCAAAGAACCTTACGCCAGAATCGATCCGATGTGAAATCATGCCTAATCGTGCTGTATCGGCTCACATGCTCGATCGAGCTCGACCTTCCGATCCGCTAAACCTTGAGAACTCGTGGAGCCGATACTTGGGCGGCAGCTGAATCGATCAAACTCGTTGGGGTACGGCTTGAATAGCCGATTGTCCTCCTCTTCGCACGGAACTGGTCTCTCGAGATGGTACGGATTTGCTCCACCGCTTGAGCTGCAGGGCTGAATTCTCATGACTCTATCCGTGGCATTTAGCCATGCCTGTTTATCGTGCATCCTGCATCCTCGCCCGTAAATACCGCTCCAAGCCTCGTAAACTCCCCTGAAATCCCTGCGGTTATCTGTTCGTGCGCGTCCAAAGGCAGTCCGCACGAGGTGCACATATCCATGTGGGATTTCTTTAGGTGGTTCAAACAGAATTGGCAATCGCCGGGTCACCTCCAACCTTGTAGACGACGACGCCGGTGCCTGTGGCTCGAGCCGCAAGCGTGAATGGCGCTGTGGCCTGGTCTCGAGCGTCTTTCTCCCCGTGAGTCCCTAGAGTAGGCCCCACGGAGAGTAATCGATGTTTCATGATCTCTGAACTCACGCAAACCGCGACCGCCGAAAGCATTCACTAGGCTCTCGAATGGCGGTGAAGAGAATGAGCCACCATGTAATTGACTTCCTATCGCAGAGCTCGTGCGCCCTCAAGGAACAGATGATCCACCTCATCAAGAGCACCTTCGGAGAACCCTTTCCACCGATGCCATGCTTACGGGTCTTCAAAAGAGCCGATGAGATCGGCTTCAAGAGGGCTTTGATATCATCATACATACGCTTTGTGCTCCTCGTGCAGATCAGACGGATCGGACCGCCCCATCGCAGCGGATGTTGATGCAGAATCTTGTTGAATGTCCCACCGGCGTATGTAATGTGTTGTCAAAACCCACCGCGAAAATGACGAGCAACACGAAGAGCCGGAGGCTCCTGTAATCGCCTGGTGGCCTCGTCCTCGCAACGGCCCGCAAAACTCCGACACGCCCCGGCTGATGCAAGGTACACTGACCTATACCTGGTCAGAAGGTGATAGATTGCTTCGATTAGTTTCGCATGGCAAACAAGCACGTAAAATTCGAGCCGCGACCGCTCCTGTGTTTCGTGAATCGGCTCTCGAGCCGATTGTCCCATGGTTCTGCATTAGATCTACGATAACATGGGGTTTTGCTTCATCAATACAAGTTAAATCGATCTACGACGGTTTAACGTTTTCACCACGTAATTGGAACGTCCTACACGTAATTGAGCTTGGTAGATGCAAAAGATGATGGAAAACTAACCCTAGAGAAGGCCTAACAACCGACGTAAAGTCAATTCCCGGAACAACTCCTCTCGAATTGGCAAACCATATCCTTACATACTACTGGATCGTTCAACCCGTTTGCAAGGCCTGACTATGTGGATATCAAACTAAATCTTGGAAAACAAGGCAAAACTATAAAGATCAAATCGACTGAATAAAGATCAAGCAAGATGCTGCCCTTACACCCGGAAAAGGTGCAAAGGCAGCGAGATAACTAAAGGCGACATAACTAAGCAATCATAACAAAAAAGGCCGATGCTAGCCCAAACAAATCTATGATAATATTACTCGCCATCAACAAGGCTTCAGACGAGTAACACTAAATAACGATAAGTAGATACTTCCCTGACCGCAAGATGCGATCTAGGCAGCATGACACTTACCCGAAAGAAACCCTAGAAACAAGGGGTGGCGCCGAGATTGTGTTTGTTGTGAACGTGATCGTCCTCCTTTCTCAATAACCTTAGGTACATATTTATAGTCCGGAGACTTTCTATCTTTGGAATAACCCTAACAACTCTATCTCTTACTTAAACCGAAACGTAACTCTTTGTAATATATACACACGGCAATTTAGCCCAATCACGACAAGGCCGATCCAAGAATACGTTATGATATGTATCCTCCAAGCCCATCTTGATTACGGCCCATCTCCTCCTTTGGCCAAAATGTGGCGATAACACATATAGGTAATTATCGCTTGATTTCAAACGTTTAGCCTCAATGTTGTTGATATGTGTATTTCCACCATCGAGATTCAATAAGAATAGACCATCTATCAAAGGTGCATGCATAAAACATATTACTCATATAAATCGAACAACCATTATTCTCTCGACTTAATATAAATGCCTCGCAATAAACAAGATCCCGATATAATGTTCATGCTCAACACAGCACTAAATAACAATTATTTAAGTATAAAACTAATCCGATGGTAGATGAAGGGGTAGCGTCGACCGCGATCACATCAACCTTTGATCCGCTTCCCACGCATCACCTCGTTCTTCGCTAGCTTCCGTTTATACAGACTGTTTGAGTTACAAATATGAGCAACCGAACCAAGATTCAAATACCCGTGCACTACTACAAGTACTAGTGAGATACACATCAATAACATGTATATCGATATACCTTTCTTCTTGATGTTGCCGTTCTTCAGATCCGCAAGTACCTTGGGCAATTCCGCAAAGGACCTTCTCCTCAAGAAAAGCACTCAAGATCGTGCTTGGGTCCAGCCTTGGTCTTCTTCGCCGCAGTAACTTTCTTACCACCCTTCTTGAAGTGTCCCTTTGCTTAGACTTGCCTTTCTTGAATTTGGTGGTCTTATTGACCAACAACACTTGGTGCTCTTTCTTGATCTCCACTTCGCAGACTTTAACATAGCAAACAGTGCAACTCTTTGTTCATGTTCCATGTTGTAGTTCATCACAAAGTTCTTGTAACTTGGTGGTAGTGATTGGAGGACACGGTAAATCCCAAAGCATTAGGAATCACTATACCCAAGCTTTGAAGTTTGTTTTGCGTGCCAGACATCTTAAGCACATGCTCATCGACGAGCCCTCTTCCATCTTGCGCTTAAAGAACTTTTCGAAGCCTCATAGCTTTCAATTGCCGCATGAGTCTAAAAATCAATTTGAGATCCTCGACAATATCATATGGGTCTGAATTCTCAAACCTTTTCTCAAGCTCATTCCAAACCATACAAGATAGCACACTAAACTATGGAGTACGATTCTTCCGAGCGAGGTAAACATTCTTTACTTCATCGAGCATCGGTTCAGTGGGTCACCCAATGGTGCATCCAAAGACATAGGTCAAACTACCAAATGTGAGGACAATCCTCAAATTGCGGAACCAATCCATGGTTGCTTCCATTGTTTTTCAACTTTTCTTTCTCTAGGAACGCATTAAAATTGATGGTAGCTGCCATTGATCTACAACATATTTGCAATAGTTTAGACTAAGTTTATGACAAATTGAGTTCAAATTAATTAATGAAATTAAACTAGGTGAACTCCCACTCAAAACAACATCCTCACATTGTTTTAGTGATCACACAAACCAAATCCACTACATCAACACCGATCATCACGAGAGTTGATATAGTTTCAATGGCGAACAATCGTCATGTTCATCATATCTACTATATGATTCATGCTTTACCTTTCGGTGATCCGTGTTCCGAGACCATGTCACATGCTAGGCTCGTCAAGATCAAACCTTAGTTTCGCATGAGCAAATCTGGCTTGCTCACGTTGTATACACTTGCGTAATCTAACACACCCGATCATCACGTGGTGCTCAAACAACAAGATTTAGCAACGGTGCTAACTAAGGGTGAACACATTATGACTTGAAATTCATGTGCATGAGGGATCATCTTATAATTCTACCGTGCCTACTAAGCAATACAAGATGCATAAAGGATTAACATCACATGCAATTCAATAATATGTGATATGATATGGCCTTTCTTCTTTGTGCTTCGATCTCCATCTTCAAGCACGAACATGATCTCCATCATCACCGCATTGCATCAAGGTCAATGACGCTTCTCCATGGTTGTCGCCCACGGCTTCAACTATTACAACTACTTTGAATAGACACGGTCTTAACATAAATTAAAGACAACCAGATGGCTCCAGCCGGTTGCCAACTTACAATAAGGAACATTGCATACATCAAATATAATCACAATCATGGCCATATCACATCACTGCACACCCCTGCAAAACAAAGTTAGACGCCTCTACTTTCCTTGCATGTTTTACGTGGTTTGGGGCTTTCAATAAGTGTCGTTCTAACTTACGAACAAGAACCACAACATTGATAGTAGTATTGTCAATCACCCGTTGTAAATTGGATCTTAACTATGCTAGGAGAAACAGGCACCCACAAAGCCACTTTATGCAATACAAGTTGCATGTCAAGCGTGGAGCAAGTCTCATGAACGATGTCATGTAAGGTTAGCCCGGGCCGCTTCATCCCAACATACCGCAAGATGCAAAGTACACAAGAAGCAATCGACAATAAAAGCATCAACGCCCATAATGACCATTGTGTTCACTCGTGCAACAGATCTACATATAGACACGGCTCTGATACCACTGTAGGGTTTCGTAGCATGGAAAACAAAAATTTTCTATCGCATACAAACAAGCCAAGATCTATCTACTAGATTGTAGCAACGAGTCGATGGAATAACTTACCTCGAAGATTCCAAAGTGTTTAACGAGAGCGGATTCTCGTGGGTGATGTAGTCGTATTTTCCCGATCTCAAGATCGTGTAGACGATCCTTCGGCGTTAAGGCTCGGCGCTTCCGCAATCGGTCACACGTTCGGTACTGACGAAGACCTTCCTCTCCTTGTTCCAAAGAAAATGGAGGTTGTAGCACTATCTCGCGATTCCGCAAGACAACGGTGGTACCTAAGTAGAGGGAGATCCTGCAGGCTTCGCCTTAAGCCGGGCGAGTATGGTGGAGTATGAGAGAGAGCTATTAGTGGTCTAGGGTTTAGACACACCAATTAGAAGGCTCTAATCCAAGGCTAGGGCAATTAGAAGCTCTAAACCAAAGCGGCTCTAAACCGGAGTCTAGGGCTAGGATTTAGATTAGAGGATAGGAACTTGTGTGTCTAGAGGAGGAGGCCCCCGCCTCCTTTTATAGGTGGGAGGGCGGCCAAGGAGGGAGTCCTCCCAAGTCGGCCTTGGTGGCGCTGGCAGCTTGGAGAGGAGGGACTCCTCCTCCAAGTTGGTTTCAACCTACTTGCTTGTTTCACAGCTCTCGTTTAGCCGTTTGACTTTCAAACTGCCATTTGACTTTTCAGTTTTAGGATTCAATTTAATTCTTTATTTGGAAAAACAAGAACACTTAGTACATGATGCAACCATTCCAATATTTAATGAAACATTCATGTTCCCCTTCCCCCCCCCCCCCGGAGTGCCGGACATTCTGGAACCTTCTAGAACATTCGATGAAAACACCGAAATCATTCCCGAACTCAAACGGACTTTCCTTATATGAATCTTATTCTCCTGACCATTCCGGATCACCTCGTGATATCCCGGATCCCATCCGAGACTCGAACAACATGGTCTCTTTCTCATAATACCATAACTACTCAAACAACGTCAATCCTTAAGTGTGTCTCCCTACGGTTCATGAATTATGCGACATGATCGAGACACTTCTCGAACAATAACCAATAGAGGAATCTGGAAATTCATATGGCTCCCACATATTTCTACGATTACTTTGCGATCGAATGAACCACTTACATACGATACCAATTTCCCTTTGTCTCACGATAGTTTACTTATCCGAGGTTATGATCGCTTTATCTCCGCATACCTAGTTCAACCTGCATCGATAAGTACTCTTTTCTCGTTCCTGATATGTGATCCCTTGTGAGCTCACATGCTTGCAAGCTAATTGGATGACATTCCACCGAGAGGGCCCAGAGTATATCTATCCGTCATATGGATGGACAAATCCCACTCTTGATCCATGTGTTTCAACCAATACTTTCCAACACTCAATGCCACCTTTATAACCACCCGCCACGGTGGTGTTTGATGTCATCAAAGCATCCATCAAAAGGTGATATGCATGATCTCATGGTTGAAGGAATTAGGTTACTATGTATCGTAAAGCATATAGCAATTGAACTATTGAAATGACTTGATCTTTATGCTATGCTTATCTATAGGAGTATGTCCACCATATCATTCTCCTAACGATATGATCTTGTTGTTGATAACATCTCAATGTTCATGATAGGGAAACCACAATCATTAATCAACCAACAAGCTAGTGAAGTATAGAGGCTATACTAGGGACTTCAAATTAAGTTTACAAATCACACAAGTATCAATGTTTCCTTGTTAATACTATTATAGCATGAATGTAAACATTTATCATAAACACAAAGATATAATAATAACTACATTTATTATTGCCTCTAGGGCATATCTCCAACAATTATATCTTCCACGGAGCACTTCCTCCAGCTGAAGCTACTCCTTTGTCCTTCCATCCAGCATTGCCGACCTCCACCGACTCTCCATAGGATGCCATGGAGGGCACCATGACTCCCTTCCTCTTTTTTTTGAACCCAGGAGCGCCCCGAAGGGCGTAGAAGCTTATATTAAAACCAAACGGCGAGTGTACAGTTCAATCACAAAGAACCCCATAAAATTGAAAAATACACATAGGCCCCTGATATATGCAGAAACGACCCTCCTGAGAGATAAACCAACGCCATCGAGTCCTTCTCTCTCCCCTCCGTTGAGCGCGAGGCCGGTGACGCCGCCACCGGACACCGAAGCGGGGACGAACCACTTGCTTTGGAGGCGGCGATGAACGCGACGGCCGACCTCAGAAAGGGCCTCCATTCGGAGGTTGCTGATTTGCCGAAGATCCTTGCCGCTTGATGAAACGCTTAAGCGCCGATGTGTTGCTCTTGCTCGGTGAAGAAGCTTCTACTCTGCTGCCGAGCCTCGAATCTCCGTCTCCGTGGCGATGAAACAACCACCCCAAGCCCGCCACGGGTGGGCAAGGGCGAGATGTAACACCTCGATCGACCCTATGCAAGTTTTAAGCGAACCCGCCAAACCCGCATAGAAAGCGATTCAAAGGTGCCACCAGCACTTTCGCGGGTGGAAAACGGTAATAACATTACACAACAAGTCCTCGATGGGACCCACGTAACAGATATATATAAATGACTCCAAGAGTCAAGAATACAGATATAATATACAAAGATCCAAATCACCTTGAAAATGATAGGCGTCTGCCACGAACAAGATGCAAATGGGGCTAAGAGCCCGAAGAATAACCAATGGCGTCCATAACCCTGCCTGTGCCAAGCCGGAGGGTAACCTCGCTAACGACGCCGATCTCAAAACCTGCTTAAACAAAAGGGTGCCGACAAAGGGCAAAGGAAAAGAGGAGGCCAAGATCGAGGCCAAGACACCGAGGCTAGAATTCGGCGGTCCTCGCCTACATAGGTATGGTGGACTGAAGCGGCAGCGGCAGCATGCACTATACAACCTATAGAAACTCGATACAACTGGCGACTATCAGAGAGGGGTAAGAAAGACCTATTCGGATCCAACCTGAACCTACCATCAGACAAACCCGTCCTGGTGTTTCCCCCTCGAGACCAAACGAGGAAGTCAACCGAGGAACTCACACCGTTGGCAGTTTTATATATTCATTTATCGTTGCGATAATTACTAGTCGGTATAGATAATCATCCCGATAAAATAAGCGATGGCCATTTTAGTTGACCATTCCGCTAGAAGTAACACTTACTAGTCAAATACAATTAGCATGAGATAACCCAAAACCCAAAGCTTGTTGGTACTTTTATTTAGCCATTCCGTTATAGTTGCAATACTTACTAGTCAGATACAATGGTCGCGAACGACAACCCAAGCACGCAATTGTTGGCAGTTTTAATTAGCCATTCCATTATAGTGAAGCTGATTACTAGTCATTATAAAGTCAAATTTATAACACTACTTTAGTTATAGTTGTCTATGATCGAGATACTGTGCTCCAAGTCGTCCATAAACACGGACACAGCTTTCAGAAAGTTTTACCCTGCCGGGGTGCACCAATAGCAACACACGCTCGATCAACCTCGGAAAAACCAAATCAAAACCCAACGAGGCCTTCATGACAAAGCAATCACAGGATTCAGAAATATTTCAGGGGGCCACCCCATTGAGTAGACCATAGCGAAGCGGTGACTCGAGACGGACTCAAGGTTTGCGACAATGGTCAGTAACGATGGGAACCCAAAAGCTGGGCTTGTCGATCAGCGAAAACACTCCGCTTACCTAAGCGATCAAGTGTGCTCCTCGCTGATCGTAAATAAAGCGAGAAAGCATGGCATAAGTACAGGATAGTAAATAAAACCTCAAACTAGTTTGTGGCCCCAGGAAATAAGAATGAATCAAGCTCTGGCTCAGGGGGGTCCCATAATCCTCTCGGATGTGGATAGCGCGATAAATCAAGGAACAAGTATCAAGCACTCGGGGTCCTACGGGACACAAGTGGACGGTTAACAACCAAATAACATCTATTGCCCACCTGTGCCTCTGCTTACCTACTTCAATTTTAGTTGTTAAACAGGAATTAAAGTGATCGATAAATAAAGCCATGATCATCTCCAACAACAAACATGCGGCAATACACCAACAACTGTGGCACTGGACGACACGCAACAACAATTGAGCAAGCGACTACGACGCGCAGGTCCAAGTATCTACCAATCAATAGGTAATAGGGTGTGTCCAAGGCAATATAAGGCTGCAAGGGATATCACGGGTACGAAAACTAGAGCATCGCAACACAGATAGCAATAGATCAACAGAAGGGAGTAAATACTATAAAAGTAAGATAGGTAGAAAAGGGGGAGATGCTCGCCTGAAAACATTGTCGAAGGTTCAACCGAAGATCGGGTCGAAGCTCACATCAACTCAACGGCCTTATCCGCGAAGAAGCAAAACACTAGAATAAACACCGGATGCAATATTTAATACTACGACAGAAGATCGGGCATGATGCATGTATGATGCATGACATGGCAAAGGTGCGATGCAATTAGGTCATATTAAGCGGTACCGGGGTTCCGACAATTAATTAAACGGTTCAAGTTATTTATCTACCCCGCAAATTAAATGTTGTAATAACAGGGCAAAATAAGTCACCGGTTCGCTACACAAACTTAAATGAGGCCAATATGAGACTAGATTTGCCCGCATATGGGCCCCATATTTAATTAGAGGTGAATCGGCATAAGGCCCCCAAACCACATAAATATGCATGCGAGTATGACGATTTAATATGCAACAAGATATATCATTTATAAAAATAGGGACTTAGGGTCACACATTAGGGTTCGACGATCTTGGGGTTCCGGGGTTCGGGGTCGGTCTCAGGGTTCAGATCTGGGGTTCGGTCTCGGTGGGGCGTTCTCGGATACAGAGTAGATCTTGTCGCATCCGTGGTCTTCGGGCCATGTTGTCGGTCTTGTCGTCTCACGCGGAGATCTTGGCGTCCCGAGGAGAAGGTCTTGGCATGCCGAGGGTTCGATCTTCAAATCCCTGGAAGGATGTCTTGCGGTTTCCCGTGAAGGCGATCTTGACGCTCGATGCCCGTGGAGTAGAACTTGTCGTCCGTCTCTTGTCGGTGGGAACTTGGCCGATGGTTTTCGGGTCCGGGAAGAAGCACTTGGCGTTTCATGTCGACGTTCTTGGTCCGAGGTCATCGGCCCCCTCTCGATGATCTTGGGTTTTGCGGCTCCACTTTCGATGACGATCTTGTTTTAATTGTCGGAGCCTTCGGAAGATCTTGTCGACATCAATGTTGCTCCTATGCAACGTCTTGTTCTCGTCACGAAAGGTCTCAATTGCGGCAACACCTCAACACCACACGGTTACCCTCTTAACAAAACCGGGCCAACACACAGGTGCGAGAACGGGCGAGGCCGACGGTGGCGGGCTCGGAGGTGTGCAGAGGGGCCACCGCGGAGGGACGCGGATTTGGCTCATTGAAGGAACTCGACGGAAGACGCCGGGCGGGCTTGGCGACGGAGGGAGCACCAGCGGCGGCGGTTGCGGTTGTTGCTGGGCCGGCGAGATTTAGGTCGGACCGGCAGGCCGGAGAACGACGCGCAGCGCAGAGGACGAGGGCCGCCACGGCCGGAGGAGGAAAGCCGGCGAGGAGCGGCGTCGGGGAGGCCGTGGCAGTGGAGGCGACGGAGGACCAAGGCGGCAGCGAAGGGCCGGCGAGGAGGAGCAGAGCGGAGGCGGCGAAGGCGAGGCACGGAGGAGAGGAAGGCCAGGCGGAAGAGAGGAGAAGGCGGTGGCAGACGGGCGAGGCCGTGGCGACGGGGACGAGGCGACTCCGGCAGGGAGGCGGCGCGGCGCGCGGAGCGAGACGCGGGACGCGGAGGCGCCAAGGGAGGCGAGGCGGGAGGCCACAAGGCCGGGGCGTTGCGAGCACGGGAAGCCACGGCAGGAGGGAGGAAGGTCGGTGAGACAGGGAGAGGGGTGGCGGGTCCCACAAGGGGCAGGGGAGGAGAAGGCGGAGGCGGGCAGGCGGCAAGGCGGGAGGCCTCGGTGAGGAGCGCTGGCGGCCAAGGCTCAAGGCGGCCGAGGGGCACGGAGGAGAGACGGCAGCGAAAATGGGGTGGAGGCGAGGCGCCATGGGTGCTCGGGTGGTCCGGCGTGAGGAGCACCAGCGGAGGCGGGGCTCGGGGAGCATCGAGGAGACGATCGGAGGTGGGGAACGTGAGGTGGGTCGCGGGTCGGGCTAGGGAGCAGGGCCACGCTGGAGGGTGGACTGGTCCAGTGGAGGCGGGGGATCTGGGAGTGGGAGTTGGTGGGCAGTGGGACCCAGGCGTGGTGGGACCGGTTGGAAGGGAGAGGGAGAGAGAGGAGGTGGGCGGAGAGGGCCAGTTGTCGGTGGGGTTGGGTAGAGGGCTATGGTGAGAAAGAGGGGAAGAGAGGGTGGATTGATGAGGTGGCGGTGGGTAGGGATTGGGGAGAGGGTGAGGCATGGTTGGTGGGTAGGTTAGGACTAGGTAGGAATAGGAATTAGAGTTTAGGTTTTATTAGTTTTGTAAATATGTGTTTGTTTTGTTTTGTTTATTTTAAAACAAGGCTACTTTGTAAATAGTTTTTAGATAAATAAAATATCCGATACAATCGGGATTTTGCATTTGAAATAAAGAGGGGTATTTGTACAAAGTAAAACTAGGCTTTACGAAATAGTTTCAGACAAACAATGCATGATGATGACGATGCAATGCACAAAACAACGCGATTTTCTAGTAGTGGTTTTGCGGGATGCCACAGTAGAGAAGAAGACGTCGCCAGAGATCGAAGCCCAGCGGCGGAAAACCACCAACCTCCCTCCGCCTGCCAACGCCTGCTCCTTCCTCTAAAGAGTCGCTCCCTCCCTCGCCGCCACGGCCAAGGCAGGAGAAGAGGATCGAACCAAAGCGCCAGCATGCGCGTTTATTGACCAGGGCCCCGAGCTCCCGTCGCCTCCCACCATGGGAGTTCGCTGTCAAGCTCGCGCCTCCACCGACATCGCGCACTGCATCAAGGAGAAGAGCCCCAAGAGATCTTATTGAAGGAAGCATGGTCACGCAGATCTCCGCACCTTCCCCGCCGGAGAAGAACGCCGGGACGGAACCTCCGTGACGAGCCAGAGCGGATCTCGTTCACCACCTTCTTGGGCGAAAAACAAAAAAATGAAAAAGCCAAGCCCTCCCTCTCACCGCCGGGCCACCATGGTACGCCGTGACGGAGAGAGAGGCAAAGACCACCGGGGAGGAAGCTTAAGGGAGAGGAGGAAGGGGCGGCACGGAGGCCAGGCTCCACAAGGGGAATAGTCTACAAGTGAGGATGTAATACGTTCTCGCGAGCTGGTACTCCCTTCCTCTTGACTAGTTCACTGGAACCGATCCAACCCTTGCACGCCGACAATCGCCGAAGTGTGCCACCAAAGTTACTCGAAAACCCTAATCGCCTCGAGAGAGATGAAGCGGTATTTTCGGAACTAGCACTAACTACAGTTTTTTTTTGAGAAACTATAACTATACTACTTGTGGACAAAGTTTTGTTTTTTGAGAATTACTTGTGGACAAAGTTGGGACATAAGGAAAAAGAACACGGGATGGAACGAAAAGGTAGTCGAAGCACAGGCCCATTGTAGGTCCAAGAAGAAGGAAGGGCCTCCTGGTAGCATTATCGTCATCGTCATCTTTTTCTTCTTCTTCTTCCGATTCGTCTCCAAATCCACGTCGGCTCTTCCATCCTCTTCTTCCCCTCCTCTCCTCCCCACGACGCCAAACCAAACCAAACCCTAACCAGCTCACCTCAGCACCCGCCGTCGCCGATCTCCTCCCATGGCGGCGCCCAAGCCCATCTGGGTGCGCCAGGCCGAGGAGGCCAAGCTCAAGTCCGAGGCCGACACCACCGCCGCCGCCAAGGCCGCCTTCGACGCCACCTTCCGGGCCCTCTCCGCCTCCGCCCACGCCGACCAGCCGCCCCAGGATCCTGAGCCCTCCTCCTCCTCTCCGGCCAAGCCCGCCGCCTTCCCCTCCCTCCGCGCCGCCTCCGCCGACTCCGACTCTGACTCCGACGACGACCGCCCTCGTGCCCCGCCCGGCCCCGTCGACCCCGCCAAGTCCTCCGCCGCTGGTCCCGGCATCGCCGGCGGCTCCGCGGCCGCCTCAGCCACCTTCACCGTCATCGGCAAGGACCGCGACGGGCGCCGCGTCACCTCCGGCGGGGCCCGCGTCCGGGTCCGCGTCCGCCCCGCGGACAACTCCGACAGCAACCCCGACATCGAGGGCGCCGTCAGGGACAACGCCGACGGCTCCTACGCCGTCACCTACGTGGTCCCCAAGCGCGGCAACTACTCGGTCCACGTCGACCTCGATGGCGCGCCCATAATGGGCAGCCCCTTCCCCGTCTTCTTCAGCGCCGCCTCCACAGCCTTACCCACCACCACGTCCCCTTTCCCCGCCACGCTCTCCTTCTCCACCGCCACCTCCTCCGCCTACCCCAACATGGTCAACCAGACCATGCCCAACATGCCCAACTACGCCGGCTCCTTAACCTCCGGCGCCTTCCCCAGCCTGCTCGGCCTCATCCCCGGCGCCTCCACAGGAGCGTCCGGCGGTGTTGTCCTGCCGGGAGTTGGCGCCTCGCTGGGTGAGATTTGCCGAGAGCACATCAGCGGAAAGTGCACCAAGGGGACAGAATGCAGGTTCAGCCACCCGCCGCAGCAGCTGCTCATGTCCGTCATGGCCGCCACCACCTCTGTCAGCACGCTCGGCCACGCTCCTATGGCGCCATCTGCTGCGGCCATGGCGGCCGCGCAGGCCATCATGGCTGCACAGGCACTTCAGGCACATGCTGCTAAGATGCAGGCTGATGCTAAACTTGCAGCGCAGGCTCCAGGTAGTACCTGCCAATTTTTAACTGACTTCATTCAAATCATGCGCCTATTATGCCTTAGCGGTATTGTATACTAGGATAAAAGATTGATCGATGCTGATGCGGTCTAGCCTTTTAATGCTGTTTTGTATAACTCAATGCTCAGCAATTTAGATAGCATGTTTAGTTACAAGTTTTTAACCTTATAGCATACTCCCTCTGTTTCAAAATTGTCCATGTCACTCGCATGAATGCTTCTATCCTTGTGTTGAACTAGGATCAAGAATTGGCTGATGTTCCTGTGTTCTTACTCGTTATGCCCAATCAATAATCTAGGCATCTTAGTTTGGTAGCCTTTTAATGCTGTTTGTATTTATGCTCAGCAATTGCACCTAGCATGTTAAGTTACAAGTTCTTTAGCCCTATTTTGAAGATACTGAAGATGTCGTGCTCTTCTGAATTGGTTCATGCACTTGACACATTGCTTTCTTATTATTAATTTATATTGCTCACATGCATGTTGCCATCCTTGTAGGTCCAACGGAAGCTGAGAAAGCTGAGACTCTGAAAAGAACTGTTCAGATCAGCAACCTGAGCCCACTACTCACCGTGGAGCATCTCAAGCAGATGTTTGGGTACGTCGGCAAAGTTGTTGAATGCACCATCGCAGACTCGAAGCATACTGCTTATGTGGAGTACACCAAACCGGAAGAAGCAACCGCGGCGTTGGCGCTCAGTAGCGTGGATGTCGGAGGCCGCCCGTTGAATGTTGAGATGGCTAAATCTCTTCCTCCAAAGGCTACTTTGGCAAATAGCAATCTGCCTATGATGATGCAGCAAGCTGTTCAGTTGCAACAGCTGCAGTTCCAGCAGGCACTGATGGTGCAGACGGCAATGGCAGCTCAGCAGACCGCTTCGCGTGCAGCTACTATGAAAAATGCCACTGAAGCAGCAGCAGCACGGGCTGCTGAGATAAGCAGGAAGTTGAAAGCAGAGGGCTTCGGTGGGGAAACTGTGGAGGAAAAGGGTGCCGAAGAGAAGTCAAGGTAATCTTTGACTGTCATCTTCTGTATTTTGGTGATGTATATAGCTCTTCTCCTGGTTTCTGGTCCACTTACACATTGGGAGATGAGATTAGATGCACAATGTTTTAACTCGGACAGTTCATTTATTGTTGGTTTTTGTGAAAGGTATTTCGAACTTATTATTAGCTGTGCATGCTTTAATTTTTGAAGAGATAGAAACACATGATTTTGTTTGAGGAGATAGCATTAGGTTCAGACGAGGTTTTGTTACTTGGCATATATTTCCTCATCTAGGTTTATGCATCTGTGGTTTTTGTGGAACATGTGAAATAGGAGAGATGTAAGAGTAGGAACTGCAACATCATCACTTCTTTTGGTTTAATTGCAGAAGTAATATTGACCAGTTCATTATTTAAATTACAGATCACCATCACCCCCTTCTCGTAGGTCCAAATCTCGGTCAAGATCACCTATCAAGTACCATCGGAGTAGGCGGGACCGCTCTTACTCTCCACCAGTTAGACGCTCCCGTGAGCACCGATCACGATCTCCGTCAAGATCTCACCACTACTCAAAGTATGGCAGTGAACGGTCATATAGGGATGATAGGGACAGGTATAGCAGGTTTGGGAGAAGAGAGAGTGACCGATCTCGTGATCATTATTCATCTAGTTCAAGGAGGAACAGGAGCAGAAGCATAAGCCCGAGGCACAAGAAGTCATCGAGAGCTGATTCTCGGTCACCGAAGCGGCAAAGGGAAGAAAGCTTAAGCCCATCAAAATCAAGAAGGTCAGCTCGTGCCGGTTCAAGGTCGCCACGGCATCACAAAGGAAGCAAATCATCACCAACACGTGACGAGCGTTCTTCTCGCCGTAGCAGGCATTCAATATCCAGATCACCAGAGAGAAAACACCGTAGCAGTGATAAGAAGGATGTAAAAAAATCTGAGATCCTGGATGACAAAAAAAGATCCGGCAGAGGTAGTAGAGGTGGCAAAGATGAAAGGTCTGTAAAGGACCCAGTGGAAGATAAGAATGTGGATACTTCTGTTGTTGCTCATAAGAGGAGTTCATCTGTATCTGAAGATGAAATGCTGAATACTAATAATGGTAATCAGAAGAAATCGAGGAAGAATGAGGACAGTGTTGAGGATGGTGCTGGGATGAGTGGAGACAAAAGTAAGATGAAGACAGATGACAAGAAGTATGACAGAGACTCTTCTCGCAAGGACAGAAAGTACAGAGAAGATGAATCAAAACAGTCTAAAGATAAAAGCTCCCGTCATTCATCTTCACGGTCCCATAGAAGCTCAAGGCATTCTGGTGAAAAACTCCATGGGGATGCTGCTGACCAGCACGAGCAAAAGAAATCAGAAGGGGATGCTAGAGCTGCCATAGAAGATCATGACACTGAAATTAGGCTGCGAAATGCTTTACTAGCGAAAGCAGATTTGGTTATCCAGGAGGACAAACAGTGTGTTGATGAAACCGGTGTATCTTCTACAGATAAATGCACAGCAGATGTTCCATTGCCTGCATCCGCGTACAACATTAACGGGCAACATGGATCTGAAGAAGATGGTGCTTTAGGGGAGTCTGCCATATGATGTTAACCAGAGTGTTCACCTAATCTGGTCAACCAATGGATGCCTAGCTGAACTGGTGTTTGTTAGCTCCTTTCTGATTTAGGAGTTTTATTTGCAGGATATGGAGATCTATGGAGAGCTCCAATGCAGACCAGAGTGTTCGACTGATCTATAAAAAATGTATTCCCCATTAAACTTAATTGATGGAGATTAACTCCTATATGTAACACTGGAGACTGTAAGGTTATTTAGTACAGCGAGGTCAAAACCAACCAACCATATATTTGTCGTTGCAGGCTCGTGGAGAGCTGGAGCTGATTCTGCTGAAGATTCAAGGGAGTGCACACTTATCCATTCTCAAGTAAAGTCCATTATTATGAAAGACTATAAACAACTTGTGTCTAGCCTATGCTATGTTTCGGTTGGCATGCTTTGGCTGGTGCTATGGTCCAAAGATGTTTCCCTGCATACTGTAAACATATTCTGATTGAGTTAGTTTGCATCAAGTACAGTGTTTTTTTCTGCGTATGATTCCCATTATGTGTACCTTGTATCAGTAATGATCTGATGATCTAGTAATTGATCCCTATGTTACAAATAAGCTCACTAGTTGTTCACTTCTATCAATAAATGTGCTGTAGAATTTATTTGTTACCTTGTCTGCTGTTCAATTCTCACCAATTCTGCCTAAATAAAATATAAATGTCTGTGTTTATGTCATGGCATTCACTATTTCCTTTCCATTTTTCCTTTCTCCTTTTTTTTCCCTTCTTTTTTCCCCTTTCCCCTTTCCCGAGTAACAGGGTCTCCTCGAGAAAGCCAGTGTAACTGGCTGGTGCAAGGCAATTGTTGAAAACCTCCAGCCATTTACTCGACAGAGATAAGCAGCACGCCTTCAGATATATAGCATTCCTTATGACTTTTCACCCTTTCATATGTTTGTTCGTTTTGGAGGCTCTGCCTCTTCAAAGATTAACTTTGCTAGTTACTGCTTACCTGCTGTGATGGGTTTTGTGATTTGAAAAACATGTGCAGGTTTTTTGAAAGGCGATTGCCATTGGAATATATTTGGGAAGCCATGCTAACTTTGGAAGCTGTGTTGTGTGTAGAAGAGGTAAAGGATTATGGGATTGAGTTTGTTAGAGATTTAGCATTAACACTAGGAATACCTATTTATGCCTAGAAATCCAGTCTTGAATTTGTTCATGCTTGTGCTTCCACGAAAACTTGTGTTTGTTTTTACTGATGTGAAACATGCATAGCAAGTTGTGCATGCCAGCTTCCTAGTTTTATCTCTTAGTAGCTCTTTTCCTGTTCCTGCCCTTCTATTTGTCTTGTCTTGATGACTGCTGTTACTGGTTGCTGAATCAATGTAATGGAGCCAGTGTTGTCTCAAGAGTCAGGATGATGAAAAATGCCCTCTAGATTGTGTTTTTTGTGTGTTTGACTAGATTCGAGTTAGTAGACTACACTAGCAGATGACAGGATGAGCAAATTATACAGTATCTAATTATCAAAGAGTTATTGATGATGTGTCTGTTTCGTTAATCCCGGGTTTCGGATTGATATGTCAGTTTTCCAGGACGCAAGTAGGTTTTGGATTATAAATAGCAGGAGCAGTCCAGGGAGATGTAGGGGCGTTAGCTGGCCTGCACCTCTAAATCGATCAGTATTTGTTTCCTGAGACAGCGGCGCAGTGTAGTGTAGTCGCAAGGGTCTTCAGGTTGGTTGAGGATAGAGTAGCTAAGACTGAGAACCTAGTCGCATATTACATATAGTTGCTTGTTATTTTGACAGTCAAATTTGTAATCTTCGATTGCTAAAGCCACCAAGTGCATTGAATCCATCAAACTTAACTGTATTTTACAAGTCGTCATCCTATTCCATTTGACTGGATCCATACTCTTTATTATGGCAGGAACATGTGAAACATCCATATTTTGACCTAATTGGCTTGTCATAGGCAAGTTTGTCCCAAGAACCAGGATCCTGCTAGGTTTGTGTTTTGGGTGGCACTAGAGTAAGTTTAGACTAGCAAATGACAGAATGAACAAGTGATACAGCATTGTTTGTTACTAAATAATGAAAATTCTTTGAGATATGGTCTTCAGTTCTTGGTTTATCAGTTAGCGAGATGTAGATGACAAGTACCATGATGGCTTATTTGGCCCCTGTTGACGAGTACTTTATTTCCTGGGAGTCTAGGAATGGGGTTTGATTGTAGACGTGAGCTAAGAATCAGGAAGTAGGCATTACCTCTGTTCCAAATTAAGCGTCCCGGTTTATTTGTAGATGCATGCATTTAGGCAAATCTGTGACACTTAATTTCGAATGGAAGTATTATTTAGTTGACTGAAGTTTTTGTCTCGAATCGGCTGCCTAGTTGTTTTTTGCCCTTCCTATTCCTATATTCTTGGAACTCGGGGATTTGCCTTGTTTATTCCTGTGTTTGTAGAGTGTTTTCACTGAGAACCTGTATGTGCGTGTTTTCACATCCAACAGGGAGGAGATGATGTACAGCTAAAGAATTGCTTTGTTTCAGATAGGAAAAAGTATATATTCTTTAGAAACACGTACTTTTGTTTATTTTTTACAAACTACTAATGAAAGCAACGTCTGACTCAATGCAATGCACGCATATCATCTCCCAGAGCTTTACTCCCCAGCCAGCTGTTGCACAGCCCTCGCAGCTCTTGGTTATGCAAACAGAGTGGAGAAAATTTTCGCTGGATGGATATGCTCTTTGCGAGTGTAGTTGATTATTTTGTGTGCAAACATGACACGGCATATCATATATATATATATATCTGTAGTTTTCTTTTCCTACTGTAAGTAAATTAACTTTTTGAAGACAAGTAGTAGCTGAGATGTCTGCAATTCGTCAGATCAAAGAGGCTTCTAGTCATATGTGTTGTTCTGCACGTGTATGACTATTTCGACTAGAATTTATGACCTTGGACTGGACTTGCTGAAAAGACTTGTACGTGTATGGTTTTTCAAAAAAATTACAATAAAATCTTCCTAGCTAGGATATTTTGTTCTCTTCTTGCTGTCCGTAGCTAGCTGACAGACAAGCAATAAATAGACTAGTATCTAGAAGAAGTTTGAAATGAGGAGAGTTGCCACCCACGAATTTATGTCGACAAAAAAGATCCAAGGTTGAAATGTGGCGGCTTGCAACGCATGCTCACACACACACACACAGGCACACTATAAGATAGGTGCACCACAAGCAGTACTAGCCATCAACAATTGCTAGCATTCCCTTCCAAAAAAGGTTTCTTTTGTATGCACATTACATACAGCATATATACCCGTGCTGAATCCATGGCGAAATGCTGCCTGCCGCTGCTCTTCTTGGTGTTTCTTTTGCCGGCGGCGAGCGCCGCATCATGCCACCCTGATGATCTCCGCGCGCTGCGGGTCTTTGCTAGGCACCTCAACGGAGGGGGCATCCTCCTCCGCGCCGCGTGGTCTGGATCCTCGTGCTGCAGCTGGGAAGGCGTAGGCTGCGACGACACAACAGGCCGTGTCACAACGTTGTGGCTCCCTGGGCGCAGCCTCACGGGCTTCATCCCAGGAGCATCCTTGGCTGGTCCTGTTCAGCTGGAGAGGCTCAACCTCGCCAACAACAGTTTGGTCGGCACCATCCCTTCGTGGATCGGTGAGCTTGACCATCTTTGCTACTTGGATCTCTCACACAATTCATTGGTTGGCGAGGTACCCAAGAGTTTGAAGATACGTCTCAGCAGGGGCCTCACCATCGTTCGCCGTTCACCGGGTATGGCTTCAACTAACATGCCATTGCATGTGAAGCATAACCAAAGAACACTGGACGAACAACCAAATGTAATAATGGGGACCAACAACACTGTCAGATCTGGTAGCAACAATGTTGTTTCCGGGAACAACAACACTGCCATATCTGGCACAAGTAGAAAAAGGGCTTCTAGTTCCGGTTTACAAGGGCCTTTAGTCCCGGTTTTGCATCCGGGACTACGAAATCGGGACTAAAGGCCCCTATTTCTAGTCCCGGGTTGTAAACTAGTAGAAAAAGGACTTCTAGTTCCGGTTTACAAGGGCCTTTAGTCCCGGTTTTGCATCCGGGACTACGAAATCGGGACTAAAGGCCCCTATTTCTAGTCCCGGTTTGTTACAACCCGGGACTAGAGGGCCACCGCATGGGCGTTTTTTGCTACAGGGGATGAAGGACCTTTAGTTCCGAGTCGTAATACGGCCCTGGACTAAAGATTTTTTTTTATTTTTTTTCGAATTTTTTCTTGAACTTTTGAATTGTTTGATTCGTAATCATCTCACTTGGAACATTTTTAGCACTAAGTATATTTAATCTTATGTCAAATTACTCTTGTGGTCAAACTTCCCATTCGGTCACCCATCCTAGCACTACTTCACCCTCAGCACGCTTAACTTCTCTGTTCCATCCGGATGTCCTTGCGCGAAGCCCTTTTGTACCTTGTTGTCAACACTATCATATCAATCCTATTAGCCCATATCAATATGTCATACATCTTTATTTATTGAAACTACAAACAACTATTTTAGTAAACAACAATAAATAAGTAATAATAATATTTTAATATAATGAAAGTAAAAAACTAAATAAAATAATATTTTATTCATTTTTGCCATTATTCATTTAATATGGTATACATAATATCTTTAAATCTGCAAATCGAAATTCGACAAATAATATATTCATTATTATCAGAAAAATGCGAGGAATCAAAATATGGAATAAAAACTTGCTAAATAATTTTTTTTCCCTTTTCAAATTTTAAAAATGTAAAAGAATCAGAAAAATGTGAGGAATCCATTATTTATAATTTTAAAAATCTAAAAATGTGAGGAATCCAAATAAGGATGTTAAAATCAAACTCAAATTTTTTTCCACACATTTTGATAGGTTGTACATTTTTTCGACATCGTACACAAAAGTTATAGCAATTTTAAGTTGCCCGCGTCACACCCTTTAGTCCAAGACCGTATCACGACCCGAGACTAAAGGGTCAGTATCATGACCCGGAACTAAAGGGTGTTGTCCATGCCTGCACACCTTTAGTCCCGGACCGTATCACGATCCGGGACTAGAGTTTTCTCGGTCTCCTGGCCACTAAAAACGGTACGAACCGGGAGTAGTGCTCATACTAGTCCCGGCCGGTAATAAATCGAGACTAGTGTCAGACTCTAAATCGAAACGAAGCCTCTTTTTCTACTAGTGTGGGGGACAACAATGTTGTGTTAGGGAGCAACAATACCGTAACCGGGAGCAACAATGTCGTATCTGGGAGCAACCATGTCGTAACCGGGGATAACCAAGTCGTGACAGATGGTTAATATCCTCTCAGTGGATTGTTTCCGTATTCTCTATCAGAGCTCGCGTCCTGGCGAGGTGAATCGTGTTATGTAATTTCATGGATATAGTATCCTAGCTTTTCCTACTTTGAATAAACCTGCCCAACATATCATGTATACATACGTGTTGATCTGAATATCAACGGCGGCTTGCAGCTGATGTAGACCAATCGTGTTTGCTTATGTAGAAATTTGCATTATGGATGCATACGTGTGGCGCGCTATTATTTCTTGTCTTATATTACTTGTGACTTGTGATGCTTTATTATCCTGATTGGGTTGTGGATCACATGGTGAATTATAACTACTTAAGGTCAGCTAGCTATACAACTATCTTGTGCAAGTTTTAATGTTACAAGTGCATCATTGTGGAATGTTTGGATCTAGTACATGAACCAAAAGAGCGGAGGTTAGTACAAATAAACATCTGCACGTCGAGTCAACTCGATCTAATAAACAAAATCCTCGATACCGATATAGTGCAACTGACACAATATTTATTTGACCAAGAGTAAAAATTCCCGAATAACTTGACCGTTGATCATGTAGCCTGTTTGCTTATCTCCAATAGAAATTGCCTGTTATTGTATTTTCTGCATCATCATGTCACCTTTTTATTAAATAAAAAATGCATTAAATTTTATTTTTGTTATTTGTGTGTAAACCCTTGTTTGCTTATCTCTCTCTAACGTTTTTCTCTCTTTCAAAATTTCCAAAAACCCTAAAACAAATACTATTTGATTTCGTACCTAAAATCCCATATGGGTGATATAGAACCTCTCATCTTCTCCCATTCTTACTTAAAATAAAATATTTTACCAACTCTTCAAAATGTGGGTCTTTGTTTTAAAAACTTGCATGTGTTTTTCTTCCCTCTCTTCTCTATTTGTTCCCGAGTTTCGGTGAAGAAAAGAAGGAGAAGACATTTTGAAGAATATAAGGAGAGAACAGAAGGCATCAGCCCAGCCGTATCATCCCTTCAAGCCAGAAGCCGTTGACCCCGGGGCCCAGCAACTATGACAACCGGAGGCCCAACAATCTAACCTCCTCGTAACTTCTTCGTCGTTTTCCTCCAACACTCAGGAGGCGTGATTCTTACTCCATTGCCAACATCATGGAAGATTACCCCTCCACCATATAATCCCTGCCCACCTCTTCTTATCCCCACCAGGTCGAGCCCCATCGAACCCTAGTCTATCCCACTTTTTCCTCTTCCGCCACTATCATCCACTCCCTCCCTTGCTGTCTATTTCCTCCACATCAACCAAGAGAAAAATCGTCACCGAGAGATGTCGTCGGAGACAAAGACCGCCCTACCACTACTATGAAAAGGCTTAGCAGCGATGGTCTAGGTATTAACTACACCGACTATAGAGGCATTCCGCAGCAGTATATAGTCACTGGTAACACCTTACTGCTGAACCAGACAGATGTTCTCTCGTCGACACTAGGTACTCCAGCCGACGAGACACGGCTAACTAGGGACATTCCAGTGGCGTGCACATAACCTGTGTATGTTGATGGTGCTCCGGTGGTGACGACTAGAAATTGCAAGTGAACGTCAGAACTATACTTTCAATGACGTGTCTGGATAACACTATAGTCACTCAAACTGTTCCGGTGACGCATCTTCGTACAAACAGATTAGTATCGTACCACCGACATGTAGAATTTATGTCACGTGCTCATTAGAATATTAGTACTGACTAGTTTAGTTCTTTGCTGATCTTCTCTGGTAGGGTGTAAATTATGACGAGCAAACTGCGTTCTGTCCGTCACTCTAAGAGTTTTAGCACCAACGTACATATTTTTCCTAAACCGTCACTACTTAATTTAGTGGAATGAAATTATAAATCGATGTATACAACATTTAAATACAATCCATGCTTGGGTATGGACAAATTGAGGCACTCGACATGTACAAAAATTCAAAAGACATACATATATAAGTTGCAAATCGCAGCATAACTCTACAAAACAGCCATCTAACCCATTAGCTAGCTTCACAAAACAGCCATCTAACCCAAAGAATGGCCTACATCTTGATAAAAAAACCCTGGATTTGGGCATTGAAACTCACAAAAAGACCATAGAATCTTGGATTAAGTTGGGGCTCTAGCTGTGGCTCAGTGCGAACTATTGCTATGCTTCCTGGATTCTTTCAACAATGTTTGCAAATAGTCTCTAATTCTAAGATATTGCTTGTCTTGATCTCCCAGAACCGTCCTTTGGGCATAAGATCTAGCTCTATATGCCATCCTTTTGGTTATTTCGAAGTTAAAATCCCTCTTCACGGCATCCATGAAAGCATCAATCTTCCAATTTGGATCAACTCTAAATTGAGCCTCATAATGAGCAGCAATCCATCTGGAGCTTAATCTACTATCCTCTCTATTAATGCCACTCGAGTGTGGCTCCACATCCTCTCTGATCATGAATGTTGGCTCACCGGATATCTTTGATGCAAAAAGATGAAACTCACAATTTGGCTCGGTGCAATGGACCTTCACCTTATGCATCTTGTTTTTCAGAAAAGAAAAGCTTCTACCTTGCAATATGTGGAATGACCGAAGTGCTGCCCTAAACAACTTGATATCCTTGAAACACATCCCTTTAACAAGTTGATTTGGCATCTCATCGGCATCATTCAGATAAGCATCATCAAACTCCAACCTAGGCTCCAACAACCTCGTAGACCTCCTCCTCTTTCTTCCTTGGAATAACACAATAGCATTTGAACCATCATTTTCATCACTTTATTCTACCAAAAAATCATTTCCACCATCTGAACTAGGAGGATCTGATAACTCCATGTCATCTTCTACTGATTTCTTCTTCATAACCCTTCTATCAGCCGATGCTTTCTTCTTATCGGCCTTTTCCTTTTTTTTTGTCTTGTCTCTTCCTCCTTGGCGAATTCCATCTCTTTCTCCACCTGTGTTTGGGAAAGAGCAATGTCGTCAAGATCAATGCCTTCTAAGCCTTTTGTGACATCAAACAAATCTTCTACTTCATCCTCTGAGTATACACCCTTTTGTGCCAACTCCTTCTCTTTCTTCTTAGCATATAATGCTCTCATCTTCTCTGTTTCAGCAGCAACATCAAAATCTTCATCGCTTGAGTCACTTTCATAATCGATGTCATAGATCTCCTTCAAATACTTCCCTGGATCATCATACTCCACACGATAGCAACTCAACATTTTGACCATGATCGTCATAGTTCTCTTCAATGGGTACCACAAGTATTGGCTTAAAAGAAGTGACATCATTCTTTGAAACTGGAAGTGTATCTGGAGCCATGGTCTTGAAAAAATGCAAATGAATCTCCTTAGAAGGTTCAAACTCATGCATCATATTCATCACACATGAATCATCCTTAGCTCAACCATGGAGTTCCCATTGGTCCCCTTCTTCTCATAATACATGGTGTCCCAAGGGTTGAAACCCAATTCCTTCTGTAGGGTTCGCAGCATAGAAAACAAAAATTTTCCTACGATGGGAACAACTATGTATCAAGATCTATCTACTAGATATAAACAACGGGCGGATGTATATCCGTAGAGAACATACCCTTGAAGACCGACAAAGCTTAACGAGTCCAAACTCGTGGTTGATGTAGACGAT
This sequence comes from Avena longiglumis, assembly GCA_030063025.1. Taxonomy (NCBI): domain Eukaryota; kingdom Viridiplantae; phylum Streptophyta; class Magnoliopsida; order Poales; family Poaceae; genus Avena; species Avena longiglumis. The sequence continues at coordinate 592,632,049 of CP125973.1, forward strand.
CTCTTGCCGATCTCAAGATCGAGAGGAAGTCCTAGCGCCAAGAAAACAGCATCCGTGCTCGCACACACGTTCGAGGCACCGAGCAACCTCCGCCTCCTCGCTCCAGCGATGCAGCGGAAGCACAACTCTTTCTTGCCGAAAAGCCACCGGAAACATGTATCTTGCTAGTCCGAGACCATGGGAAATAAATTCTAGAGGGGGAGAGAGATCCTTCACGAGGAGGTGTAAGTGAGAGAGAGGGAGGGGGGCTCCTTTTATAGGGAGAGGGGGCACCCAAGGGGCCATGCGCCCAGCCATGGGGCTGCCCCCACCTCTTCCACATTCATGTGGGTGGACACTCCACTCACTCAAATGCCTTTCAATTCCCTCCACTCAAAAACCCACTCAAATTCCCACTAAATTTCCACCAAATTTAATGCAAACTCTCATTAAATAAAACTCCTTTTATTTATTCAGAATTTTGTCAATTACTTTAATGACAAACATTCACATATAACCCCTTGCTAGTATTTCATTTTACATGCAGAAACACTTTCTACAATTTCACCCGAAAACCTGTTTCGGTATCTAGTGAAATAAATTCCTCCGCTTGTTATTCTTTTCGGCATGAAACTTTTGCTCCAAATGGATGTCGGTGTCTCTTAAGTGTGTCACCCTACGGTTCGTGAATAATGCGGACATGATCGAGACCCCTCTCAGATCAATAATCAGAAGCGGGATCTAGAGACCCATACTGACTCCCACACATTCAACGATGACTTTCTTGTGATCGTCGGAACCTTTTACGCTAGTATCTTAATCCCTTTGTTTCGCGATATATTACATGTCCGAGATTCGATCATCGGTATCTCCATACCTAGTTTGATCTCATCGACATGCACTCTTTTCTCGCTCCTGATATAACATTCTAGTGATCAAATCACTTACTTGCAAGCTAACCAATGTGATATCACCGAGAGGGCCCAGAGTATATCTATCCGTCATCGGGATGAACAAATTCCACTCTCGATCCATGGGCCTCAACATAACACTTTATTAGTTCTGAATCCATCTTTATAATCACCCTGTTACGGTGTGACGTTTGATGTTATCAAGAAACTCTTTCGGTGTTAGTGATTGACATGATCTCATGGTCTAAGGATTAGGATCACTTCGTAAGTTGTTATAGCAATATAAACTCAATGACTTTGATCGTAATGCTATACTTCGGATGAATGTTCATCACACCATTACACTAATGTTGTGACCCCGTTATTAACAACATCCAATGTCCATGATCAGGAAGCCTTGATCATCTTGTTAATCAACGAGCTAGTTTATGAGAGAGGCATAAGTAGGAACTTTCTGTTTTTTATTAAACACACATGTATTAACGTTTCCGTATTAATACAATTATAGAATGCAAAATAAACATTTATCATAAACAAGGAATACGATAATAACCACTTTATTATTGCCTCTCGGGCATATTTCCTTCACCTTCATCTTCTCCTTTATATCTATAAAACTGATGTAGTCCCTGTCAATCATCTCTGGCTCTAGCTTTCTACGTCTATGGTCATGGCAGATGTAACTAACACTCCACATCTCGAATGCCATCTGCATTGTGCACAACAACCATCAGTTAGTGAAAAAGCCTGAATTACTCACTAAGTATATGTGAACGGAACATAAAAAACAGAAAATTAAAAAATTAACCACACTGCTGTACCACGTTTAACTGCTTAAGAATATGCCGTGAATTTAACCTGTGCAAATCTTCTAGTCAAAATCAGAGAATAAACAAATCTGTCGAACTGTGCAAGGTGGTTAATCTGAATGAACTACTGCTCTATCATCAGTAGTGATTATCGTGGAATCAAAATAAAGTGTTGCACATGATTTATCTATTTTTTAGCCTTATGAATTGGATTTAGTTGCAGGTTATGCAGAGAGACGCTAATGAACACAAATGAATAGTACTCTCATACCTCACGGTCTGTACTCCAAATCCACCAAACCAAATAAAACTAACCAATTGAGAAAGGGGAGAACAGAATTACACGAGGGAAGGGGCGAGATTTTAGTACCGGTTGCCGTCTCTGGTTTCGATGATCGCTGGCGATAGTCTCCACGAGTCCCTGTTGTCCTCAGTTGCTATGTCGTCCAGCCCTTTGGAACGGAACAGTGATTTTTTTCCTTTGACAGAAAATATAGTCCATTAGTTGGGGAGAGATTAGAGGAAGCTTAATTGCAAACAACTATCTCGACCGACCGTGATTCGCGCTATTTACTGGACTATTCAAAGGAAGTGGAGCCTGTTTCCGGACGAATCGCTACGGTGTGGTGGGGCTTATCCAAGTCAGGTGGGGTGGGGAGTGTCTTGGCGAGAGAAAACCAGGTGAAAAAAGGTACCCCATAGAAAAGCGCTAGGAAATAATCGTCAGTACTAAAACCGCCTGCGTGGCACGCCACATGTACCTCACGATGCGGACCCACCGGTCAAAAGGCTGAGAAAACTATAAAGGGGTAAAATTCGGCACAACTTTTACTAAATGGGGTAATTAGGATGAAAATTTGCTAAATGGGGTAATTAGCGTCAAAAAAGTGAAACCAGGGGATAAAAAGTGGAATTTACTCTAAAATATAAGATGTTTTAGCTTTATAAAGCAAATGTACTAAAACATTTTATATTTTGAAACAAAGAAAGTATATTATGCAAAGATAGAGAAGATTTCTGCGAAATCTATACAAATAGCCGAATGTATATATGTCTCTTCAGACACATGGATACTTGCAGCGGACGAACAATCATGTCGATCTCATGGTATGGTAGATAGGAGAATTTGAGATGTCAGCAGGAATCCATGTGTCTGGAGAGGCTCGTACGCGTGTCGTGTTGCTTTGATGTCGGCACGGCCACTCCAGCCAATAGGGACACGATCTCAGCAGATCACAAGCTACTTTTAGCAGATCACGAACCGAAGATCTTGTTAGAATTCTTAATTAAGCTTAGGACGGTTTGGAGTCGTGCTGTTTGGATCGTATTAGGCGAGGTTTGTAAACCAGTATTGTACTGGTTCGTGTTGTGTTGGGCATGTGGTCATGTCGGACGCTGCAAGTATCCCTATTATTTAAAGCAATGCAAAAGACCACGAAAAGTAGCTATATTTGCTGTGCCAAATCTCTCTCTAACCTAGCTCGAAATTACGAGTTTCTTTAATTTTCTTGTAGATCGATTTAGCCTGAAACGATCCATTAGTTGGTATCAGAGCCTTTCTGGCCGGACCTCCTAGTAACAGTAACAGGAGATCCGACGTCGACAACAAGAAGGCGCTTGAGAAGGTACTGGTGTAGCTTTAAAAGCTGTGGCCTCGGCGCCGGCCGTCACCAATTCAATTCCCGCGGTTCCACCGCGAGAACTACGGCGGGCTCTGGAACATCGTCGACCCTGGAGGCAGCCGTATTTGCTGCGCCAAATCTCTCTCTAACCTAGCTCAAAATTAGGTTTGGTTTATCCTCTTGTAGATCGATTTAGCCTCAGATGCATCAGACCTTGACTCTGATACCAAATTGTTTTAATTTTTCCGACTTGACTTTTCGATTAATTTTCCAATGACTATGACTACTAGCTGAGTGCCCGTGCATTGCCACGGTGTATTGAATTTTTATTCCTACATACATGTATCCATGTATAGAAATATAATATTATAAAAACGTTTAAATTTTGTTTAAATTTTTAGTTTGCATAATTCGACGTCATATGCATAGCAAGCAATACATTTTTTGTTGGACTCTAATAGCCTCTCCAGATCTCACTATGCAAATTTCAACTTTTGTTACTTTATTGCTTTATATCTAACTACCAGATTGATACAACACCGAGAGAGGGCCGATGAGTTCATATGAACGTGTTGCGATAGGAGTTGGGATTAAACCATTTTTCTTTTCGAGAATTACAAAAATTACTGTTAAGTACTCAAAGTCTGATACTTCTACTTGGCTGCTAACGATCGGCATGTAGTACCATCAGGTACAATTCCTTCCTATTAAACAATAGTGTTCAGTCTTAAAAGACACTCTAATTTTTATGACTCAAACATCTTAGGTTTCACTTGTGCACTTGAAATCAATTTAGTAACAAGTCTTTTGAGCAGAACGCTATACTATCTAACGTCGAGCACTTAATAAGACCAAAATGAAGTATGCGCTAAGAAACCTTTGAAACTCGCATTAAACAAAACATATATGTTGTGATTCAACATGCTAGTTAAAGGGATCCAGTTTTGGTTCTCACCAATGACGATTCCTTTGGTGGATTCTTTTTTTGCCAAGAACCGAGTGTCGTTCAAATACGTGACAAACGATGGACCGGAAAAGCAAGCACATGGACGATAATATATTTTTTTTATCCGACTCAGCTGCACAATGTCAGCTACAGAAATGGATGATCTAGCTCATTGCAGGAACTTTGAGCTGCTGACAGAGATTCCCAAAGCTAAACTATCAGGGAGGCATATTTCTTCCAATCAATTGGCTTAAAATTTAAGCACACTGAGGAATCCGAGCACGTTGAGCGAGGCTACAGTCGTCCACCGCATGAGGAAGAGTAAGAACTGTAGAACATGCGCAACCGCAGGTAGGCCTCATAGTAGGACCTAGAGCAATCAAACACCCTACACACGCACATTTGACCGGAGAACTCACACTCCGTAACAAAACAAGAGAACTCGACACCTTGCTGCTGAGTCTCGACTGCCTCCTGCTCAGACTCGTTCTGCCGTGACGACCGGAGGCCATCGGCAGCGGCCGCTTAGGTCTGGGTAGCCGCCGCTCTCGCCGCGCCATTGTTGCAGACCTCCCCGAGACAGGCCGCCATGTCCACGAGCTCCGCCTCGCCTCCCTCCTATTAATCCTTGAAAGAATGGAGGTTGGATGCACGGAATCATCGTGATATTCTGCAGCCCGTAGAGACAGTTATGTGCCTTTTCCCCCAAGAATATGTTCCTGCATCACAGTGCCTCTCGCCATTGGGTCTCCAAGAGCTGGATTTGAGTTGGCCGATGCTTGAATACGTTGATTTCCACTGCCTTATGTGGTCTCCGTTTCAATTTGATTTATTTCATCTTAATTTCTTGGAGCTCCGGTGGAATTTTTGTGAGATTTTTTATGAACTGAAAATCAGTTCAGTTATTCATGTCGTAGGTGGATCTCACACCGAGCTCCTGGCCAGGAAATTGATGCAACAGATTCCTCCTGTCAAGGCAGGTCGATTCAGGGCTGCATCGATTCCTAGCCAAGACAGTCGATTCGTGCCGATTTGAAGGAGGCGACGGGTCAGTCTGGCGCCGCAGGAGAGCGGTCAAGGAGAAGCTCCGCAAGTTGGCGGCGACAGAGCCATAGCGGGACCAAGGGCGTCGTGGCGAGCGACGCTGCATGCAACTCTAGATAAAAATCATGGCTGGATAACATGGACTTCTTGGGACAAGACGTCCGGTTTCTATAGAGTTCCCTTGCGGCCTTTCTATGAATCCGTACTCGATTAGACTTCTGGCTGTGTTCCATCGTTCCAGTACGGATCGGACCAAGGCGATGTACACAAACTTTGGGGCGACGGACGAAAATATGGCGAGGACGAAAGCCACCTCTAGCAAAATTATATAGTAGAGATAGAGATAGAGATAGAGATACCTAGGCGTTTTCCAGGCTGGGCCAGACAAAGCCCACTCGTGCAAATTCCAGGCCCAAGCCTGGCCTGGCTGTTGGGCCTAAAAATTCGTCTTAAACCCGGCCCAAACTACGCATAAAACCACCGGGCGGAAAGACAGGCATGCATACCAAACGGAAAGACACGCGCGCCGTGTACTCAAAGTAGGAACCCGGCCGTATACGAATACTAGGGAGGGCACTGCGCCGTGCCGTTGGTTGATGTCGACCTCTCCACGAATTGAAGGACCATGCATATGGTACCCACCAGCCAAGCCAGCATGGGCGTTCCCTGGATGTACATGACAAAACTCTCATATATAGATTCCGCATGCAGGACCATGGCGACATGCTACATGACCACATACATAGACTACTGCTGGGATGTCTGCAGGAATACACATGTGTCCGAAAGAGACCGGTCACTACAGGGAGAGCGCGTGGTACGCCGAGGGATAAAAGCCGTCCGTGTAGCCAGGAAAACCCTAGGCGTACGCTACGCCGACGGCTGCCCTCGGCGGAGCAGCCGTGGCCGTCGGCGTAGGGCAATGCCGACGGCCAGAGTGCGCCCGTCGGCGTAGCTGGGTTGATGCTATGCCGACGGTGGCCGTCGGCGTAACATTGGCGCCGTTAGGGGTCCGTCCCGTCGTGGCCGGCAAATGCCACGTGTCTGCGACCTACGCCAAGGGCTAACGTTCGTCGAGGATAGCCGTTGGCGTAGGGATTCCTACGCCGACGGCGGGGCTACACCGAGGGCTGACGAAGGGGGATGGCCTGGCCCGGTCCTACGCCGACGGCCCTGACCTTTGGCCGTCGGTACACCGCGCCATTCCTGTAGTGCGAATGCATGCCGTTGCTTGATGTCGGCATAACCTTCCATGAAGGACTGAATGATATATGATGTTACGTCGGCATGTCTTCTCCATCAAGGACCACGCGATATGATGTTACACACCAACCAACAGGACGTTCCTTACGCTTCCTATCTGCATGACAAACCGCGCACACACATAAATATCATTTATATATAAAGGGTGGCACTATTTGACCTGGGGTACAGAATAATTCTATCTTTATAACTGTACTTGATTTTTAAGTCACGTGAATTTTATCTTAGCTCGGAAGCTGAGAGGAACATAGGAAAATTAGACATGTTGTAAAAAGAATATTTTCATGTTGTATACAAATATAATGTAAAACACATATTTTTCATGCTTTTTACACTAGAATGACTCAAAGGATAATTTTTATATCAATTGTTTTACAATGGATCAATATAAAACATAAATATTTGTATATTGAACATAAATTTCTTAATATAATAATTATAGTTATTCTGCACTGCTGAATAAGGTTGCTATAGGTTGCATGACCACGGCTATATACTACTGTACATGACCATGTCGATCGATACGTGTCGACGCGGCCTCTCCATAGAGGACCTTCCTGGCGTAGGACGTACCTAACTCACAAAACTCACATATGTATTTATTTGATTGAAACATATTTCATGAAATGTATGTTTCAAAATTTATTGAAATTGTTATTAATGAAAAATATATGTTAATGAAAATCTATTTCACTATAATTATGTCTATTAAAACAGAAAATAATTATTATTTCTGTTACTTTCTATTATGATTTTCTGCCAACTTTCCAGATTATAAATTATACAATGAAAATATATACCGTTGTGCGTCGAACAATTTGGGCTCTCTTCCTACCTCACGATAATTAAGCAATAAATGGACTAGCCATCCACGAATCAGTCGACACACAGCAGAAACAACCAAGTTTGAATTAATGTGTGGTCACGACCTAATTGTTGCCACGGACTAGTAGTACAGGACCACTTGCATCACATGCTTACAAATACGCAAACGCACTATAAGATACTTCCTCTCTGTTTCAAAATATAAGATGTTTTGCGTCATAAGAGATACGAATCTGTAATTGCTTTTAGATGTAGGTTCACTCAACTTTAGGATGAATCTACACACTAAAAGAAGTCTAGATTCATTTTCTTCACAAAACTAAAACGTCTTATATTTTGAAACGGAGGGAGTAGGATGCACCACCAAAGAAGTTTTTGGCAACAACACCTTGCTTTCCAAAAAAAAAAAGATTCTCTCTGAACTAGTTTAGTCCATGGCGAAATGCTGGCTGCTGCTGCTCTTCTCGACGTTCCTCTGGCCGGCGGTGAGTGCAGCACCGTGCCACCCTGATGACCTGCGTGCGCTGCGGTCTTTCGCTGAACATCAGCGGCGGGGGCATTCTCCTCAGGGGCCTCGCCACTTTGATTTCTCACATAATTCATTGGTTGGCGAGGTACCCAAGAGTTTGCCTATACACCTCAGGGGCCTCGCCACCATTGGTCGTTCAGTGGGTATGGTTTTCAATAACATGCCAACCACGGCATGTGAAGCGTAACCTAATGACACTCGACCAACAACAACCGAATAGTACAATAACCGGGACCAACAACAGCGTCATATCTGGAAGCAACAATGTTGTTTCTGGGAGCGACAACACTACTGTCATATCTGGGAATAACAACACTGTCATATCTGGGAACAACAACACTCTAATAGTAACTGGGAGTGGCAACACCGTATCTGGAAGCAACCATGTTGTATCTGGGACCAATCATGTTGTAACTGACAACACCAACTCGGTGACCGGGAACCGCAATACCGTGTCCGGGAGCCACAATACCGTATCTGGAAGCAACAATACAGTATCTGGGAGCAACCATGTCGTATCTGGCAACAACAAAGTCGTGACAGGAGGTTAATGATTTGTCATTGGACTGTTTCCATCTTCGTTAACGGAGCTCATGACCTTGTCCGAGTTCAGTGTCACAATCACGATTATGTAACTTCATGGATATATCATCATTTTCCTACTTTAAATAAAACTTCTTATGATGTCTTACATATATACACGTTTACATGAATATCAATGGCGGCTTGCAGCTGATGTGAGACAAGCTTTTTTTCTTACGTTCAAATTTCACCACTCTTATTGCTTAATACAATCCCTTTTCCCCCGCATTTTGTTTGCATACTGGACTCTACTTATCATGTCTTCTCTATTCTCTATGATGTGCCATCTTTTATTATCCTGATTGGGCTGTAGATCGACCACATGCTGAATTGTTAACTACAAGAAAAATGTTTAGTGCCGCGGGAGCGCTAGTGGCGGAAAAGCTAAAGGCCGCCACTAGTAACGTGACCAACCGGCGAACAAAAAAAAGACCATCGCCTATAGGTTGTGAACTGAGCCTTGACTTACCATGTAACTCTGCTTCCCCATTTTACCGACATGGAGTCATCTTGTCAGAAAGCACAAATTATTTTTGATGCTTCTGGATGCACTAAACACAAGAACTTGCTGGGAAGAAAAATATGTGGTTGTAGTCTTACTCTTGAATCACAATTGAATGTCCTCAAGAAGAGACTCTAGTACACCTATTGTTCACATGTCCTTTCTATGTGAGATGCTTGGGATTTCATTTTCCCACAAAGAACACATGACCTTCCGTCCTTGGACACAATTATTGATATTAAAAACAAGCTACAAGTACCTTTTGCACTAGAGATTATAATTCGCATCCTGGAGCATCCGGATTATAAGAAATAATAAACTTTTCAATCAACAAAGACCAAGCTTTGAAGATTGGAAATATGTCTACAAGAAAGAATGAAAATGGTCAACTACAAAATGAAGAAGAAACATGTAGAGAATTTCAAAGAATGGCTTCAATCCCAAGTGTAGTCTTGCATGTATCACTTTCTTTTCTTTTTCTTTGACATTGTACATAGACTGTCAGACTTGTCCTTATTAATGAAAATTGTTGCAGGATTCTCTCCCACTATTTCACCTTCAAAAAAAGAATAGTTAGGGGTTATCCTTTGCTATATTAACGAGCTCATAAAGAAACTTGGCTTTAAACTCCTCCTAGGAAGCTTCATACACGACAATGAGAATCCACGTGGGGAATCGATGCTGGCTTGGAAGTATAATATACAGAAAAGGTGTGCCCCAAACATTCAAGTTATAGTGACATGTACAATAATAACAACGACGAGAAAGATGATTGTCACTACAACTGAGATTACATAACTAAATTAACTACAGAACGACATGACTTAGTTATTGAACACCTTGACAACTACACCATCACCATGTTGCCGACTAGTTACTGAACACCTTCGTAACTACACCATAACCATATTGGTGACTAGTTACTGAACACCTTGGTAACTACACTAGCACCATGTTGGTGACTAGTTACTGAACATCTTGCTGACTACATCAGCACCGTGTTGGTGATGATTAGTTACTAAGAACCTTGATAACTACATCAAAATTGTGTTGCTAATTAGTTACTGAAAATCTTGGATAACTACATCTACACCGTGTTGGTGATAGACTAGTGAATGAGCACCTTGATAACTATATCAACACCATCTTGGTGATGACTAGTTAGTGAAGACCTTGATAACTATATCAACACCATCTTTGTGATGACTAGTCAGGTAACACCTTTAATTAGGTGATATCTAGTAATTGAACAACTTGATAACTGCATCAACATCGTGTTGGCGACTAGTTACTGAACACCAGTACCGTCTGGGTGACTAGTTATTGAACACGTTGGTAACTACATCATAAACGTATTGGTGTCTAGTTACTGAACACCTTGCTAATTACATCAGCACCGTATAGGTGACTAGTGACTAAACTCATTGGTAATCACATCAACACGTTGTCGGTAACTACATAAGATTAGTTCATTTTAGATGAAATTAGTACTTCATTGGAGTTGAAAGTGGTAGTTCATTTGGAATTAAATGGAAATTTCCTTATAAAAATGTAATTGCTAAAAGGGAATTGAAAGTGGTAGTTCATTTGAGTTAAAAGTGGTGAACATTTGTGTTGAAAGTGGTAGTTCATTTGAGTTGAAAGTGATTTCCCCAACCCTTACTTGCCCGCCCCTAAAAATCCACAGGCCCAAATAAGGGAATTAGAAAAAGCTAGTCCAAGTGACATGAATTTTGATTCAAAATAACAGAAAAATAGAATTAAAAATAACTAGAAAAGGGAACTAAAAATAAATAGAAGGAAGTAGTCGGTAATTGTTTTGTTGCACATGAACACATGCCTAAAAAGATGGCTAACTCCGTGTGCATAAGCCTATGAACTAAAGCATCTTGAGTTTCAAAATCCCATAACCTACAAACAATTTCTACCTAAAGGAAAACAGAATTACAATGTCACTTGGAAATAAAAGAAAGGAAATAGTGGACCGCTGCACGCGCAGAAAAAAGAGAGCATGATTATCGCTAACCAATAAAAGACGATTCTTTAGATGAACAAAAGATGAAACGGGTTGGATTAACACTAGCTGACAAAAATGGGAAAAAGGAGGAAATTCGGTTGTTGATAGTTGGTACTATTTATAAGCTACTTATCCCAACAAACATGTTAGCTCGTATAAGTGCTAGGACAGTAACACTACTTCCCGGTAAGTCCAAAACCGGTGTTTCATGTATGATCGGTTGATTTCGGCCGATTAATTTTAATCTGGACCCCATATCTATATTATTAAATTGTGTAGCATAGGTTGGTCGTCACAACTTCTTAAATTTCTTAGCATAGGTTGGTGGTCATAAAAAAAATCTAACCACATTTTTGGACGATTTCCCCTCACACCAAATTACATATTACGCACAACAACCACATTTGTACTACCAATTTTTCAAAAATACTAGACCATCTTACAAGCACAATTTTCCAACCGTAGTATCTTAAACCTTTTCGCCCACCCTCATAAGAAAGACAATTTCTGCTGAATTGGCAGAAAGTATGTCAGATTTGAACCACCGATACAAGATTTTATGCTTATAATTTTTTGGAAAAATCATTTTTAGGTTCATAATATGCTATTTTATTAGAGATATACTCCAAGTTTAGGCTCAGCCCCATGCTAAGAATATTTATGCCCGCCATTTTGACCATAGTTTGAAACGGGCATAAAATAAACAAAAGCGATTCAAACAATGTAAACCTTCGCGTGATGTCATATTATATGATATAGTTACAAGAAAAAGTATCAAACTTGAAATATTGTAAAAATATCATAAAAAACCTTCTCAAACCTTTCCGTCTACCCCTCATGAAAAAGGCAGATTTCGGTCAGATTTCAACTACAGGTACATGTCTTAATGCTCATGATTTTTTGAAAAAATAATTTTAGATTAACAATATGCTATTTCATCAGAGGTCCACTACAAGTTTAGTCATGCTCAGCTCCGGGCTAAGAATCTTAATATCCACTGTTTTGACCATAGTTTAAAACGGACAAAATAAATTATGGATAGAATCGCGGCATAGTTTATGATAAGATAATACGATATCATATTTGGATTTCTCTCATTTTTCTTATTGATTTAGACATATTATTTGCCAAATTACGATTTACGGATTTAAAGATATTAATTATTCCATATTAAATAGAATAATACAAAAAATAAAATTATTATTATTTTATTTGAATTCAATAATATTATTAATTATTCATTGTTTCTTACTGAAACAATTGTTTATAATTTCAAAAAATAAAAAAGTGTGACATAATGATATGAGAGTTAATAGGATTGATATGATAATACTAACAACTAGGTACAAATTGCTTCGCAGAAACTTATCCAGAAAAAACGGAAAAGTTAAACGTGCCGAAGGTGGAGTAGTGCGAGGATAGGTGACCGACCAAAAAATTTGACCAAGACTACAATTTTACAGAAGATTAAGTGTAATTGGTGTTAAAAATATTCCAAGTAAGAGATTAACAAGAGTCAAACAATTCAAAGATTAAAAAAACATTTTCTTTTGAAAAAACTACAACCCGACTGTTGGTCAATACTGACGGCCAAAAGTGGCTATGCCGATAAGGCCTTACGCCGATGAAGCTAGGGCAAAGACCGCCCTTGGCACAGCCTGTGCTGATGACATTTTAGAACTATATATGCAGGGCCTCGGCACACCGCAGCTTGCCTGTAGTTCATTTCCCGCGCCAACATGCCGAGAACCCGTGGATGGGATGGGGAGGACTTCGCGCTGCCACCTCGCCACGAGATCCGTCCGATTCGCTCGTGGGGAAGAGCGATGCGGGGGCTGATGGAAGAGGAGATAAAAAGCTACACATGCATCTGGCCCCGATCAGAGTGCGGGAAGAACTCGAGTGGTTATAGACAATGGCCAGAGTGAAACTAATAATCCTGCTGCTGCCGTGTGCCATCCACTCGAGTCTGCCACCCATGGAACTGAAAGTTGCTCCTGCTGCTGCTGCTGCGTCAAGAGATCAACTTCGAACTAATGGGGACGCCACTGTCCTCTGAAAAGACAAATACCAAAAAATCCATCACTTCACTTGCTTCCAAGAGGATCGTACGTACGGGTGTTGTTGCTTGATGTCGGCATGCCCCTCTTCATGGAAGATCACACCATATCTACGATGTTACACACCATATCTACGGATGCCCTTACTTGTGGATTCTGCGTAAGTGCGCGCCTCCTCCTCCTCCTAACAAAGCCCCCATATCTACAGACAAAATTGAATTATAGTATATGTTAGCTAGTGAGAATATATTTCAATATAATTAATTCTGTTATTAGATCGGAAATATAATTAGTATTATTATTTTGCTAACTTTGCGAATTAGAGTTACAACAAAAATATATTCTTGTTGTTTCGAACAATTTTTGTGTCCCTCTTTCCTTGATGGAATATTTTGTAGCCCTTTTTCTTTAGCTCGCTGATGACAAGAATTTAATGGACTAGCTACTCCATGCCACCCTCCAGTTTCAGTCCTAAAGCAGCAACAACAATAACCAATTTCAGCCGACCAGCCACGCACTATAAAGATACGATACGACAGGATCCACCACCCAAGCACTATAAGATATGATGCACCACCCGAGACCTTTTAGCCAACAACACTTGCTTGCATTCCAAACAAGGTTTCTTGCTGACCTGAGTCGTCCATGGAGAAATGTAGGCTGCCACTGCTTTTCCTGGCTCTCCTCTTGCAGGCCGCAAGCACGGCGGTGGCGTGCCACCCCGATGACCTCCATGCCCTGCAGGGCTTTGCCGGCAACCTCAGCGGCGGGGGCATCATCCTCCTCCGCGCCAAGTGGTCCGGCGCCTCCTGCTGTGGGTGGGAAGGCGTGGGCTGCGATGGCGCAAGCGGCCGCGTCACAACGATGTGGCTCCCCGGGCGAGGCCTCGCAGGCCCCATCCCAGGAGCATCCTTGGCTGGCCTTGCCCGGCTGGAATCACTCAACCTTGCCAACAACAAACTGGTCGGCACCATCCCATCTTGGATTGGTGAGCTTGATCACCTTCGCTACTTGGATCTCTCAAATAATTCATTGGTTGAAGAAGTACCCAGGAATTTACAGATACGACTCAAGGGCATCACTATTGCTGGCCGTGTGAGGCGTAATCGAATAACGCTAGGTGAACAACCAAATACAATAACTGGGAGCAACAACTCTGTCAGATCGGGGAGAAACAATGTTGTTTCTGGGAATGATAACACTGTCATATCTGGTAACGAAAACGTTGTGTCTGGGAACCACAACACTGTCGTAAGTGGGAGTGGAAATGTCGTAAGTGGTAGCCACCATGGCGTGTCCGGGACCAACCATGTCGTAACCGGCAACAACAATGCCATAACAAGGAGCCACAATACCGTCTCTGGGAGCCATAACACCGTGTCTGGGAGCCACAACACTGTCTCTGGGAGCCACAATACTGTAACCGGCAGCCACAATACTGTATCCGGAAGCAACCACATAGTATCTGGGAGCAACAAAGTGGTGACAGGAGCTTAATGATCTTTAGTGGATTGTTTCCATCATCCATAATGGAGCTCATGTTCTTGTCCAAGTTGAGTGTAGCTCACAGTCACTTTGTGGGGCCAATCTCATTATGTAACCTCATGGATGTATCATCATTCTCCTACTTTAAATAAACTTTCATAAAGATCTTACATGCATGTTTACATGAATATCAACGGTGTCTTTCATCTTATATAGTCCAAGTGTGTTTGCTTGATGTACAGATTTTAAACGTAGATGTTTTTTTTTCTTTTGAAATGGGGATAAGACCCCGGCTACATATGACCTTTATTAACTTATTGAATTTATTACAAAAGTATCTTACATCCACAGTTCATAGGTCATGGACTTCTCTACAGTGTATGGAGTTCCGCGACTTGTTTGCGAAAGGCTATAGGCGATTGGAGGATACGGCGCGGGATATCTTCTCCCGACATGGATGGTAGCAAGCGCTGCGGATAGATCTTCCTTAGTTACTTTGGAGAACTGTGTTTTGATTTACATTACTTTGTAATTCCGTTTTTTTATTGCTTTGGTCCGAGACTGTGTGGTTGATCGTGTGCATCCTAGTTATGTAGAAGCCGGGTGTAAACTTACTGTTAAGTAATAAAGCGCTTATTTCCAAAAAAAAAAAGTTCATGGGTCAGAAAGAGTCGAAACATGCACCATCGATCTAAAAAAAGCGAGGATCAAGAATAATCTGCGCATCAACATGTTATTCTATTATCAAAACGCCAGCCGCACTGGTTGAATAAATCCCGTGCTACCGATTCCAAGCGGCAGCACTAGATGTTTGTTTGTGGTGGTTATTTCTTGTGTTCTGTTCTTAGTGATGTGTCATGCCTTAGTACTTCGATTGGTCGGGGATCAGATGGTGAATTATAACTGGGTAATGTCAGTTATCTATAGACTTTTCATGTACAAGTGTCAATGATACATGCAACAATGTCGAACTTCTAGATGAAGGAAATGGAGCAAATGAGTCTGGATTAGTATAAAAAGGTAATTACGCCCATCCGACTTGTTCCAATGGTCTCTATGAGATGTCACAAGTATGGATACTATTTCACCCTCCCCGCATCTCATCCTTGCCATCGTCTCCCACTTCTCACCGTGATTATTCTAATTCAGAAAAACACAAATAATATATCAAAATTTGCAGAAAAATAAGATCTATCTATGTACACTAAAAAATAGATATTTATATTGAATAAAAATCTTCATGCTCGCCGTTTTGACCATAGTTTTAAACATGCATAAAAAATTCAAAAACGATCGGAACAATGCGAAACCTTTGTGTGGTGTCATATTATGTGACATGGTTGCAAGGAAAAATATCAAACTTGTTATATTGAATATGTCTCAGAAAAAACCTTCACAAAATGACCTTATCTCATTCGAGGTTTTTTGGCTTTCGGGTCAAATGACCAATGTTATGGCTAGAATCAAGGAATAGTTTGTGATAATCTGTTCATATTGTGCATTCATGTGCATTATGCAATGGCGAATAATATTGCAGGAGGAAGTTTTCCTTTTCGTTGCACCAAAAAGGCATTTTTCATTTTACGAGCGTAAAAAACGGGGAATATTATGAAGCAACCACCAAATGGCTAATTCAAAATTCTACCACCCCATTTTTCAAAAATACTAGACCACCTTAAATGTACAATGTCCCAACAGGAGGATCTCAAACCTTTCCGTCTACTCTAGGTAAAAAGATAAATTCCTGCCGAATCGGTAGGAAGTGGGTCAGATATGAACTACAGGTACATGATCGGATGGGCATAATTTTTTACAAAAATCATATTTAGATTCATAATATGCCATTTCATTAGAGATCCAGTGAAATTTTAGAGAGGCTCAGCTCCGAGCTAAGAATCTTCATACCCGTCGTTCGACAAAGTTTGTCGATAGTTTAAAAGAGTCATAAAAAATTAAAAAAGATCGAAACAATGCGAAACCTTCGCGTGGTGTCATATTATGTGACATGGTTGCAAGGAAAAATATCAAACTTGTTATATTGAATATGTCTTAAATAAACCTTCACAAAATGACCTATCTCATTCGAGGTTTTCTGGCTTTCGGGTCAAATGACCAATGTTATGGCTAGAATCAAGGCATAATTTGTGATAATCTGCCCATATTGTGCATGCATGTGCCTCATGGAATGGTGAACAATGTTGCAGGAGGAAGTTTTTATTTTCGTCGCACCAAAAAGCCATTTTCCATTTTCTGAGCGAAGAAAGAGATATTTTATGAAGCAACCACCAAATGGATAATTTAAAATGCTACCACCCTATTTTTCAAAAATACTAGACCACCTTAAATGGACAATGTCTCAACGGGGATATCTCAAACCTTTCTGCCCACTCCAGGTGAAAAAGACAAATTTCTGCCGAAACGGCAGGAAATGGGTCAGATATGAACTACAGGTACATGATCTGATGGGCATGATTTTTTACAAAAATCATTTTTGGTTCACAATATGCTATTTCATCAGAGATCCAGTGAAAGTTTAGAGAGGCTCAGCTCCGAGCTAAGAATCTTCATACCCGTCGTTCGACAAAGTTTGTCGATACTTTAAAAGAGTCATAAAAAATTCAAAAACGATCGAAATAATGCGAAACCTTCGCGTGGTGTCATATTATGTGACATGGTTGCAAGGAAAAATATCAAACTTGTTATATTGAATATATCTCAAAAAAACCTTCACAAAATGACCTATCTCATTCGAGGTTTTCTGGCTTTCGGGTCAAATGACCAATGTTATGGCTAGAATCAAGACATAGTTTGTGCTAATCTTCCCATATTGTGCATGCATGTGCCCCATGGAATGATGAACAATATTAAAGGAGGAAGTTTTTATTTTCGTCGCACCAAAAAGCCATTTTCCATTTTTCCGAGCGAAAAAAACGAGAGATTTTATGAAGCAACCACCAAATGGATAATTTAAAATGCTACCACCCTATTTTTAAAAAATACTAGACCACCTTAAATGTACAATGTCCAAACAGGGGATCTCAAACCTTTTCGTCTACTCTAGGTGAAAAAGACAAATTTCTATCGAATCGGTAGGAAGTGGGTCAAATATGAACTATAGGTATATGATCGGATGGGCATAATTTTTTACAAAAATCATATTTAGATTCACAATATGCTATTTCATCATAGATCCAGTGAAATTTTAGAGAGGCTCAGCTTCGAGCTAAGAATCTTCATACCCATCGTTCGACAAAGTTTGTCGATAGTTTTAAAGAGTCATAAAAAATTCAAAAATGATCGAAACAATGCAAAACCTTCGCGTGGTGTCATATTATGTGACATGGTTGCAAGGAAAAATATCAAACTTGTTATATTGAATATGTCTCAAAAAAACCTTCATAAAATGACCTATCTCATTCGAGGTTTCCTGACTTTCGGGTCAAATGACCAATGTTATGGCTAGAATCAAGGCATAGTTTGTGATAATATTCCCATATTGTGCATGCATGTGTCTCATGGAATGGTGAACAATGTTGCAGGAGGAAGTTTTTATTTTCGTCGCACCAAAAAGCTATTTTCCATTTTCCGAGCGAAAAAAACGAGAGATTTTATGAAGCAACCACCAAATGGATAATTTAAAATGCTACCACCCTATTTTTCAAAAATAATAGACCACCTTAAATGGACAATGTCCCAACGGGGGTATCTCAAACCTTTCTGCCCACTCTAGGTGAAAAAGAAAAATTCCTGCCGAAACGGTAGGAAATGGGTCAGATATGAACTACAGGAACATGATCTGATGGGCATGATTTTTTACAAAAATCATTTTTAGGTTCATAATATGATATTTCATCAGAGATCCAGTGAAAGTTTAGAGAGGCTCAGCTCCGAGCTAAGAATCTTCATACCCGTCGTTCGACAAAGTTTGTCGATAGTTTAAAAGAGTCATAAAAAAATCAAAAATGATCAAAACAATGCGAAACCTTCGCGCGGTGTCATATTAAGTGACATGGTTGCAAGGAAAAATATCAAACTTGTTATGTTAAATATGTCTCAAAAAAACCTTCACAAAATGACCTATCTCATTCGAGGTTTCCTGGCTTTCGGGTTAAATGACCAATATTATGGCTAGAATCAAGGCATAGTTTGTGATAATGTGCCCATATCGTGCATGCATGTGCATTATGGAATGGCGAATAATGTTGCTGGAGGAAGTTTTCCTTTTCCTCGCACCAAAAAGCCATTTTCTATTTTCCGGGCATAAAAACGGGGGGTTTTATGAAGCAACCACCAAATGGATAATTCAAAATGATACCACCCCATTTTCACAAGATTATATGGATGTCATATTTGGATTTCTCACATTTTTCTGATCGATTTAGACATTTTATTTGTCGAATTCCGATTTACGGATTAAATATATGAATTATTTCATATTAAATAGAAAAAGGAAATAAAATAAAATCATTTTTTTGGATTCAAGATTATTATTACTTTTCATTATTTTTTACTTAAATAATTGTTTGGAATCTAAAACTGAGATGCGTGACATCATGGCCCAAGAGTTAATAGCATTGATATGGAAGTATTAGCAACAAGGTATGATTTCTTTCTTGGTAGCTCATTCGGAAGGAACGAAGAAGTTAAGCGTGCTAGGCCTAGAGTAGTGTTAGGATGGGTGACCACAGGGAAAATTTGATTATGAGTGCAATTTGACCTAATATTTAACATACAAAGGATTAAAATATTCTATATGATATTATTAAGTAAATAATATTCAAAAAAGTTTGAAACAATTTTTTTTTTAAAAAGACAGTTTCTTTCCGTGTACTTTTTCCACGAGACACACGGCAAAGACAGCTTCTTTGCCGTGTACTTTTTAAGGAGACACACGGCAAAAACAACTTCTTTGCCATGTACTTTTCGAGAAGACACACAGCAAAGAATAGATACCGTCATCTCCGCGGGAAACGTTATCTTACTTTATTTTGTCGTGTCTATGCATGAGACACACGGCAAAGCCTTTGCCGTGTCTTATTTAGAAAACACACGGCAAAGGGCCTTTGCCGTAGCGAACGTTGTCGTGTGGCATTTGCCGTGTGTATACACACGGCAAAGCCTTTGCCGTGTTCCGAAAGGCTTTTGCCGTGTCTTTTGGCCACACGGCAAAGAGCCTGTGTGCGTAGTGGCCAAATACGCGTGACGGGTGGGCTGTATATTAATGAATCGAGAGCAGACTGCCCATGTAAGACCATTTCCACATCTCTTAGAGAGATATCCTCGTGAATACCCGTTCGTGGGAATCAAGATCAGTTCGTGGGATCGTCGAGTTCTTCATTAGCAATCATTGTCGCGTTCTTTCGCTGAAACATAGGTACGATGATATAGATCCAATCTCGTTCTTGTTATCTTCATAATAGGTCTTGGTGTTCTTAGGAACACGTTTTTTTGTTTTGTTTTTCATACTCGAAACCCAACACATATTAATTCCTAATATTGCAATTGCATGATACTATGAGCACTGGTAGTATCTTCAAAATTGGTGCCAGCTGAGGTGGACGACTTCCTCGACAACCATAAGAAGACTTTGAAATGGGAGTTTGGCATCTGTATCTACCGCCTCTTGCGGTAAGAGCACTACTTCCTGGTCCTCAAGGTGCAGCCCTTTTCTTCATGTTCCCTTCCCTAGTCTGTAACCGATTTCTCTTAAAACTAATGTTGTTTTTCTATCAAAATATATGAAATGATTATTCCTAATAGTTTAGAACTACTATGGGTATATCTTATAGAGATTCCATGTTTGCTTGTTAATTTAGTTGTGAACGAACTAGACAACATAACCAGATTCGGGGAGTATTTTCGTATCTCTGAATTTGTAAACTATTATGTGTCAATTCTAACTTAGAGTGTGTGATATTACTCCAAATATATATCATTGTCTTCTTACATACAATTCTAAACATGGTAATTTGGAGTCAAGGCAATGTTCGATCAGAATCTGAGAGGGCATGTCCATGTACATTTTGTCGAAAATAAAAATATCAATTATTTATAATGAATTTGTCTACACCTTTCAGTGTTTCTTTATTGATATATTATTCGGTAGATTTATATCAAATCTATTTTTATGTCATTAGTAGTTTCGGTAACTTAAAATATGTTCATTTGCATGAAGGAACAAATTTCTCATCTAGTTACTATATTTGTCATCACAAAAGCATCGCTAGTGCTCAACTGAAATTTCATATGCAAAAAAGATAAAAACCCAACACATATTCCCAACACATTTTATTTGTTTTCCGTACTCGAAAACCCCAACAATATTCCCAACATCGCAGTTGCATGCTACTATGAGTGGCAGTAGCTTCAAAATTGGTGCCAGAAGAGGTGGACAGTTTTCTCGACAATCAGAAGAAGACTTTGAAGTGGGAGGTTGGCGTCTGCGTATGCGGCCTCTCACGGTAGGATCTCTACTTCTCGGTCCTCAAGGTGCAACCCTTTCTTCCCGTTCCCTTTCTCAGTTTCTAACAGACTTCTCTTAAAACTAATGTTGTTCTTCTCTCAAAATATATGAAACGATTATTCCTAATAGTTTAGAACTACTATGGGTATGTCTTATAAAAATGCCATGTTTTCTTGTTAATTTAGGTGTGTACGCAAAAGTTGAACTGAATAACATAATCATATCTGGGGAGTTTTTTTTAGCTCTGAATCTATAAACTATTGTGTGCCAATTCTGACTTAGATTGTGTGATATAACTCCAAATATCAGTGTTTTCTTACATATTTTTCTGAATATATGAATTTGGAGTCAAGGTAAGATCAGAACCCAAAAGGGCATGTACATGAACATTTTATCGAAAGTAAAATATCGATTATTTATAACGAACTTTTCTACTATTTTTGGTGTTTTTATTGATATATTATTCGGTAAATTTATATCAAACATATTTTTTGTGTCATTAGTAGCTTCAGTAACTTAAAATATGTTAATTTACATCAAGGAACAAATTTCTCATATAGTTACCATATTTGTCATCATAAATGCATTGCTAGTGCTCAACTGAAATTGCATGCAAACGAGATAAAAACAACAAACCCACACCTTTTAACATATTTATTATAATCATGCCCTTGACACCATGTAATATATTTCCATATATATCATTTTTCAATGGCATCGTTAAACATCTATAGAGAGCTTGCAAGAGCGCTTTTTACGGTATATAAAATGGAATAGATGTTTCTAGAGTGTATGGCAGAGCGCTTTCTGCAGTGTATTCTCAATTCCTCTTCTCGGGCCTGGATTTTTGTGCTGATCCACTGTCCAATATGCCTACCTACGTCCACGTGGCCTCAACCCAAGCCCGACCAAGCACTGGCCCTCGTCGCACTCCAGTCCAGTCCAGCCCAACCCAAATCAAAGTCATCTTCGTCTAGTAACAGACAGCCCACGACCGCCGGATGCCGTGCTCCTCCGTCAGTCAGTCAGCCATGCCGCCGCCGCCGCCGCGACTCCGCGCTCCGGACCAACTCCCTCCCGTCTCACCCCCACCCCCACCAAGCGCTGTCCTCCTCCGGGGAAGAGGCCCGCGGCGATGAGCCCGACGTCGCCACGGCCGCGACTCCGGACCATGACTCCGCTGGTTCGCCCGGCCCGCTCCCCGACCTGCTGGTAATGGAATCATGCCCCAGAACCCCCATCTCGATTCGCATTCGATTCGGGTGTAATCTCTTCTATGCTCTTGTCCTAGCAGCAGTCGCTGTAGTACACGCTACGCTACCATATCCTACTGTTGCCAAATAGCATTGTGCTGACTAGTCAAGTTAAAAGTTCCAAATGAAGAAGGATTGACACTGCTCCAACAATTTAACACTCCTGTATTCAATTGTTATTGATATACACGCCTTATGTCAAGGATGGTTTGCTGTTTCTAGAAGACATTTATTCGTTTGTGCTTGATACACATCATGCTAACTAAGTTTTAAAGTTTATGACATTTTGGATCGGCACTTTGGTGACATGGCATGTCATTAAATGATAAAAGAGAGAGTTATGGTAACGAGTTATGTTATCGTAACATCACACGTCCCAACAATGCAAGATGAGTCTACAGCCTATGCATGTCACTCCCCCACTATGACTAGATGAGTGAACTCAATGTTTCTATACAGAATGTCCATCGACCAGTAATTAACCAGCTAGCTGATGGTACCTTCCTTAAAGAAGGAAAGAACAAATTAAAGATCTACTACAGACGACTCTGCTAGCTAGCTGTAAAGAAGGAATTAAATAGGAAAAGAAATGCTCACAAAGCAACTGCACTATCTGCAACTGCAAGCAAGGAACCATGCACCGCGCGCTTTTTTTTGGAAGAAAAGAAAGCTTGCAACATGTGTGGGGTGGGGCGATCGGTGCCAAAGAATATAGCTGCTCTACCTTGCAGAATGGGCGGGGTGGGTTCCTCGTGAAACTGTCTTTCGTTTCCATCTAGGACTGGATTTCATCTTCGAGATGTATAGCTTCTATTTTCTCTGCAGCTCTGCAGGTACTAGGATATCATCTAGCTTGTGCAGATACATTTTTTCTGATAAAGGGTAACATGTTAACATCAAGGAGATATCTCACTTTTGTAGGGAGTGGAGAAATCTGCAGCCGACGGGTCTGTTTGTGATGGTTTTCTTCTGCTGGTGATATTAGTTATTATGGTAACCCTGGTTGGTACCTCTTCTCCTAGTTTATTTTATTTTATTTTCCTCTTCTCCTTATTAACTGTTGGT
Source organism: Avena longiglumis (assembly GCA_030063025.1). Classification (NCBI taxonomy): domain Eukaryota; kingdom Viridiplantae; phylum Streptophyta; class Magnoliopsida; order Poales; family Poaceae; genus Avena; species Avena longiglumis. The sequence goes on from CP125973.1 coordinate 592,655,404, forward strand.
TTATATATAGTTGTGTTCCAAACTTGTAAATGTTAGCATGTGCATCATTTACACTCCTTGTCTTAAATCAGCCTGCTCTTTGTAAGTTTTAGCACACGTAGAGAAAAAATAGTTACACTAGGAAATCACACGAACTGGTATGGGAAGTCAATAACAAACACACGTGCTCTTCCCTTTGTGGGAGCAGCCTTCTGAGTTGAACATGACCTGGTAACTCGATGCGCCCAATGGACTTGCCTCTGAAGCCGAGTACGTCGATGCGGGGCGCTGTGTGGGAGCAGCCTGCACGTTCTTGGGCTTGTTAGAGGCGAATGGCATCAACTTGAGTCATCGTGCGTTTCAAAGCTGGCTTGGCTGTGGATATTGTAGGAGTGCAGCTAGGCATAGGGAGTCGGACTTGGACGCTTCTAGTTGGTATTGCAGCTCTTCTACCTTCTGGTTTGCCTTCACTTTCATTGTAGGAGGTGTGGGTTGGGTCGAGGCTTTCCTCTTGTCCAACTTTTGCTTCTTTGGCTCCCTGGATTAAGTCTTCAAACTGGACGAATGCCTCCACTTAGTTACCTTATAATCAAGATTGCATCTGTTCCAACATATTCATTTGCAAAATAACCATTAAAATTACAGGAACAAATAACAATATATACTATATATATGCATTGAGGAATCCAAATCTAACGTCTGTTCATTACTGCAGAACGTAGAGGGTTTTGATGACACCGTCAAACAAGTGCTTGATCTTTTGCATGCTAGAGATGATTCGGAAGCATTCTTCTTTGGCGGCTGGTTTAGTGTGGGAGCATCTGCTGTCCTTAGAGCTGTAGCCAAACACCTAAAATCAAGAAGCAATGACTCTGGCACAAAAAAGCATTTTGGCAAAATTATCCACGTGGACTGCTCTCTGTGGAGAAGTAGAAGGGTGATGCAGAGGGAAATTGCATATGAGTTAAACCTTCACCACTTAATGCACATGTTCGATAAAAGGGATGAAGAAGATGATTTCAGAGGGGTAGATGACAGCTCTAGGACAGTTATATTAAGCATCGCAAAGGTGATTAATCGGTGCCTAAGAGACGAAAAGTTTCTGATGGTTTTTCATTATGGAGGAGACGAAGATATTGATCTCACAGAGTTTGGCATTCCTGGAGTTTTTGGTGAAGGTAAATTGCTATGGACCAATCTGGGAATATTTCAGCTCTCGCGGAAGAAACCGAAGTTGAAGTTCGGTTCTACTAATACTGATATCATTCTCGAGTTTAGAATAAGCCTCAAAGAACAGAAGGAATTATTGTACAAAGAAGCCGCTGAAGTGATTGGTTACATCGGCACAGATGGAACCAACTCAGCAATAGTTGTTGATTGCGTTTTGTACTCACTGTTCCTGAGAGAACAACTACGTCGAAACTATATTATCGGGGTTGACTATGGTTGGGCTACACATGCTTGCAACTACTGGATATGCGATGGAATACTGCAAGGGGACATAGCTTGGGAGATTGGAAATGTGTTATATGGAGTGATACCACCGGTTGGCAGCTATCCTTCAGATGAAACATATATTTTCGGAAAGCATGGCAGACCCTACGGAAGGTGGTACTCAATCACCTCAGAAAAATAAGCAGCACAGAATATCTCTACTATTCCTACTAATGCATCATCTTGTTAGATATATATATTTATATTGTATTTTTCCCATATGTTAGGGGGCTTCGTGCATATTCACATATATGTATTATATATTGTGGCCTTTGGCCTCAGAGTAATATAAGTTGCATATTCCTGACATGGTATCAGAGCTAGGTTAGCCTCCTCCTACTTAACTCGTCATGGCCGTTCTGTAGTCACTTGGTCTTGCCGCCACGGCTGTCTGCCTAAATGGGCCTATGCCCTCTCATGGCCGTCCTTGTCGACCCAGACCCCGCCGCCTAGCTCTCCTTGGAGACCCGCGAAGTCCCGCCTCCTCTCTACCTCGATACGCCGACCGTTCATCTCCGCTTCATGCAGCGGCCGCCGCTCCCGCATGCTCGCGACGCCCTGTCTCCAGATCGGTCCGGTTTCCAGATTGTTTTCTCCTCGTCGCCCGCCTCGATCCGATCTGTTCCCAGATCGGTTTCTCCTCGTCGCGACTTCACCCGCCTCGATCCTGCCTCGATCTCCACGTCCGTCTGGCGGCCTCTGACTTCGCCTCGATTCCCTTGCGCTCATGCGTCTTGACGCTTAGCGCCTCACACACGCTTAGCGCCTCGATCTGCATAGCGCGAGCCTTCGCCAGCTCCGTTTGGTCTCCTGCCCAGCATTGACCTCCGGACTTCTGCCACCGGCTTGCCAGACCGCCATCCGGAATCGATCCCCGGCGGCCGGAATTGGCATCCTCTGGCCCTTAGGCACCGCCCCTCGTCCCGGTTAGCCGGAATTTCGCCGGATTTTGCCTGGCATCTGCTGTAGCTGGGTTGACCAGATCTGTTCCCAAAAAAAAGAGAGAGATGTCTTCTTCATCTGGCTATGTTGCGATTCCTCGCTGCCCGATGATCTTCGATGGCGCGAATTACCCAGGTTTCACTGCCTTTATGCGCGTTCACATGCATGGTCTCCGTCTTTGGGGTGTGCTCTCCGGCGAGGTCTTCTGTCCGCCGTGCCCCCTGCTCCTGTGGCTCCTCTTCCGCCGACGCCGATTGTTCTTGGTGCTGATGCTTCTCAGAAGGCCAAGGATGCTGCTCAGAGTGCCGATGATAGTGTTGTTGCTTATGAGTCAAGTTCAAACAAGATCTGCGATCTCGAGACCTATCTCCACGCTCTGACTGCCTACACTCAGTGGGTCGATGAGGATGCTTGTGCTGCTGCTGTTCTCACCTCCAGTGTTCTACCCCAGTATGCTGTTGAGTTTATGAGTCTCCCTACTATTGCCGCTCAGTGGGCACGTCTTCGTCAGCTATCAGCCGTCTGGGGATGCTCTTTACCTGTCTGTGGTTCGCCAGGAGCATGCTCTTCAGCAGGGTGATTCCACTATTGATGAGTTCTATACTCAGAGTGCTGCTATCTGGCGTCAGCTTGATTCTCTTCGTACTGTTGTTTGTGGCACATGCTCGTGCTGCCAGATTGTGCGCTCGGATTTGGAGTTTCACCGCATATATGAGTTTCTATCTCGGCTCCGCCAGGAGATTGAGCCCCGGCGTGCTCAGCTGAATGCTCGTGGTCGTGTTCCGCTCTCTGAGGTGTTCTCTGAGCTTCAGGCTGAGGAGACCCGTCTTCGTGGTGCTGGTCTTCTTGCAGTTCCATCTGTGCTTGCTACTCGTGGTCCTCCTATGCCGCCTGCTCCTTTGACTTAGCCGCGGTCCTCTGTGCCGCCGCCGATACTATCCACTCCTCTAGGTCGGTCGAGTCGGCACCGGCCAGTCTCGGCTTTTGGTCGAGTTAGCACCAGCGGCTCATGGTCGTGGTCGCCGTGGTTCTCTTCATCCTTTGCTCTTCGTAACAGGGATGGCCACACTTGGGCTACCTGTTATACACGGGATCCTAGTTTACGTCAGCAGCACCAGGCTCGTGGGCAGTCGGCTCCTTCCGGATCTTCAGCAGTTGCTCTCTCTGACCAGGACATTATCGGGAGTCTTCGCGGTCTGCTTGCTGCTCTGCTCTTCTTCGACGGGCAATGCCGGTTACGTGATCGATTCTTCAGCATCGCGACCACCACCTTCTACATACAGTGCGTCACGTGGTATTTGGATTCTGAGCTTCTTTTCATATGACCTCCGAGTCTTCTTTATCGCTCTTCGTTCTCTCCCTTCCCTGTTTCGTGTTCTCACGGCCGATGGTACCTCTCTTCCTGCTTCTAGTCGGGCACTCTTTCTACTTCTTCTTTTTCTGTTCCTGATATTTCTCATGTTCCTCGTCTTAAGATGAATCTGTTCTCTGCTAGCCAGCTTACTGACTCTGGTTGTCGCGTCATTCTTGATGCTGACTCTTGTGTTGTCTAGGGCCGTCGCACCCAGGCCCTGGTTGGAGCTAGCCCTCGCAGCCGTGACTCTTCAGGACTTTGGGAGTTAGATTGGCTTTATGTTCCTTCCGCTGCCACTTCATCTGCCAGTTCTTCTCCGGTCGTCGCCTCTGCTACCAGCTCCTTTCAGCAGTGGCATCATCGTCTTGGTCACCTTTTGACTCTCGCTTGTCGTCATTAGTTCATCGTGGTCTTCTGGGGTCTGTCTCAGGAGATGGGTCTTTACATTGTCAGGGTTGTAGGTTGGGTAAACAGATTCAGCTTCCCTATCTTACTAGCGCGTCTGTATCTCAGCGACCTTTTGATTTAGTTCATTCCGATGTTTGGGGTCTGGCTCCTTTCGCTTCGAAAGGGGGCCATCGCTACTATATTTTATTCATCGATAATTTTTCTTGGTACACTTGGTTGTATTTTATGCGCTCTCGTAGTGAAGTGCTCTCCATATATCAGTGTTTTGCGGCCATGGTCCATACTCAATATTCTACCCTCATTCGTGTGTTTCATGTTGATTCTGCTGGTGAGTATATCTCCCAGATGTTGGAAGGTGTTTTTCTTGGCGAGGCACCCTTGCTCGATTCTCCCGTCTGGCGCACATGCCGTATGGCGTTCTTGGCGTAAGCATCGCCATCTTCTTGAGACCACTCGTGCCATGATGATTGCTTCTTCTTTTCCGCCGCATTTGGCCGAGGTCGCCACGCCGGCTTACCTCATCAATATTCAGCCTTCTGCCGCTCTGCAGGATGGCATCCCTGTTGAGCGCCTATCTGGACAGTCTCTAGACTACTCCATGCTTCGCTTGTTTGGTTGTGTTTGCTATGTTCTCCTTGCTCCTCGCGAACCCACCAAACTGACCGCTCAGTCTGTTGAGTGTGTTTTTCTTGGATACAGTGATGAGCATAAGGGCTATCGCTGTTGGGAACCCGTTGGTCGTCGGATGCGTATCTCTCGTGATGTTACTTTTGATGAGACACGTCCTTTCTATCCTCGTCCCACCGCTGGTACCTACCCGGTGGAAGATATCTCTTTCCTTCTCTTTCCCGACACACTTCCCTCTACTCCTATTGTGTCTTCTTCAGGATCCCCCCCTGATGTCTCTTCTTCTACACCGTCCTCCTCTGCTCCGTCTAGTTCTCCTAGTTCTCCTCGTTCTCCGGAGTCTTCCTCTGCTATTCCTTCTTCTTCATCATCGTCTCCTGAGTCGTCTTCCTATGACGAGCTTCCCTCTACTCGTCCTATTCGTCAGCGTCGTGCCTCCCATCGTTACTCTCCTAGTAAGTATGGTCTTTCTGTTGCCTCCGAGCCGATTTCTTATCGGGATGCTGAGCATCATCATGAATGGCAGCTGGCCATGGCTGAGGAGATTGCTGCGCTTGAGCGCACTGGCACCTGGGATCTTGTTTCTCCCCCTCCCAGTGTTCGTCCTATCACGTGTAAGTGGGTCTATAAGATTAAGACCCGCTCTGATGGATCTCTTGAGCGCTATAAAGCGCGTCTTATGACTCGTGGTTTTCAGAAGGAGCATGGTCGTGACTATGATGAGACCTTTACTCCTGTGGCTCATATGACCACTGTGCGTACTCTTCTTGCTGTTGCTTCTGTTCGTCACTGGTCTGTGTTCCAGCTTGATGTTCATAACGTCTTTCTCAATGGTGAGTTGAGTGAGGAGGTTTATATGCAGCCTCCTCCTGGATATTCTGTTCTCGAGGGGATGGTTTGTCATCTTCGACGTTCTCTTTATGGCCTCAAACAGGCCCCTCGTGCCTGGTTTGAGCGCTTTGCTTCTGTAGTGACTGCTGCTGGTTTCTCCCCTAGTTCTCATGATCCAGCGTTGTTTGTTCACACTTCTCCTCGTGGACGCACTCTTCTTCTTCTCTATGTTGATGATATGATCATCACTGGTGATGATTCTGAGTATATCGTCTTTGTTAAGGCTCGTCTTCGTGATCAGTTTCTTATGACTGATCTTGGTCCTCTTCAATACTTTCTTGGGATTGAGGTTTCCTCCACTTCTGATGGTTTTTACATCTCTCAGGAAAAGTATATTCATGATCTTCTTGCTTGTACTACTCTTGGGGATGAGCGCACTATTAAGACCCCTATGGAGCTTAATGTTAAGCTTCAACCTACTGATGGTGATCCTCTTTCTGATCCGACACGTTATCGTTATCTTGTTGGGAGTCTTGTTTATCTTGCTGTCACTCGTCCTGACATCTCTTATCCTATTCATATTCAGAGTCAGTTTGTTTCTCCTCCTACCACTGTTCACTATAGTCATCTTCTCCATGTTCTTCGTTATCTTCATGGTACGATCACTCGTCGCCTTTTCTTTCCTCTTTCTAGCTCCCTCCAGCTCCAGTGCTATTCGGACGCTACGTGGGCGAGTGATCCTTCGATCGCCGTTTCAGCTCGCCATCGTGTTTCTTGGTGGTTCCTCATTGCTTGGAAGACGAAGAAATGCACATCGTTTCCGCTCGAGTGTTGAGGCTGAGCTGTGCTATGGCCTTGTTGATCGCCGAGGTGACCTGTTACGGTGGTTACTTGCGGATTTTGGGGTCTCTATTACCACACCCACTCGGTTTTGTCTGACAAGATAGGTGCTATTAATGTTGCACGTGATCCGTCAAGCATGATCTTACCAAGCATATTGGTGTTGATGCTTTCTATACACGTGCTCGTGTGTTTCAGTTGTTGCTCAAGATGTGCCTTCAGATTTACAGTTGGCGGATTTCTTCACGAAGGCATAGACCAGAGCGCAGCATGATTTCTTACTCTCCAAACTCCGTGTTGTGGATCCACCATGAGTTTGAGGAGGGGTGTTAGATGTATATATTTGTATTGTATTTTCCCCATATGTTAGGAGGCTTCCTGCATATTCACACCTGTATCTGTATTATATATTGTGGCCTTTGGCCCCCAGAGTAATACAAGTTGCATATTCCTGACACATCCTACTTCTTAACATTTGAGGGAGATGGTCAGCCAGAAGAACTACGAAATGATTTGTTTCAACTAGCCAGCAACCTCCGTGTGCTAAAACTTTGCATCTGTAGATTTGATTTTCCATCCCCTCCTTTCCGCTGCTGCCACAACTTAAGATTCCTTTGGCTTGACCATTGCACAAACACAGGGGAGGAGCAAGGAGAAGGGACATGTTTCCTAGACTTACTGGTGCTTGACTTACATCGCACCAATTATGTATTGTCGCCACATATGATTGGACTGATGACCAATCTCAGGGAGCTAAATGCAAAGGTGGTCTCATGGAGGACTATAAGTCAGACTTGGAAAAAGCTATAGAATCTGCACAAGCTCCGATTAACTGAATCTTCAGATGTGATCACAGTGGACAATTGCTCTGCTATAGATATGATGAATCTGGAGCTCCTTGACTTTTACGGGAACATCCACCTAGAATCATTGCCTGAAATGTCATCAACAAGAAGCTTGAAGATGCTCATTCTTGATGGTTGTTCCAGCTTGAAGCATGTTGCATTTAAAAGAGCCTTTCCACTACTTGAGAGTTTTAGCTTTGATGGTTATGGCCCGGCAGAGAATTGGACACATCACATACAACTGCCAAGAAAGGAATTGCGCCCCAAGTCTCGCGTGGATCGACTCGAAGAAGCCAAGATGACAAAGATCTCCCTAGAGGGTTGTGCTCGACTGCATAGCATATTTTTGCGTGCATTATCAAATCTGGAGGAGTTGGACCTGTCAGGTACTCTCGAAATAGGCTTTCGCCCCGCTTTATAAATAAAGCACACCGGTGAGACCGCTGCTGGGCCAGACAGCACAACGCCCAAAGGAAGAGACCGCACAGACAAACATGCTGGGGCAACAGCTACAACATGCCCAAAAAGAAAAGAAATGGAAAAAACGGCGATACGATTTAAACAAGGGTGACCCGCCATCATCAAGCCCAAATTGTGCCACCACACTAATACCCTAAATCGCCAGGCAAACAACACCTTCAAGAAGGGGCGTCGTCGACACGTCATTGCCGTCCGGACCAATGAATCGCCCTAGGGTTTCCCAGACACTTGGAGTCGAGAGGACGAGGTATCCTGCACGCCTCCAGAAGGAATGGCGCCACCGAGGGCGGCCAAGCCGGGCCGGACAGACCGACAAGGATTTCTCCTCACCTGTCCCCCAAAAACCCCGCAATTGAGCATCACCACCAAATTCAGCCCACTAGCACACGCAAAAACTAACTTGAGGCCACCATCATCATCGCCGATCGAGGACACTATCAAGCAGCCCGCAGTCGAAGCAAACGACAAAGCTCGAGCTAGAAACGACACTGCAGAAGCCACACGGGAGGAGCCCACCTCCACCACCAAGTAGTGGTCGTCGACCGGACAAGGCAGCAGGGGCACACCAGGCCCAAGCGGGCCCGGCCGGATCCAGATGGGCCCAGAAGCCCCGCCACCTTGTCGCGAGCAGGCGGGCCGCTATGCCATCCCTGCAGAGCTTCAGCCCTGCCGCCATCTACAGGAACCGACGCAGCTGCGGGGGCGCAGGCCCGCCGGTGCCCAGATCGAGCCCAAGGGGCCCAGATCTGGGCCGGGGGAGTTGCACCCGATATGCCCGCGAGGAGCCGCGCCGCCCCGCCGAACCACGTCGGCCAAGTGGCCCACGGAGGAGCTCCGAGCGCCTTCCTAGGAGCACCGCCACGAGGAGAACTGCCCCGACCGACCCTGTGGGCGCGGAAGAGACTGCCGCCACCGCCTGGCCGCCAAGGCGACCGGCGGCGAAGGGGGGGGGAGGTTGGCCGGAGCAGTGGGTTATTCTCGCCGCCTCGGGGGCGAGAGGAGCAGGGGTTTTTTTTTCAAGACTCGACCTGTCAGGTACTGCCATGAAAACTATTGATCTCAATGAAATGGATGTCCCACGGCTCAAGAAGCTATTCCTACTGGGTTGTGAGCAACTCCATAGCCTATTCTGGAATGTAAAAGAATTTAGTTTGGAAGTGCTACATGTAGACACTAATCGGGGGAAGATGAAATCAGGAGTCTGTTGTGGAGAACAGAAGTCTGTTGGGTTTGAGGCATGTATTTGTTTTACAGATGCCAGGTTTCTTTACTCGGCCATAAACGGATTCTATAGCTTAATATCATCAAGAAAATTTCAACATGGCTTCAAGGTACATATCCATATATCTTCTACAATCCACAGCCAAGTTGACATCACTAAAAGTATACATGAGATTGGTCCAAGCCAGGAGCCACCACCGTTACCTTATAATGCTATTGTCCTTGCCAAGGATGTAACATGCTCCTCCTTGGTGTGGGACCACCAACGGCTTCATCCTTGAAAGCTCTAGCCCAAGGTGGAAGAAGACTCACACACAAACACACACGGGAGAGAACACGCAGGGAATTTTCTGCACACGCACTTGTGCTTTTCTTCTCTTGTTCACTTAACAAAATACAAGCCGGTTACAGAAGCCTTTTAAAGAGAAATATGCAACACACGCACAACGGCCTGATCCGTTTTCTACTCCACTAGCTACACACACGTTCAGCTTGAGTGGCAACCAAGTCTGCATATCTTTTGGATTCCCAACGTTCAGGGACCAAGTCTCAACTGATTACTCCCGTCTCTTCATCCACGCAGATATGCCACAAGACTCGGATGCTCCAGCTCCAGCAGCTAGCTAACACTTATCCATGCAGATGACTCCTCAAATGGCACACTCTTTTACCACTACAACACATACAGGCACCATGCGACACACACATCTTGGCATGACTAAACCTGATATGCTCTCTAGTCTAAATTGCATGCATTATTGCTAATCAACTAATCACGAGCTTGCATGTACACATATGATCACTTCTACTAATGTGTACTTGCCGCAGCTACTACAACTACATGCATAAACTAAACTTAAACATGAAGAAACTTTTAAAAACAACAAGGTTACTCCAACAATCCTTTGGGCTGTCATATCGAGATTGGTGAAGGAAGCCATGATTTAGAGAATATTCTGCCAGACTTGCCAGACTTTTCCTATAGTAAGGAGGTGTTCATGCAGTATGTTCAATCAATGCATGTGCATGACAATAATTCCTTAGTAACGGCTATGGGTGAGTCAATAGTTGGCAGATATTTACTCAAACTACAATGGTGTCATGTTGAGAGGTGCCCCAGGCTGCAGGCTGTATCTAGTACTTGTGGACAGCACTTTCCTTCTTTAAGGACACTCTCGGCATGTGATCTCTCGATGGCCTATTGCATCTTTGCAGGGAGGTTTAGCTGGTTTCGAGCGTTACACCACATATACCTACACAATTGCCCCAGACTGGTTTTCGTCGCCATACACATCATTCCATGCCTGGCGACCCTCCAGATAGCATACTGCAGTAATCTCCAACATGTTTTCCCATCGGACGACAGGCACTCTGAAGAAAGAGCATCTGGTGTCACATTCAATAAACTGAAGCACATCAAGCTATTCCATCTCCACAGGCTAGAGCAGATATGTGAGGTTAGACTGACCGCGCCGGCATTGGAAACTATCAGCCTCGGGGACTGTTGGGGCCTGAGGCGGCTACCGGCCGTAGGCTCTAAACTACCGATGGTGGACTGCGAGAAGGACTGGTGGGAGAGGCTCGAGTGGGATGGCTTGGAGGCCAACCATGACCCGTCGCTCTTCCAAACACGCCACTCGGCTTACCACAAGAAGACCCTCTCAAGGGTCTCTGTTCTAAGGTTTGTTGTACATGAATACAGATAGAATGCGCAAGTGCCATTCGTTTTCTGTATGCAAGTAACCTTTTTTCTGCTATTCATTTCTCAGGTAATGGGATGGACGCACTGCTCTCGTATAGTGTTATTATACGAGGCGAGGGATAGATGTCGGCTTACATGAAGCATCGGTCTACCGCAAGTTCTGGTCATCCCATTGCCTGTGTGTTTTTGTTACAAGTTGTGCAGTGTGGCGTGCGTGCAGGTTGTGTTGTTACTTGCACATCAAATAAACGGTGTGTGTATTCACCAAGTTAAGTACCTCATCTGGGTATGTTTTGATGGGTGTGTTAAGAGCTGTTTTGTGTTGTGTTGATTTGCGGCCTGCTTGTAATAAGAGGGTGTGTTTTGTGATTGATAAACCATGGTTGACTAAATAGCCCGCGAATATTACTGAGTTATATATTGTTGTGATTTGCAGTTTTGATTGGATAATCTCTTGCTATTGTCACCTACTAAGTTGTTGTGCTAGCTAGCGTCCTATCAGTTGAGTATATTTTTCTTTCTGCCAAGTTTCTTAGAAACCAGGCCAAGGTAGCTCTCAGAGATAAATTGATTCTTATTTCGTGCTGCTCTTTGAAATCCTTGTAAAGGCTATTCTCGTAATTCCCGGTAGAGATCAAGATTTGACAACTAATTAGACCTTGTCTTATTTTTCATGTCAATTGGTTCAGTATATGCAGTTGTGTGTTCTCTGAAAGTTTATAGGTATTCTTGGGGATATCATTGTATGTCCATGTGATCCAGAATTAGCTAGATTCACTCACTTGTATAAGTAAAGTTTGGTTTTGTCAAATCCTACTCTATTCAGATTATTTGCGTTTATCTTTTTTATTCCGACTATTTGAATTTCTCTCTTTATTCCGATTTTTTGTTTCCATCTTCAATGATACATTCAGCTGCTGCGTGAAAAAGGGCCTGAGTTTGGTCTGAGGCCGATGTCTCCGAATGATGTGTCTGTTTATCTTAAGATTTGTGAGTCTGTTGAGATGGTGCTGGACTGACGAAACAAGCAATGCTGCTGCTGCTGATTCTGGTTGTAGAACTGATTTGATTGGTCTGAAACAAATTCTGTTAGTCGGTAACCAGGCTTGGATTTGGTCTTGTCTACTCTATGCTAAGTTAGTGTATATGCTTGCAGTAGCCTACCAGTGCCATTGATGAGAGAGAGGTGGAGCATCCATCTTCGTTTGTTAAGGTTAAGCTAATGACAGTTGACACACAAACATGAATCTACTAGTAGGAAAGATAATGAGAGAAACGCAGGACATCCCGTTCCAAATTGCATATAAGTACATTCCTAGAGCCTCAGGAGCTGTGATGTTTTAGTTAGAGCTAGTAAGAGTCAGAGAGTGTGCTTGCTGGATTGAGTTAGTTACACAGTTGCACCTGAAATTTTGCTACTCCCTCCGTCCAGAAAAGGATGTCGTAGGTGCTAAATTCGAATATATCTAAACACTATTTAGTATATAGATTCATTCAAATTTAGACAAACCTATGACATCCTTTTCTGGACGGAGGGAGTATGTTATAGTCAAATTTGTCATCACTTCTTCAATTTGACCTTAAAATCAAAAGGACCTGCAGTACGATCGAGAGTGGTACAGTACAGTGCACATCGACATAATTGAGTGATTTACACATCACAAGTTCACAACCAGCCTTCCAACTAGTATAATTCATTCCACTCGAACCAGCAAAGCACCACTTTGCCTCATCTCCATCTGAAGTCAGCACTTGTTTCTAAGTCCCAACAGCATTTCAGCTGTAGCACCTTCCTGAGCAGATGCTTCAGAAACAGCAGACTGGAGATCTCTAGAATTCTCATATCATCCCCACTCTAGTCTGATGCCAATTCGTTTCTCTTCTGGAACCCTTTGAAACTTGGCTATGTCTCCTTCCTGTGCAAAGATCTTGCGGATAGAGAACACGCAACATAAGAGACACACCGGATCGATCATGCTTAATAATATATAGACACAAATAAGAGAGTTGCCGTGTCGAGAGACTCACTGCTAGAGACCCACAGCATCCTGTGTTCACCAGTTGGAGAGGTCTTCCTCATCCTGAGGCGAAGGTAAGGGAGCGTGCTTCCGGTCCGGGTGACTGGGTTGCAATCGGTCCTGTGAGACGATGAGGACGCCATCACAGGCAGCGTGAAGCTGATTATTGTTCTTATTCTGCTGGTGTTTTTCTCCACCCCAGAGAAAGGGCCAGAGCTGTTGACAGGATGTGCTGGTAAAGGACACAAGTGTGAAGACGCCTCTTCCAATCGATGATGAGAAGCGATGGCTAAGCGATGGTGGTGTTTGAGCATGAATTCAGGTGTGGAGGTGGCTTCTCGCTACGCCTTGCAGAGTGTGTGGCAGCGGCCAACGTCCTTGGAAGGCAACCGGACCGGAGGAGTATGTCATCAAGGAGGATCTCCTCAGGCAGGTCCTCAAGCAGGGTCGAACTTGAATGGTCAGGCAGGATGCCTCCCATCATCGATGTTTCTTGCTGCCTCGGACGATTTCTTCAACACATTATCTGTCACCGGCGCTCCCTGGCCACCTCCACTTCTATCTGATCTGGCTGTGATTTTAACAAGCAATGTCTCTTTAGTCACGATTAACTTTGAGCAAAAAGCAGAGATCTTGCGAGTGCCTTCTGTAATGCTTGAGGTTGCTAAAATCTTGAAACAGGATTTGCATCCACTCAACGGGTTCACTCTCAGTTCAGTTCAGTGTTAAAAGCCGGTTTTCCTAATATGGCTTACTAGTAGCACCATGCCGGGACCTCACGTCAGATATAGCCATGATAAATAAAGATTGCAGCTAAGTTTCAAAACGCATGTGGGAAACAACCTAGCTAAATTCACTCTCAAGTCATGTTGGATCAGTCTACAGTACAGTTGCATATCAAGTTCAAAACTGCTGGTCAGACCTTGATTTTTCAGTTAGACGCATAATAATCAGTCTAAAACAAGTAGTAAGAAAGCAAAATCACAGTATTTCTCCTTTTATTGTATGAAAAAACATGCAAGTATACAACTTCATCATAACTAGTACAAGAAACAAAGAGTGGGGTGTGCTGGGCTTACTTGGCCAGAAGATTTTCTGCACCAGACTACTTGGACTTGTGGACTTGCCCAGACCTTGATTTTTCAGTTAGGCGCATAATAATCAATCTAAAGTCGTTTCAGTATCACCTTCCTGGGGAGATCCCTCATAAACAACAGACTGGACATCTCTGCCATCAAGAAAAGAGCTCTCATCTGATTTTGCGGCCTTTTCTTGCACTACTATTCTTTTAGTCTCAGCCACATTGCTTTCCTTGTGTAAGTCTTCCGAGAAAGCAAGCTGAGACCTTGCACCGTCCAGGAAACCATCCCCATCTGATGCTAATTCATCCTTGTTTGAACATAACACTACTTCTGATGATACCGTTCAAGCCGGTAAAAGATTGCAAAATATTAATGGACTTACCTACTATCTCCAGAAACCGAGAGCCTACATGAAAACAGCTATTCTACTAGTATTTCTTATCACCAGAAAGAGCACATGTAATATTATGGACCTACCTACTAGTACCAGACCGCACGAACGCTTTCAATACCTAGTACACCATAACATGAATGCTCTCAATATACAAGCTTATTACAAAGATGACATAAAAAACATACAAAGATGGCATGGACTACGAACCAGCAACAACAACAGACTGAAACACATTATTCTAGGGAACAGATAAATGTGAACAAACTATATATTGGCTACATCTTTAGCACCTTCAAATCTCAGGCACTAACTTCCAACGACATTGCTGGTGGAGATCACTAACGCAGTTTGGTGACGCATCATTATTGTCGTTTTTCTCCATCAGCCCGGGCTCTGGCACAGGTCTGATAAACTCTTTTGCCTCCATTACCATTGTTGCAGTAATTCGCCATGTCACTGAAAAAGTACCAGAAAATTGTGCTCTGTGGAGCAGCAACTCCAGAAATAGCAGGAAGCAGGCAAGTTGTGGTCCTCCCGGTTGCCATGTCAGAGACCATGCCCCGATCCCTACCCCTCCCGCCGATCCAGTAGACACAGTTAGGCTTGAGCCCCGGACCCGGAACACCTCCTTGAGCATACATTGACACTGCATTATTATTCCTCCCGAGAAACACCGAGTAGCCCCCCAAGTATGGTCGCCGCCGCGGGTAATACCTGAGAACGAAAACTTCATTCTCTGCTAGACAGCGGCGGCCGGCCGCCTCCCCTTGGCAGCTGAACACTAACCGTGCAGCTAGCATTCCTCCATATCTGGTACAGATTACCCTCACATAAGACCAGGTTCTTGGCACTAGTAAAACCCGAGATTGTGCTGTATGGCGGGGCGAAACTGGTGGCAGGATCGAACATCAGGGGCTCAACTGTGGCCGGCGCATTCAGGTCTGGCCCAAAAGATCTCCTAAGAATCATATGATGATGTTGCTGTGCGGGAGTCAAGTGTGAAGGCGGTATCGCTGGCGGTGCTGATGGATCGTCGACCATAATAGGTTGCCGGCGGCAGCGCTCCGGTAGGCGGAGCACGTGGACGTCTCCATCGTGTTATATGTTGATCCAAATTCTACAAAGTATAAGCCAACTTCTGACGAGTGGAGCGAGGCCCGTCGCCGGAGGCTTGGGCCGAGCGTAAACCCCGAGTGGAGCGACAGCCCCCCGCGGTACGGTACGGATCGTCGAAGACCTAGGTTTCCACCGATATATAAACCCCTTGTAAGCTGCCGGTTGGGATGAGTTGCATCTGTGATATCCCCGGCGTTTGTAAACACTCCTCGATATAGTGAAGTTTCGCTGGCTGGCGCCCGTGGTTTTTCCTCTCTTTGTTGGAGAGGTTTTTCCACGTTAAATCTATGTCCCCCTTGCTGTGTTTTTCGTTTTCGTTCTTCGTTATCTTCTTATCGTAATTGTAACACATCGCGAGTGAGGCAATACACCATACCTTGTCCTCCCTTTTCATGGTAGACGACGTCGGTGAGCTGGTCCCCGTGGTGGGCGAGGCGGACGGGGTCGAGGATGGCCCACCTTCTGGCCCCGGCGGTGACGTAGGCGAGCCTGTCGATGTCGCAGATGGCGGCGGCGAAGAAGTCGTCGCTGGCGGGGTTGGGCGCGAAGACGAGCTTGGCGTTGGAGGCCCACCTGCTCTCGTGGATTAGCGGCGGCAGGACGATCTCGGTGGCGGTGACGGCGTTGAAGAGGCTGAACGTGTTCGGTCCACGGGAGATGGCGAGCCATCCGTTGCTGGAGGAGCCGCATGGTGCCCGTAGGGATGGGATTGAGCTGGAAGGAGCGGCCCGTGGGAGGCGACGGGCAGCGCCTCGTGGCGTTGTCGGGACGGGACGAGGGAGCGGGACGTGGGGAGGCGGAGCGCATCGCCACGCTGCTGTGCGCCCAGCCTGTAGCACTTGAGGTCGAGTCTTTCACCTATGCGGCAGATCCTCCCAACGCCGGGACAACGGCATGTCTGGAAATGGTGGTGGCGGCGGCGGCGGCGGACTGGAGCTGGAGCGCAAGAGCGGTGAGGAAAAGGTGTTGTGGTATTAATATAAAACAGCGGGAGTATTTGGCTTCTTGGAGTGGAGATGGACACATGCACACACATACATTTGGACAAATGGACACATTCACACACAAAGATAGGTACTGAGAGCGTATACGTGCTCTGGGATTATCCCAACTACTACTCCATCCTAAAAAGGTTGTCTAAATTTAAATGTATGGTATATAGATACATTCAAATTTAAGACTTTTATGGAGGGAGTATGTAAGTAACTATGTATAATTATCTGGATAGTTGGGATATCTTTGATTGTGTAAGCAAGGAATTTGCATTCGCACGTATGAACCCTCACCAAATTGGATGAGTATGCTAGCTTCACATTGTTGCTTCTATTTACTAAATCATGTATGATTTCCCTCATGCATAGGATAACGTGGGAAATAATTTAAAAGTCGCCATCTAACATGTATGGATGAGAATTAATTGCAGTATTAAGCTATGTCTGATGATGTCTTACTTCGTATCAATTTATGGGACGCTCGACGATGCATGTTGCCTACGTGTTGTCACCCATTTTAGTCTGATTTGAACTAAATCAGAGCGGCCTGTTTTAGATGCGAGCTACCCCTTTGTGTTTGGCAAGGGGCGCGAGGTGCTATGAAGTCAACGAATGCACAAACACGCAAACACATACTTCCTCCGATCCATACTAATTGACTTTAATTTGTCAAAATTTGGATGAACCTATATATTAAATTGTGTCTAGGTTCATTAAATATAGACAAATTTAAGTCAATTAATATATGGCCGAAGGGAGTAGTAAATTTTATCCAGGTTTAGGCCGTCCTTAGGCTAACAACCATGTATCCTTAGGCTAACAACCGCATAGCTTTGGACCGGATCTAGAACACGTGCCCGCAGGCCGGTGGAGCGCAAGAAAACTCCTTTTTTCAAATGCCCATCTCACACCCAACCACACAAAGGATAGAAAACTCCCTGTCGTGGAAGTAACAAATTCTTATAAGTAGGTGCCAAATTCTCGAAAGAACTTACTTCGCAAATTTTTTAACTAGATATGAACACCAATATGAATCTAGTTAAAAACACCAATATGGACAGAAGGATTCGCAAAAAAAAATAAAAACGGACCGGAGATAGTAGCTCATTTTCTCGTGGTGGGGGAGCACCGTGCTTCTTGAGTTCATCTGCTTCTCTCCCCGCAGTGTCTTCCCCATGTGTTCCTGCTATGTTTCTGGTCATCATATAAAAACACATACTCCCTTGGGTCAGAAATAAGTGTTCCAAATTGTCTAGATTTAGATATATCTAGACATATTTAGTCTATAAATACATCTAAATTTAAAAATGTAAGTCACTTATTTCTAGACTAAGGGTACTCCCTCTGTTTTAAAATATAAGATGTTTTAGGTTTATGAAGAAACTGTGTCTATATATCTTTTAGTGCGTAGATTCACTTTAAACCTGAATAAACATATACATTAAAAATAGTCTAGATATATTTATTTTATAAGCCCCCACCCCTCCCATCTATCTCTCCTTTGATCAGTACACCGAAAGAGCCCAGGGGTTCCGGTCGATCGAGCCTCCGGCGGCGATGCCGGCCGGAGGTGGCGGAGGGGAGGTTCCGGCGTAGTTAGGATTAGGTTGTAGGGTGTTTGCGGCGGTCTCGTCGCGGGTTTGGGCACTTCTGCCCGGAGTTGTCTCCAGGTCGCCGGCCAGATCTGGAGCAGGCTGAGGTGGATCTCTCTTCTTCCAGTGCTCCGGTGGTCGGAGTCTGTGGAGGTGAGTGGATCCTCCGCCGGTGACTCAAAATAAGGCCTAGGACCCGTATCCGATGAGGAGTTGATGCTGCCCTTTCTTGGCCGTGGTGGGGGAGGAAGGTGCGGTGGTGACGGTTGATGGTGCTTTTTCTTCCGGCCGGCCGTGGTGGCGAGGGATCTGCAGCGTTGCGTCGTCGCCTTCTTCTTCCTTGTTTGGATCTGGGTGGTACTTGTCGCGCGGTGTCTCCTCCT
Source organism: Avena longiglumis (assembly GCA_030063025.1). Lineage (NCBI taxonomy): Eukaryota > Viridiplantae > Streptophyta > Magnoliopsida > Poales > Poaceae > Avena > Avena longiglumis. Next base: position 592,673,704 of record CP125973.1, read on the forward strand.
TCCTATTCAAGCCGCCATGGTGGTGGCTCAGTGGAAGGATTGGTGCCCGGGCGCGGTTCGTTTTGGAGCTTCCGGCCTTCAAGGTTGCTCGTCGACCGCGTCGGACCCAATGGCGAGGGCTGCCGCCCTTTGCTTTCGGCCCGTCGTTGTCCGCCGTGAAACGCTGGATTTGCCGGAGTTTCGCCGTCGATGGAGGTGGATGAGGATGGTGGACTTGATTGCTTTTTCAAGTTTTCCTCGTGGTCCTCAAAGGCTTAATTCAGGCCTCGATGTAATTTTTATTTTTATTAGGCCTTTTGTACTCCAGTGTATCAAAGCAGCATATATTTCGGTGCTCTTGCACCCGTTCGCATAAAAAAAAATATTTATTTTATAAAATTAAAATATTTTATATTTTAAAACGGGAGGAGTAGCTGATAGTCAAAACTCAGCTCCTTTCCCCGGCATGGAGGGAGTAGCTGAGCGTGTGAGTTTTACACCACTAGCATGCAAGTTGAATATGCTAGTAGCAGATGTCAGGATAAGTAGATCCGTGCTCAGGATAAGTGATCAGGATAAGAGCAGGCTGTAGCGCTGCCAGAAGAGACTTTATGGGCTCGGTTCGTATTGTAAACTGCTTGTGTGGTTCGTCTTCCCGATTTTAACGGCTTAGCTTCATAAACATAACGCTTGGTCTTAGACGACCATATACACTGATAGTATAAATAGACGAATGGAAATAGCTGACCGGGAGCTAACAATGAAAACCATGAAAAACACTACGGGTTAAAGATAATGGAAATAGACAAATGTTGGCAAGATCACTATTGTCGGCAAATCCTGCCGCCAAGCAGCAGCTCCGCCATTGAGCTCACCGGTCCCACCGGACCGTCGCCGTCTAAGGATCAACGTCCGCTCAACGCCACCCACACGACCAAGAAAGAAACCACCACGGCCGACTTCACTCGTCAAGGCGACGCGATCCACCTTCTAGCGCCGACCCGGCTTCCACGAACTCGAGCCAAAGGTTCCGCCGCCACAACACACGGCCGCCGAGAAGGACAAGAAGGTCAAAACTCAGACTTGCGGTCATCGAGCCACACAAGAGCCTAGGAGAGGGATCTGTCTCGTTACCTTGCGGTGAGTGCCGTCGACGAATAACAAGGCCAACAAGGCTGATCAGACCATACCAGCCTAACTAGGCCTGGATTAGGCCAGATTGGGTCCCGTCGGTTCGGCGCCATGTTGCGCAGCCAAGCCACCACACCGCCAGCGAACTGCACCCCTAGCCGCTCCCACCACCGTCGTCGCCGTAGAGGCCCGTCGCCGGAAGCTCTCAGCCGCGCACTACAGCAGATCCTCCCAAGCCTGAAGTCGACTGCAGCCCACGCCACCTCTAGGGGAAGTCACGGCTGCGCCACCGCTGTTCGAGCCTGCGTTCACCTATTGTTATCACCGTATTTTGGCCAGAGACGGAGGTGGGCCGTGATCAAGATGGGTTTGGAAGATACATATATTCAACGAGTTGCTGGATCGGCCTAGTGTGTGGATTTGGGCTAAATTGCCCGTGTATCTTGTATCATAGTAGGTTTTGTGTTTGTTTAGGTTCCGTTTATGTTTAGGTAAAGATATAGTTGTAGAGTTATTCCAAAAGTAGAGAGTCTCGGACTATAAATATGTACCTAGGGTTATTGAGAGAAGACAACAACCACGCTCACAACAAATACAATCTCAAGCATCGCCACCCCTTGTTCTTAGGGTTTCTTTCGGTAGTGCCATGCGCCTAGATCGCATCTCGCGATCTAGGCAGTATTTACTTATTCGCTACCTAGTTTACTCGTCATCAAGCGTTGTTGATGGCGCAGTAATACTATTATCATAGATTGTTTGAGGCTAGCATCGGTGCTTTTTCATTACTACCGTCGGGGTTATGCTAGCTCCAGCTATCCGCTACCCTTGCACCTTTTCCCAAAGTGCAAGGGTAGCATCTTGATCTTTATCTAGTCGATTCGATCTGTTATAGTTGTACCTTGTTCACCAAGGTTTAGTTTAATATCTACGTAATCAGGCCTTATAAACGGGTTGAACGATCCGTAATGCATAAGGACGTGGCTTATTCGCTCTAGAGAAGATGTTCCGTAATTGACTTTATGTTGGTTATTAGGCTTCCTCTAGGGTTGATATTCTTCATCTTTTTATGCGTACTAGGCTCAATCACGTAGGACGCTCCAGATTCGTAGTGAAAACATTAAACTATCGAGATCGATTTAACTTGTAGTGATCAAGCAAAACCCCATGTTATTATAAATCTAACGCAGAATCAGGGCAATCGGCTTTAGGAGCCGATTTACAGAAACTCGAGCCGATTACGGCTCGAATTTTACGATACTTGTTTATCATGCAGAAATCAATCGAGCAATCCTTCACCTTCCGATCGTATAGGTCAGGTGGCACGCCGAACCAAGCCGTGACGTGTGCGGAGCTTTTGCGGGCCGCCCGAGGACCAGGGCCCACCAGCAGTCCGGAGCCTCCCGCTCTCCGTGTTGTCGGGCCGCTGCTCGCCGTGGGTTTTGACAGCAACACATTCTCGCACGCCCGGTGGGACATTCAACAACGTCACATCAACACCGGCCGCGATGGAGAATGCAGTACCACTTACAACGATCCGATCGACGAGCACAAGGCCAAGTACGACGAGATCCAGGCCCTCTTCGAGGAAGACCTCATCAGCTCTTTCGAGAGGACCCGTACGCATGGCATCATATGGAAAGGGTTCTCCCCCGAGGGCACTCTTAATGAGGTGGATCTCGTCTCCTTCGAGGAGCGCACTGAGCCCTGACGATGAGGTCAACTACATGGTGGCTCATTCTTTGCACCGCCATTCCGAGAGCCTCGTGAACGCTGAGCGAGTCGCGTTCGCGTAGTTCAGAGATCATGAAGCATCGATTTCCGTCGACCTACTTTAGGGACTCACCAGGGAGAAAGACCGCTCCAAACCAGGCCACAGCTCCCGTTCGCACTTGCCGCTCCAGAGCCGCCAGGAGCAGCGGCTTACGTCGTCTACAAGGCTGGAGGCGACCCAGGCGATTGCCAATTCCTGTTTGAGCCGCCCAAGGAGATCCCACACGGATATATATGCGCCTACGTGCCGGACTGCAGTAACCTGACGCGCACCAAACAAATTGCAACCGCAGGAGTTTCTGCGCCAGGAGTGCTTGGGACAGGATCTTCAGGGGCAGGCGTGTTCCGGCAAAATGTCTGGGATAGACGCCGACAAACAGCGCATAGCCTGGCATGCCATCGACAAGTCATGAGAATTTAGCCCTCGGCTCAAACAGTGGAGCAAATCGGTACCATCCTGAGGGACCAGTTCGGCCAGGTCAAGAGAAGGACAATCGGCTATTCAAAGCCGTACTTCAACGAAGTTTGATCTAATTCACGCCACCCAAGTATAAGCTCCCCGAGTTCTCAAGGTTTAGCGGGTCAAGGGTCGAGCTCGATCGAGCACATAAGCCAATACCGCACAACTAGGCATGATTTCGCATCGGATCGGATCGCGTGAAGATTCTTTATGCAATCTCACAGACCAGCCTTTGGGTGGTACACCTCACTACCACCGATTCAATTCATACCCGAAGCAACCGGAAGAGCGTTCCACATCCGCACTATTCGAGGCTACCGAGGTCGGCATTGCAGACTGCACAAAGTGCAGAAGCGGGAGAAATCAGAGTCGAGTACATCCAGCGCTTGTGGTCAAGAACCGATGTTACTCGCCTGCTTAATCGAGAAAGAAGCAATGAGCTGGCGGTGTTGGGTCTCTCAAGACCCACAAGGATCTGGCGTTCTGTAGAATACAACTCATTGGCGACATGGCCCGGCCCGGCGATGTATGAGCAAGCCACCACGAGTTATACCAAGACAAATTCAAACGTCCGATAAGCCCGGTCGATGCAGAAGAAGAAGATCCTACGCAGGATCGAGGTGGCCGTAGCTGAATGGGCTCGGCGCATCTGTGGCCTGCAAGTGGGTGAAAGCGACGGACTGCGAAGGGTTCGACTGATGTGAGCAAAGCTGAGCAGATATTCGACCTGCTGGAAGGAGAAGCGGTGAGGTTACCAAGGCCACAAAATCCCTACTCCAGAGATGAACGGGAGACCATACCGCAAGTGGCATCATTCGCTCACTCACACCACCAACGAGTGCAAAGAGCTTCCGCCAAATCCAAATGGCTATAGAACAAGGCCGCTCGATCCTTGGGCAGTTCGCCATGAAAGTGGACACAAACCCATTTCCGGCCAACATGGTAGAACTCGGCCGCCTGCAAGACGTGAGCTGGATTCTCGTTACGCGTTAACATGGCGGTCCGGATACCACCATGACACGCATAAGGAGGGCGGGGTCGCCTGGGCAAGGAAAGAAAGGAGGCTAGTCCATCGACCGCCCACAATGACAAAGCGACTTGACAGAGGAACAAGTGAGGAGAGTGCGATATCGAAGCCACATTCTACGATCTCCTTAACAAGTATGAGCGCCAAGATGACCAACGCCGCCATGATGTAGACGACGGAAGACATGAGCACCTTGCTAGGGACCGCCGAAGAGAAGGAGGGCGCAGGCATTGGGATTGTCCTTTCGTGTATTGTCAAGCGCAGGAATGAGCCGATTGCCTACAATCGACAACCCCTAATGCGTCAAGAAAAGGAAGACACGAGGCCAAAGTCAGTATTCAAACGTCTAGGGCCTCTTCAGCCCAAGGTCACACAGGAGTCCGCCGAGGTAAGACCTCGAGGAGCCAAAGGATGGCAAGGGCGAAGACAGTGTCACCGCCAAGGTGGTGCCCTGACGGACTCGACACACCTGAAGCGAGAGTGCGGCCGCAGAATTTAGAGGAAGTCAAGCGCAGATTCCACGCTTTGAAGAAAGCACGCCGATCTCGCCGCCAAAGTAAGGCAGTGGAAACGGAAGACCGCCTCACCAGGAAAGAGTGGCGCCTAAACCGATAAAAGCCGATGCAAAGACATCGGCCGCACAAACATGGTGTTCAGATTCGCCGAATTTCGCGCACTAAGAACCGATGAGCTACCCGTGGCACAGCTTGATCGCGCCCACGGCCGTTATCTTTGAAAAGCCACGTGAGAAGGGTTACAAACATCCGAAAGCCCTGCACCGCGAGGTTACATCAATGGGCAACTCACGAAGATGTTGGTGGACACCGAGCGGCAATAATATCATGCCATACTCCATGCTACGACGCTTGGGACGCCCACCGCAGATCTGATCAAAACCAACGCCACGCTGAGCGACTTCAACGGTCAATCTTCGGGACGCAAGGCGCATCAACGTGGACTTGACAAGGCAGGAAAACTGCATCAACGCTATTCTTCGTGGACAGCAAGAGCACTTACACCGCCTTGCTAGGAAGGGATTGATTCACGCTAATTGTTGCATCCCATCCACAATGCATCGCTCGATCCAAAGGATGGAGACGGCGGAGGTCATCCATGCGCACGATTCTATCGAGATCTCCATAGTGGCATGAACATCCGGGAAGCGTAAGACCAAGAGCCGATCTCGAATCCATCTAGACGGCGAAGCGATTGAAGCTACAAAAACGGGTGAGGCTGGTCTTATCCACTCGCCTTACCGAGTAGGAAAGCCCACGATCATCAGGGTACGGCCGATCCACGCGATCGCCACAAAAATAAAAGCAGATCATACGACAAGCAACATGTAGTCGAAGAGAGATGCTCGCCATCAGAAATAATGAGGTGTAAACCGCCCTTGATCGATGCAATCGAAGGCAATGATTCAAGTGATCGCCCAAATTATTTTTGTTGTCCTCACCCACCGCTTGCCCTGTGTTTAGCGCCGATTTGACGGGTGACGGAAAGCTAGGGTACGGGTTTACATCACCGATGAGCTAGAAGAAATCGACATTGGTCCCGGGATAAGCCACCACCAACATTTATCGCCAAAGTTAGAACCAAGTCTGCGGGCCCGGCGATAGCCCGTTGAAACAATATCCGCCGTTCGCCGACTACAGAGATGCTCGTTGACAGAGCATCATCGAGCATCGCTCCGCCAAAAGGGATTTCGCCGCTTCAGCAGCGAAAGCACGACAAATGAAGGCCGAAATTCGAAGAAGTCAAGAAGGAGGTCGAGAAAATGTTGATGCCTGTTGATCGCACCATGCGTATGTCAATGGATTTCTAGTATCGTGTCTGGAGAAGAAGGGCGCCAATGGCGTGTTGCTATAGATTTTCGAGATCTCAACAGAGCTACCCCAAAGGATGAATATCCGATGCCGGTGGCGTAAACATTGATCAATGCAGCACCGGTCATAAAATTTTAAGCTTCATGGACGGCAATGCCGGTACAACCAGATCTTCATGGCTCCGTAAGACATACACAAGATCGCATTCGTAGTCCTGTGGTCCGTGGGGTTATTTGAATATGTAGTCATGACGCTTGGCCAAAAATGCCGGCGCCCACGCATCAAAGGGCCATGAATTATATTTTCCATGACCTGATCGGCAAACCGGTGGAAATCTACATCGACGACGTGGTGGTCAAGTCTCGCTCAACATGACACTTGGACGATCCGCAACGTGGTCTCGATCGAACAAGAAAATTCGCCCACGGATGAATCAAGAAGTGTGCCTTCGGTGACGGCCGGTCAGTTCTTGGGTTTCTTGGTCCATGAACGCGAATTGAGATTGGCCTGAAAAGTCGTGGAGGCAAGGCGAACGGCGAAGCCACCCACCACGAAGAAAGAACTACGCCCCTTATCGGCAAGATCAACTTCGCCGAAGATTCATCTCCAATCTGGGAAGGATTGAGCCGCTCATGGGGCTAGTAAAATCAAATCGACGAGGAATTCACGGGGCAACAACAACGAGCCTTTGACGAGATCAAAGAATATTTGACAAAGCCGCCAGTTAATTCCACCTCACCGACAGCCATTCTACATTTACTTGTCGCTATCGACACGCCCATCGCCTCGTAGTGGTGCAAGTTCATGATGGGCTGGAGCGGTCGCTTTTACATAAGGTGAGGATGCCGGACGCAGACGAGACGAGGTACCGACATCGATAAGTTGTGCCTCTCCGCTTTTTCACCTGCACCAAGTTGCGACACATTTTGCTCTCAGCAGAGATCATCATCATATGCAAATCAGACGTCATAAAGCACATGCTGTCGGCTCCTATGTTAAAAGGCTGACTGGGCAAGTGGATGTTCGCATTATCAGAGTTTGACATCCGTATCAACCCGAAAGCGCTTAAGGACAAAGTGGCTGATCTTATCGCCGAAAGGATCAACACAAACATAGCCGACCGCCCATAAGAGCGTGGGCCATGTTTTTCGACGGATCAGTTTGTGACGATGGCGGCATCGGCATTTTATTTGTGTCGCCCGGGGCAACATTTTCCTTTTCCATCGATTGTCTACCTCTCGCACCAACAATGTAGCCGAGCACGAGGCGATATCCAAGGGTATGGAGTTACTCCGGGAGCGAAGTGGAAATTTTTGAGACTCCAAGTTGGTGATTTCACCACGGAGGACTACAAGTGCGAGAGCGAGTTCCTCTTCCCATTATGGCTGCACTGCCGCGAGCTGATGACGCAATTCCGGTACGTCAACTTCACTTGGATCCCACGAGCGCAGAATACCGAGGCGAACGATCTTGCGCAGATAGCTTCAGGACACAAGGATGTGGTAGAAGGAGCCGACGTTCAGGTCCAGTTCCTGGAAGCGGACGACTGGAGAGCCGATATCTTCAATTACTTGAAAGATTCGGCTCGGGGGGCACCTAAACGGATAAGGTACAAAGCCATGAAGTACGTGCTTATTGGGGATGACATGTTTTACAGGACTCTGGAAGGACTATTGCTCAAATGCCTGGGGACAGCCGAGGCCAACCAGCTCCTACACGAGGTACACGGCGCTGTGGAACTCACCAATCGGCTCATAAGATGAAATGGTTGATCAAAGCGATCGTGGTTTTATTGGCCCACCATGCTTGAAGACTGTTTCAACTACTACAAAGGGTGTCAAGCATGTCGAAATTTGGAAAAATCCAGATGGTACTGCAAGAATGAACCCCATCATCAAGCCTTGGCCATTCCGAGGTTGGGGCATGGACATGATCGGCAAGATCAATCCTCCATCAAGCAAAGGCCACATGTGGATTCCGCTATCACCGACTACTTCACTAAATGGGTAGAGGCTGTCACGATGAAGTCAAGAACTCAAGGATGTTATCAATTTTGTGAAAGAACATGTCATCCATAGATTCGGATTCCCCAAACTATCACGATCGATGGAGGTTCGGTCTTTATTTCTCAAGAGTTTAGGAAATTCCGCGAGGACATGGGGATCAAGCCGATTAGATCATCTCCATACTATGCTCAAGCAAATGGACAAGTCAAGCGCCCAACCGAGCCTCATCAAGCTGATCAAGAGGAAAGTCGATGAGCACCCAAGACGCTGCACGAGGTTTTGTCAGAGGCGCTATGGGCTTATCGCATGTCATGTCATGGAGCAAAAAACCTCACCCTATCATCTAGTATATGGACAAGAAGCCGCCCCACCGTGGGAAATTACGGCGGATCGAGACGTGTCACTTTCGTGACGATCTAACAATCAAGAGTATGCAACCTCGATGAGTGATGTGGAGGATTTAACCGAGCTCAGGTTATGGTCACCGGAGAAGATCAAGGAAAACAAGGCCAAGGTAGCTCGTGCATACAACAAGAAAGTGAAGCCAAAGGAGTTCCACGTTGGTGATCTAGTGTGGGAAGTCGTTGCCTTTGGGGACTAAGGATGCAACATATGGTAAATGGTCTCCAAATTGGCACGGTCCGCAGTGGTCGACCAAGTTTTAAGAGGAAACGATACATGCTCGAACTTGGATGGAGTAAAATTCCAAAGGGCCAACGGACAACATCTCAAGAAATATTTCCCAAGCATGTGGGATGTTGGACAAGAATCGAGGGGCCGATGCATGAAATCGGCTGGGTGAAGGCACGAGAAATGGACAATAATATGGGGCCATGCTGAAAATCGCCGAGTAAAAAAAATTGAGATTTGGGTCGCCATCTTCATCTTTCGTCATCTTCATCTTTGCTTGTCACTAGTCGTCTGCGGGGCACGCTGCGTGGGCAATTGAGATTTGGGTCGCCCATGTTTGAATCCACCGTGTTGAGGAAGGTCGCAGTTATCATTTGAAACCAAGAAGTGGCCGCTGTAATGTGTCTAAGGATGCGATCAAGGTTGACCTGGCCAACGTTTTTGGGAGAAGCCGATGGGTAGTCATCGGCCTCAGGCGATTTGACCTGTTTGATCAGACAGGCAGCAGGATGAAAGCCGATACAAGGTCATCGAATTTCAAGCATCGACCTATTTCGTTATCGCAAAATTGAAGGAAAAGGAACAATATTTGGGAAACAGATGTTCATTCAATCAAAATATTAGTGCTTACATGATCGGTTACAAAAGGGCCTACTATCGCTACGGCTATTACTATCGATTCCTAATCTAAGCCGAGGTCGCTGCCGCCATTGCCGCCGCCGCCCTCTTCATTGCCTTCAGCTGCCGCCGCATCGCCCTCGCCGCCGCTGAAGAAACCAACGGGACCTCTTCGCCTCGCCGTCATCTTCAAGATCTTCGCTGGACCAGAGCGAAGCGCTTCGTCGGCGGATACTGCCGGAGGAGGTGTCCTCCTCCGATTCCTCCTCCTCGGCGGAAGAGTCGACGCCGGCCCCACGACCAAAGCGCCGTTGCCGCCGCCTCTGCCGACGAGGAATCAGGCTATCTTCGCCGGGCCAGGACGATCGCCCTTCGACCAGACGGCGAAATCTGGCCCTTTCGCCCCACCATCGTGGGCGAGTATCGACGCCGCGGGCGGATGCTCGCGCTGCCGGTCGCTAATCGAGTTGGAGGGAGGACACACCGAGGAAGCAGAGGAGGCCATGGCCGGCCGAAGAGGGTTTTTCCAACAAGGAAGAGGGTTTTCTAGCAACTGGAGGAAGATGGGGACTGTGAACTGTTCAGGCTGATGTAAATAAGGGGAATAGTGGACAGACGGTTCAATGCCATAGCGGTTTCCCAGATTGCACTGCCAAAATCACAAATCACGCCAGCGCAGGAGTTGAGAAGACAGGCATCATGATGAAGGGGTAGCGTGATTGCCTGCTCGCCACGCATTCTGTCTACGCGCAGCCCGATAAAAAAAAGGGAGGAGAAGAAGAGGGAAAAAACACATAGAGTGGTTTTGGAATTATCATTGCCAAAACCAGGGGGGCATGTGTTATCACCGTATTTTGGCCAGAGACGGAGGTGGGCCGTGATCAAGATGGGCTTGAAGATACATATATTCAACGAAAGGTTGGATCGCCTAGTGTGTGGATTTGGGCTAAATTGCCCGTATCTTGTATCATAGTAGGTTTTGTGTTTGTTTAGGTTCCGCTTATGTTTAGGTAAAGATAGAGTTGTAGAGTTATTCCAAAAGTAGAGAGTCTCCTGACTATAAATATGTACCTAGGGTTATTGAGAGAAGACAACAACCACGCTCACAACAAACACAATCTCGGCCAAGACGCCACCCCTTGTTCTTAGGGTTTCTTTCGGTAGTATGTTGCCTAGATCGCATCTCGCGATCTAGGCAGTATTTACTTATTCGTTACCTAGTTTTACTCGTACTGAAGCGTTGTTGATGGCGAGTAATACTATTATCATAGATTGTTTGAGGCTAGCATCGGTGCTTTTTCATTACTACCGTCGAAGTTATGCTAGCTCCAGCTATCCCGCTACCCTTGCACCTTTTCCCAAAGTGCAAGGGTAGCATCTTGCTTGATCTTTATCTAGTCGATTCGATCTGTTATAGTTGTACCTTGTTCACCAAGGTTTAGTTTAATATCTACGTAATCAGGCCTTACAAACGGGTTGAACGATCCGGTAATGCATAAGGACGTGGCTTATTCGTTCTAGAGAAGATGTTCCGGTAATTGGCTTTATGTTGGTTATTAGGCCTCCTCTAGGGTTGATATTCTTCATCTTTTTATACGCATTTCAGGCTCAATCACGCCAGTAGGACGCTCCAGCCACGAGTGAAAACATTAAACTATCGAGATCGATTTAACTTGTAGTGATCAAGCAAAACCCCATGTTATTATAAATCTAACGCAGAACTGATGGGGCAATCGGCTTTAGGAGCCGATTTATTGGAAACTCGGGAGCCGATTACGGCTCAATTTTACATATACTTGTTTATCATGCAGAAATCAATCGAGCAATCCTTCACCTTCCCGATCAGGTATAGGTCAGGTGGCACGCCGAACCAAGCCAGACGGTGCCGAGCTTTTGCGGCCGTCAGCCGAGGGACCAGGCCCACCAGCAGCCTCCTGAGCCTCCCCGCCTCCGTGTTGTCACGCCCGTGGGTTTTGACAGGCAACACCTATAGAGTGCACCGCCGCCAGCCGCTCCCTCCTATAAAGAAGCATCACCGCGAGGTAGAAGTCCTCCCGCCGCTAACACTGCATGGACTTTGCGGGGCGGCGTTCTCTGGCAGCGGCGGGGGTAGGAGGAGTGGGTAACGGCGGGGGTTAGGGTTTCTTCTCGATCGCCCACACGGGAGGGTGGCGGGTATGTTGTGGGTCCCGTGTGTGGTGGTGGTGGTGGTGGGTGGGCGAGGAGGACTTTGCTGTGTGTTTATTTGGCACAAAACTCCCTTTTGCTAATTCCGCGTTTTTTTACTCACGAGCAAAGACCCACACGGCATTAATTATGGCTAATGTGACGTGGCGGCATTGCATTATTGTTGTAGAGATGCATTGCATGCACATATTTAGACCACCAATACGGTCCTGTCGTAAATGAACGAGTAATAAATACTCCCTCAGTTACAAATACTCCAAGATGTTTCAGTTTTTTTCAACACATGTATTTAGACGTGTTTAATTAGTGTGTAGGTTCATTCATCTTTGAGTAAATGAGTAAAACATCTTATATTTTAAAACCGATGGAGTACAAAACAACGGCAAGCCAGCTCACCAAATAAAAAAAATTATACCAACTCATCAAATTATTGGGGATGGACGAAGACGACTTGTTTTTGAACCTCATTTTCAACCTCATCTTCCTCATGTACATGTACATAGAATACTGCCATCTACAGAGAGATCTTTATACCTACATCAAAATGCAAAACTTGTAACACGAAAATCATACGATACAACAAGATCAAGCTACTCCTCAAAGGACACTTCGAGCGGTTGTGCGACGAATCTAAACAAACAAGCACAAAAATGCTCAAACTTTGACCACGAATCTGGGGAGATACAGTTCACCAACCTTGAAGACGATGGTCAGAATGGAACCCCATTGTTGATCCGCATCTTTTTCATATACAACTCGACTCGATTCGAGGCATATTTGTGTTGATTGAAAGAGGATACTGGGAGCATATTTGAGTGAGAAGAGAGAAGGAGCTCATCTTCAACCAACATGTACATATAACACTATCATCTATAGAAAGATCTATATACCTGCATCAAAATGCAAAACTTGCAACACAAAAATCATAGGAAACAACAAGATCAAGCTACTCTTCAAAGGACACTTTGAGCGGTTGCTTGTGTGCAATGGATCTTAATAAACAAGCACAAAAAAGCTCTAACTTTGACCATGAATTTGAGGAGATAAAGTTCACCTACCTCAAAGCTGATGGCCAGAATGGAACCCCATCGTGGATGCGCATCTTTTCATGTACAGTTCGACTCGATTAGAAACTTGTATGTGCTAATCCAAAGCTATGAAGAGTATGTTTAGAGAGAAGAGAGAAAGGGGAGGAGGAAGACAGAGTCTCGTTTGTGCAGCCGTGTGCTCGGCCGACTCAGGCCCGCTGGAAACGACTGAATCAACAGTTTGTCCCTGGGCCTGGCTTCGACCTGCTTTAAAACCCGCGCGGGCCACAACGTGGGGGTGCTGCGGGCAACCAAACGAGTCGATTTCTATCCAACTCGGCCTGGCCAGAAGAACTATAGACTACCAAAGGTGTCCTACATGTATTTACACCATCAATACGGTTTTGACATAAATGAATGAGTAATAAATACCCCTCCATTATAAAATATAATACTCCCTCCGTTTCGGTTTACAAGTCCTACGCGTATATCTAGGTTATCAATTTGACATATATAATTTAAATTATATAATATAAAAATTATATCATTGGAAATTACAAAGTCTAAAGTTTCCGGTGATATATTTTTGTAATATATACATCATACTAAGTTGCTCAATTTGCGACATAGAACTATCTGCAAAACTTGTAAACCGAAACAGAGGGAGTATGTTTTTTGAGATACATGTATTTAGATGTTATTATGTGTAGGTTCACTCATTCTGCTCTAAACTTACACGCTAAAATATGTCTAGATACTTCCTTCGTCCAGAAATAATTGACTTGAGTTTGTCTAGATTCAAATATATCTAGAATTTTAGTGTATTGATACATTCGAATCGAGATAAATCATATTTCTAGACGGAGGGAGTACATGTGTTTGAGTAAACAAATTACACCAAGCCAGCTCACAAATAAACAAATTACACCAACTCATCGATTATTGGCCACTAGCTAGGTTCCATTATGCGGGAAGTATAAAATTAATTTCTTGTGACTTTAAGTACTCCATACAATTGCGAGAGATTGGGACACAAATTCACACACTTACACGGACAGTACTGAGAGCCGGCATGGAGCGCGTGTTGATCAGGCACCGGACCGTGGAGGTGAATGGCATCTCGATGCATGTGGCGGAGAGCGGCGGCGCCGGCGAGGGCGAGGGGAACTCCAAGGGGACAGTGTTGTTCCTGCACGGCTTCCCGGAGCTGTGGTACTCGTGGCGCCACCAGATGGAGCACCTGTCGGCGCGGGGCTACCATTGCGTGGCGCCGGACCTCCGCGGCTATGGCGGCACCACCGCCCCACCTGAGGTGGAATCCTACACCGCGTTTCATATCGTCGGCGACGTCGTGGCTCTCCTCGATGCTCTGGAGATCTCAAAGGTGTTCCTGGTTGGGCACGACTGGGGCGCGATCATTGCTTGGTACGTGTGCCTGTTCCGGCCGGACCGCGTGACGGCGCTGGTGAACACCAGCGTGTCCTTCATGCGCGGCCTCATGGCGCGCACGGGCCCGGAGTTCGTGAACCCCATCGAGAGCTTCAACCGCACCTACGGCCCCGCCTACTACATGTTCCGCTTCCAGGAGCCCGGCGCCGCGGAGGCGCGGCAGTTCTCGCCGGCGAACGCCAGGCGCCTCACGCGTCAGATCCTGTGCTACTGCTTCAGCCACGGCGTGTACTGCGAGGAGGAGATGGGCGACGACAAGTACCCGACGGAGACGCTCCCTCCATGGCTCACCGAGGCCGACGTGGAGTTCTTCGGGGCCGAGTTCGAGAGGACCGGCTTCACCGGCGCCATCAACTACTACCGCAACCTGGACAGGAACTGCGAGCTGGCGGCGGCGTGGGCGGACGCCAAGGTGCAGGTGCCCACCAAGTACGTGGTCGGGGACGGGGACATCGCGTACCACTTCGACGGGATCCAGGAGTACATCCACGGCGGCGGCTTCAAGAAGGACGTGCCGTTGCTGGAGGAGGTGGTGGTCATCCCTGGCGCCGGCCACTTCATCCAGCAGGAGAAGGCGCAGGAGGTCAGCGACCACATCTACGAATTCATCACCAAGTTCTCAATTAATTAAGGATCATCAATGATCCAACTCTCGACCCGCACCCGCTTGTTTCAACCTGTTTCAACCTGTTTTTATGCATGTTATTGATGCTGGTAAGCGCCGACCCTGCTTGTTATGTGTCAAAATTTCAACCTGGAATAAAAATACTGCAATTTTTTTTAATTCTCAGAGATATTGTACTATTTATTTTTTGGCAGCACTGCATCGATCCATTCTAGTATTAAAAACTTCTTCCAGGATGCTTCCTACTCGAGATTCGAGAATAGATTTAAACGAGCATGCATCAGACATGCCAGTAATTAAGAACTAACTATAACTCCATATCCACATGGTAGTCCAAGAGACAATCTTGTTGTGACTTGTCAGAATTTGCTCACAGGATTCTTATAAAAAAAAAACTCACAGGATGATATGACAACCACCCAACGTTACACCTCTTTTCTATTTTCCTTAAATAGAATATAAATCAATTCATTAGTACCACTACGGCACACAGACTCTTTGCCGTGTGGGCAAAAGACACGGCAAAGGCCTTTCGGAACACGGTAAAGGTATACACACGGCAAATGCCACACGGCAACGTTTGCCACGGCAAAGGCCCTTTGCAGTGTGTTTTCTAAATAAGACACGGCAAAGCTTTGCCGTGTCTTATGCGAGAAGACACGCAAAGTAAAGTAAGATAATGGTTTTGCGAAGATGACGGTGTCTACTCTTTGTCGCTGTCTTCCTGAAAACAGTCTTTGCCGTGTGTCTCGTGGAAAAGTACACGGCAAAGAAACTGCCTTTTTTTTTAAAAAAAAATTTGTTTCAGACTTTTTTGAATATTATTTACTTGATAATCTGATATAGAATATTTTAACCCTTTGTATGTTAATATTAGGTCAAATTGCACTCATAATCAAACTTTCCCTATGGTCACCCATCCTAACACTACTCTACCTCTAGCACGCTTAACTTCTTCGTTCCTTTTGAATGAGCTTCCGAGAAAGAAATCATACCTTTTTGCTAATACTTCCATATCAATCATATTAACTCTTGGGCCATGATGTCACACATCTCAGTTTTAGATTCCAAACAATTATTTAAGTAAACAATAATGAAATGTAATAATAATCTTGAATCCAAATAAAAAATAAAATGATTTTATTTTATTTCCTTTTTCTATTTAATATGGAATAATTCATATATTTAAATCCGTAAATCGGAATTCAACAAATAAAATGTCTAAATCGATTAGAAAAATGTGAGGAATCCAAATATGACATCCATATAATCTTGTGAAAATAGGGTGTTATCATTTTGAATTATCCATTTGGTGGTTGCTTCATACAACCCCCGTATTTGTGCCCGGAAAATAGAAAATGGTTTTTTGGTTCTTCCTCCATCAACATTATTCGTCATTCCATGATACACATGCGTGCATGATATGGGCACATAATCACAAACTATGCCTTGATTCTAGCCATAATATTGGTCATTTGACCCGAAAGCCAGGAAACCTCGAATGAGATAGGTCATTTTGTGAAGGGTTTTTTGAGACATATTCAATATAACAAGTTTGATATTTTTCCTTGCAACCATGTCACATAATATGACACCAAGCAAAGGTTTCGCATTGTTTCGATCGTTTTTGAATTTTTTATGACTCTTTTAAACTATCGACAAACTTTGTCGAACGACGGGTATGAAGATTCTTAGCTCGGAGCTGAGACTCTCTAAACTTTCATTAGATCTCTAATGAAATAGCATATTGTGAACCTAAAAATGATTTTTGTGAAAAATCATGCCCATCAGATCATGTACCTGTAGTTCATATCTGACCCACTTTCCGCTATTTCGGCAGGAATTTGTCCTTTTCACCTGGAGTGGATAGAAAGGTTTGAGATCCCCCCGTTGGGACATTATCCATTTAAGGTGGTCTAGTATTTTTAAAAAATAGGATGGTAGCATTTTAAATTAGCCATTTGGTGGTTGCTTAATAAAATCTCTCGTTTTTTCACTCAGAAAATGGAAAATAGATTTTTCGTGCGACAAAAAGAAAAACTTCCTCTTGCAACATTGTTCACCATTCCATAAAGCAGATGCATGCACAATATGGGCAGATTATCACAAACTATGCCTTGATTCTAGCCATAACATTGGTCATTTGACCTGAAAGCCAGGAAACCTCGAATAAGATAGGTCATTTTGTGAAAGTTTTTTTGAGACATATTCAATATAACAAGTTTGATATTTTTCCTACCAACCATGTCACATAATATGACACCACGCGAAGGTTTCGCATTGTTTCGGTCGTTTTTGAATTTTTTATGACTCTTTTAAACTATCGACAAACTTTGTCGAACGACGGGTATGAAGATTCTTAGCTCGGAGCTGGGCCTCTCTAAACTTTCATTGTATATCTGATGAAATAGCATATTCTGAATCTAAAAATGATTTTTGTAAAAAATCATGCCTATCCGATCATGTACCTGTAGTTCATATCTGACCCACTTCCTGCCGTTTCGGCAGGAATTTGTCTTTTTCACCTGGAGTGTACGGAATGAGATTCCCCTGTTGGGACATTGTATATTTAAGGTGGTCTAGTATTTTTGAAAAATGGGGTGGTAGAATTTTGAATTAGCCATTTGGTGGTTGCTTCATAAAATTCCCCGTTTTTTACGCCAGAAATGGAAAATCGCTTTTTGGTGCGACGAAAAGGAAAACTTCCTCCTGCAACATTATTCGCTATTCCATAATGCACATGCATGCACAATATGGGTAGATTATCACAAACTATGCCTTGATTTTAGCCATAACATTGGTCATTTGACCCAAAAGCCAGGAAACCTCGAATGAGATAGGTCATTTTGTGAATGTTTTTTCAGACTTAATCAATATACGAAGTTTGATATTTTTCCTACCAACTATGTCACATAATATGACACCACGCGAAGATTTCGCATTGTTTCGATCGTTTTTTATTTTTTATGCATGTTTTAAACTATGGTCAAAACGGCGAGCATGAAGATTCTTATTCAATATAAGTATCTAATTTTTGAGTGTATATAGATAGATATTATTTTTTACAATTTTTGATATATTATTTGTATTTTCCTGAATTAGAATGATTTTTTATGATTTTCCTAAGAGTAATGTGATAAAAGGCAAAAAAGAAGAAAAAAGGACTTTGTCGTGTATCAAGGAATACACGGCAAAGGCCCTTTGCCGTGTGTACTACGGAATACACATGGCAAAGGGCCTTTGCTGTGTATACTGCAGAATACACACCGCAAAGGACCGACGAGGGCACACGGCAAAGAAACCACCGTCTGCGGCCGTTAGCTCCTCCCGTTAAATGGACTTGTGGGCTCACGGGTCCCACCTTGTTGCCGTGACAACACCTATGCCGTGTGCCGTTGTCGACTTTGCCGAGTGTATTTTCTTTGCCGTGTTCCTTTATGGACCTTTGTGTAACACCCTCAGAATCGGACCTATGCAAGTTTGGGCAAAATTCACCAAACCCGCATAGAAACGATTCAAAGGTGCCCACCAGGCACTTTCGTGCGGGTGGAAAACGAAGTAATAACATTACACAACAGTCCTCGATGGGACCCACGTAGAGAGATATATATAATGACTCAAAGAGTCAAGAATACAGATATAATATACAAAGATCCAAATCACCTTGAAAACGACAGCGGCCCAGCTACGGACAAGATGCAAATGGGGCTAAGAGCCCCAAGAATAACCAATGGCGCCCATAACTGCCGTGCCAAGCCGGAAGGGTAACCTGCTAACGCCGCCTCAAAACCTGCTAACAAAAGGGTGCCGACAAAGGGCAAAGTAAAACAAAGAAGGAGCGCCAAGATCGAGGCCAAGACATGGCGAGGCTAGAATTCGGTCCTCGCCACATAGGTATGGTGGATCAAACGCAGGCAAAGATGCACTAAACAACCTATAGAGACTCGATACAACTGGCGGTTATCAGAGAGGGGCGAGAATGACCTATTCGGAACCAACCTGATACTACCATCAAACAAACCCATCCTGGTGTTTCCCCCTCGAAACCAAACGAGGAAGTCAACCGAGGAACTCACACAGTTGGCAGTTTTATTTAATTAGTGATAGTTGCGGTACTTTACTAGTCAGGTTTAGATAATCGTCCTGGTAAAGTAAACAGTGGGCACTTTTAGTTAATCATTCCGTGATAGTTGCAACAATTACTACTCAGGTACAGAGAGCATGAGATAACCCAAAACCCAGCAGTTGTTGGTACTTTTATTCAGCCATTCTGTTGTAGTTGCAGTACTTACTAGTCAAATACAATTGTCGCAAGCGACAAACAAACAAACAATTGTGGGCAGTATTAATTAGTCATTCCGTTGTAGTGGAGCTGATTACTAGTCATTATAAGTCAAATTTATAGCAGTAAACTTTAGTTATGCTTGTCTATGATCGAGAAACTGTGCTCCAAGTCGTCCATATCCGCGGACACGGCTTTCAGAAAGTTTTAACCCGGCCGGGGTGCACCAATAGCAACACACACTCGATCAACCTCGGAAAAACCAAATCAAAACCCAACGAGGCTTTCACGACTGAACAATCACAGGATTCAGAAATATTTCAGGGCCACCCTTAAGTAGAATCCGCAACGGAGTAGGCAAGCTCGAGACGGCCTCAAGGTCTGTGGGGACGGCGTGAACGATCGGGAACCCCAAACGGGCTTGTCGACACCGCGGAATCGTGCCACTATCCAAAAGACAAAGTGCTATCCGTCGCAATCGTAAATAAAGCAAAGAAGCATGGCATAAGTACAGATCGTAAATAAAACCTCAAACTAGTTTGTGGCCCCAAGAAATAAGACGGAATCAAGCTCGTCCGTGGGGTCCCATATACCTCCCGGATGTGGATAGCGCAAGAAAACAAGGAACAGAATCAAGTACTGGGTCTTACGGGACACAAGTGGGCTCGAAACCAAATATTATCTATCACCCACCGATGCCTCGCTTATTCAATTTTAGTTGTTAAACAGAATTTAAAGTGACGATAAGTAAAACTAGAATCATCTCCAACATCAACATGCGGCAATACATCAACAATCGTGGCATTGACAACACGCGACAACACTTGAGCAAGCGACTCGACACGCAAGTCCAACTAGCTACCAAACAACAGTAATAGGATGTGTCCAAGGCAATATACGGTGCAGGGGATATCAAAGGTACGAAAACTAGAGCATCGCAATACGTATAGCAATAGATCAACAGAGGGAATAAAGACTATAAAATTAAGATAGGTAGAAAGGGGAGATGCTCACCGAAAACATTGTCGAAGGTTTTCCCCGAGGATCGGGGCGAAGCTCACATCAACTCAACGGTCCAATCCGCGAAGAAGCAAAACACTAGAAGAAACACCGGATGCGCTATTTAATAAAACGACAGAAGATCGGCATGATACATGTATGATGCATGGCATGGCAAGGATGCGGTGCAATTATGTCATATTAAGCGAACTGGTCCCGACAATTAGTTAGATGGTGCAAGTTATCTAACTACTCCGCAATTTAATTATTGTTTTGACAAGGCAAGATTATAGTATTGGTTCGCTACACAAGTTTAAATGAGGCCTATATGAGACTAGATTTGCCCGCATATGGGCCCCATATTTAATTATTAGGTGAATCGGCTTGAGGCCCCCAAACCACAGATATGCATGCGAGTATGATGTTTAAATATGCAACAAGTTGTTATTATGTTATAAAATAGGGTTCGAGGAAAGGTTCACACATTGAGGGGGCTCGACGATCTTGTTAGGGTTCCGGGGTTCGGGGTTCGGGGTCGGTCTCAGGGTCCAGGGTTCGACGGGAACGGTCTCGATGGCGTCCTTGGATTACTGGTCGTTTGTTGTTCGATGAAGCACTTGTCGCACCGGGAGCCGGACTTGGTCTGCGTCGGGCGATCGGGTCCGCCCTGGTCGGTGCCGTGCTTGTCGCAAGCGGATCTTGTCGCATTCGCGGTCCTCTGGTCATGTTGCCGGTCATGGCGTTCGGGACGGGGTACTTATCGTATCGGTGGCGCACTTGTCGTATCCGCAAACTCGACGAGCTTGACGTCCCTTGTAGTTGACCTTCGGCTTCGGGGTCTTCAGGGTCTCGATGTACTTAGCTAGGGTTCGACGGAGTTTGGTCTTCCGGCACCCGAACAGGCTTCTCGAATTCCGTGAAGGAGAGCTTGTCGATTCGGCGTCATCGAGGGAGTACTTGTCGTTCCGGGGATCTGCTTTGGAGTCTTTACAACGGCCTTCGGCCTCCGTGAAGAAGAGCTTTGCGTGGTTCATCGGCCCGGAGATCTTGCCGCACCCTCGGGTTCAATTCTTGCGAGTTCCATCTTGTAGCCTGAGGCTCGGAACGGCAGGGGCGACGCAGACCCGGCGACGGTGTCGAGCTTGGGAGCGGGGCCTTGCAGTAGTGATTACCCGTGGAGGCGACGCCCCCGGAGGCGCAGAGGCCGGGGCAGATGACGATGGCGGCGATGTCGAACATGACTCCTATGTTGGGCAACCCCAAACGAGGTCACCTCATCGCTAGCGCGACACCAGAGGGCCCACGCCGGGCCTGCCGGAGGTCGCCGGTCGTGGAGCGGCGGTGACGGCCAGGTTGACGCTGGCCCGCACGGAGGCGAGGCGAAGGGCGGCGAGGGCGACGGAGGGCGGTCACGGCCCGCAGGGATGCGCGGCGCTCATCGGCGGCATCGGGATCCGCGAGGAAGCGCGCGGTGGAAGTGAGCCGGCCGGGCTGGCCGCCGCGGCGCCTGCAGAGGGAAGAGGCGAGGTGAGCAAGGGCGACGCCTGGGCACGGGTGTGGGTGGGACCCAAGGCGGTCCAGGCAAAGGCAAGGCAGTGTGTGTGTGGCTGGCAGGTGGAGGGCCTGAGTGGGTTTGGGTTAGAGGGAGAGAGAGAGAAGAGAGAAAGAGGGGTGAGGGCGTATGGGTGTTGATTGGTTAGGGGGGAAGGGTGAGAGGAGGTGGCATGCTAGGATAGGTTGGGGTGATGTGGAGGGATTAGGTGGGTAGAATTCTGGGTAGGTTTAGGATTAGATGGGGTAGGCAGGTTGGGCCGATTTTAAAATATGGGGTGGTCGTTCGGTCGGTCCGGACCGTTCGACTGCCCCACCAAAAATAAATGAATCTTTTATTCGATTTAAACGGGCCGTCTGCAAACCGATAGCGGCCAAAACAAAATATTCCGGGGACCCGGTTTTGATGTTTGAAATGAGAGGGGGAGTTTTGAAAACAACACGGGCTTTGCAAACATATTTTTAGCAAACAGTGCATGATGATGACGATGCAATGCACTAAATCAGCGCGATTTTCTAGTAGTGGTTTTGCGGGATGCCACAATTCGACACCACTAACAATGGATCTCGCCCTCGAGATCCGCCTCATGGCACCGGAAGGAAGGTCGGCGTTCTCCGTCTTCTCGCTTTGTGCAGATCCTCGCGACACCACTAACGAGGGTTCCTTCTTCATCTGGGTATCGGCGACACCACCAACGAAGGGTCGTTGCTCCTGATCGTCGAGAGAACTCTCCGGGAACAAAAGGGCGAAGTTAAAGGTAAAGCCACCTCTAACTTCCATGGATAGAGTAAAATCGCTGGATCCACTGATTCGACATGCAAGAGTGAATGATAAGAGCAGTGGTAGGGTAGCTACTCCATCCCACACTCAAACCATTCCTCTGCACGCGAATAGATGGATTTTGCAACCAACTCTCGGAATTAGACTGAAGATCCCGACAAGCGAGGTTCGGAAACAAGGAAGTGTTGCCAGCAGAAATCGTATGAAAGACACACTGATTAGGTTTCGCGGTGGTTCCATTGGCATGAACAACACATGCTCAAGGTTAACCCCAACTTCACCAAAGCTCGTCCTTCTCATATGTTTTTCAACGACACTGATATCCAGCAAGGAACACATGTGGATAAAGAGCTCAAGAACAAAAGATCGAATGAAGGTCACAATGCATCACCGCAGATTGATGATCGTAGCACCTCCGTTACAAAAAGGGAGAAAGCGAAGCCCTCAAGGTACGATTTGAAACCCAACCACGGAAATCCTGGACTCGAAGAAAGAGATGAGAGCGAATTTAAAACACGTCGAGGTAAGAGGAGAACAGCAGAGGGGTAAGGAGTAAAATCAGACCTAACCAGAACTATCCAACCGATTTTGAAAAATAGTTTTGGACACTCTACTTCCGTTAGCTAGGTTATCCTACAGTCGGACTTGTGGGGTATCGCAACTGCCGAGCTCGATACCACTCAGAACACCCTCGAATCGGACCTATGCAAGTTTGGGCAAAATTCACCAAACCCGCATAGAAACGATTCAAAGGTGCTCACCAGCACTTTCGCGGGTGGAAAACGGCAATAACATTACACAACAGTCCTCGATGGGACCCATGTATGAGAGATATATATAACGACTCAAAGAGTCAAGAATACGATATAATATACAAAGATCCAAATCACCTTAAAAACGACAGAGCGTCCAGCTACGGACAAGATGCAAATGGGGCTAAGAGCCTCAAGAATAACCAATGGCGCCCATAACCCTGCCTGTGCCAAGCCGAAGGGTAACCCCGCTAACGCCGCCTCTCAAAACCTCGCTAACAAAGGTGCCGACAAAGGGCAAAGCGAAAACAAAGAAGGAGCGCGTCAAGATCGAGGCCAAGACACTACGAGGCTAGAATTCGCGGTCCTCGCCTACATAGGTATGGTGGATCAAACGGCAATGCAAGATGCACTAAACAACCTATAGAGACTCGATACAACTGGCGGTTATCAGAGAGGGGCGAGAATGACCTATTCGGAACCAACCTGATACTACCATCAAACAAACCCATCCTGGTGTTTCCCCCTCGAAACCAAACGAGGAAGTCAACCGAGGAACTCACACAGTTGGCAGTTTTATTTAATTAGTGATAGTTGCGGTACTTTACTAGTCAGGTTTAGATAATCGTCCTGGTAAAGTAAACAGTGGGCACTTTTAGTTAATCATTCCGTGATAGTTGCAACAATTACTACTCAGGTACAGAGAGCATGAGATAACCCAAAACCCAGCAGTTGTTGGTACTTTTATTCAGCCATTCGCTAGAAGTTGCGATTTACTAGTCAATACAATTGTCGCAGCGACAAACAAACAAACAATTGTGGGCAGTATTAATTAGTCATTCCGTTGTAGTGGAGCTGATTACTAGTCATTATAAGTCAAATTTATAGCGAAACTTTAGTTATGCTTGTCTATGATCGAGAACTGTGCTCCAAGTCGTCCATATCCATGACACGGCTTTCGAAAGTTTTAACCCGCCGGGTGCACCAATAGCAACACACACTCGATCAACCTCGGAAAACCAAATCAAAACCCAACGAGGCTTTCACGATCGAACAATCACAGGATTCAGAAATATTTCAGGGGCCACCTTAAGTAGAATCCGCAACGGAGTAGGCAAGCTCGAGACGGCCTCAAGGTCTGTGGGGACGGCCGTGAACGATCGGGAACCCCAAACGGGCTTGTCGACACCGCGAATCGTGCCACTATCCAAAACAAGACAGTGCTATCCGTCGCACAATCGTAAATAAAGCAAAGAAGCATGGCATAAGTACAGGATCGTAAATAAAACCTCAAACTAGTTTGTGGCCCCAAGAAATAAGACGGAATCAAGCTCGTCCAGGGGTCCCATATACCTCCGGATGTGGATAGCGCATAAAAACAAGGAACAAGAATCAAGTACTCGGGGTCTTACGGACACAAGTGGGCGTCGAAACCAAATATTATCTATCACCCACCGATGCCTCTGCTTATTCAATTTTAGTTGTTAAACAGAATTTAAAGTGACGATAAGTAAAACTAGAATCATCTCCAACATCAACATGCGGCAATACATCAACAACTGTGGCATTGACAACACGCGACAACACTTGAGCAAGCGACTACGACACGCAAGTCCAACTAGCTACCAAACAACAGGTAATAGGATGTGTCCAAGGCAATATACGGCTGCAGGGGATATCAAAGGGTACGAAAACTAGAGCATCGCAACACAGATAGCAATAGATCAACAGGAGGGAATAAAGACTATAAAATTAAGATAGGTAGAAAGGGGGAGATGCTCGCCTGAAAACATTGTCGAAGGTTTTCCCCGAGGATCGGGGCGAAGCTCACATCAACTCAACGGTCCAATCCGCGAAGAAGCAAAACACTAGAAGAAACACCGGATGCGCTATTTAATAAAACGACAGAAGATCGGCATGATACATGTATGATGCATGGCATGGCAAGGATGCGGTGCAATTATGTCATATTAAGCGGAACCGGGGTCCCGACAATTAGTTAGATGGTGCAAGTTATCTAACTACTCCGCAATTTAATTATTGTTTTGACAAGGCAAGATTATAGTATTGGTTCGCTACACAAGTTTAAATGAGGCCGATATGAGACTAGATTTGCCCGCATATGGGCCCCATATTTAATTATTAGGTGAATCGGCTTGAGGCCCCCAAACCACAGATATGCATGCGAGTATGACAGTTTAAATATGCAACAAGTTGTTATTATGTTATAAAATAGGGTTCGAGGAAAGGTTCACACATTGAGGGGGCTCGACGATCTTGTTAGGGTTCCGGGGTTCGGGGTTCGGGGTCGGTCTCAGGGTCCAGGGTTCGACGGGAACGGTCTCGACAGAAGTGTCCTTGGATTACTGGGTCGTTCTTGTTGTTCGGGATGAAGCACTTGTCGCACCGGGGAGCCGGACTTGGGTCTGCGTCGGGGGCGCATCGGGTCCGCCCTGGTCGGTGCCGTGCTTGTCGCAAGCGGATCTTGTCGCATTCGCGGTCCTCTGGTCATGTTGCCGGTCATGGCGTTCGGGACGGGGTACTTATCGTATCGGTGGCGCACTTGTCGTATCCGCAAACTCGACGAGCTTGACGTCCCTTGTAGTTGACCTTCGGCTTCGGGGTCTTCAGGGTCTCGATGTACTTAGCTAGGGTTCGACGGAGTTTGGTCTTCCCACAACAAAGCTTCTCGAATTCCGTGAAGGAGAGCTTGTCGATTCGGCGTCATCGAGGGAGTACTTGTCGTTCCGGGGATCTGTTTCGGGGTCTCGGACAACGGCCTTCGGCCTCCGTGAAGAAGAGCTTTGCGTGGTTCATCGGCCCGGAGATCTTGCCGCACCCTCGGGTTCAATTCTTGCGATTTCCATCTTGTAGCCTGAGGCTCGGAACGGCAGGGGCGACGCAGACCCGGCGACGGTGTCGAGCTTGGGAGCGGGTCCTTGCAGAGTAGTGGACGACCCGTGGAGGCGACGTCCTGGAGGCGTGCGGGGCCGGGTTCGCAGATGACGATGGCGCGATGTCGAACATGACTCCTATGTTGCTGGCAACCCAAACGAGGTCACCCTCACTGCCAGCGCACACCAACAGAAGGCCCACGCCGGCGGTCGGGCTCGGAGGTCGTCGGTCAGGGGAGCGGCGGTGACGGCCAGGTTGACGCGGGCCCGCACGGAGGAGGCGAGGCGGCACAGCGACGGAGGGCCGGGGCGGGTCACGGGCCTGCAGGGATGCGGCGGGGCTCGTCGCTGGCGGCATCGGGATCCGGCGAGGAAGCGGCGGAAGGTGGCAGGCGGAAGCGCCGGGCCGCTGGCGCCTGTGCGGTCGGAGAGGCGGTGAGCGCGCTGCTCTGGCGCGGAGGAACTCAGGGCGCGCTGGCGGAGCTCGCCATGCCAGCGAGGGTCCGGCGAGGGCGAAGCTGGGTGGTCGCCGCGGCGAGCGGCCGGGAGGGCGTCTGGAGGCGTCTGGGCGGGCGTGGCGCGGCAATGGTGGAGCGACGTGGCGAGGCGCAGATCGGGCGGCGTCACGGCCGCGGGCGACGCAGGACCGATGGCGAGGGCGGCGGAGGAAGCATCCAGGGGAGGGGAGGCGACGTGGGGTGGTGAGCGAGGGGGAAGCGTCGGCGGGGGGGGCAACTGGCCGGAGAGGAGCGAGGCGGTTGCGAGGAAGGAGGGCAGGGGAGCACCGCGGGGAAGAGAACCAGAGGGAAGAGGGAGGTCGCGTGCGGGTGACGCTGGGCACGGGTGTGTGGGTGGGACTCAGGGTCCAGCGTGTGGCAGTGGTGTGGGGGCGCAGGAGTGGGCCTGAGTGGGTTTGGGTTAGAGGGAGAGAGAGAGAAGAGAAAGAGGGGTGAGGGCGACGTGGCGGGTGTTGATTGGTTAGGGGGGAAGGGTGAGAGGAGGTGGCATGCTAGGATAGGTTGGGGTGATGTGGAGGGATTAGGTGGGTAGAATTCTGGGTAGGTTTAGGATTAGATGGGGTAGGCAGGTTGGGCCGATTTTAAAATATGGGGTGGTCGTTCGGTCGGTCCGGACCGTTCGACTGCCCCACCAAAAATAAATGAATCTTTTATTCGATTTAAACGGGCCGTCTGCAAACCGATAGCGGCCAAAACAAAATATTCCGGGGACCCGGTTTTGATGTTTGAAATGAGAGGGGGAGTTTTGAAAACAACACGGGCTTTGCAAACATATTTTTAGCAAACAGTGCATGATGATGACGATGCAATGCACTAAATCAGCGCGATTTTCTAGTAGTGGTTTTGCGGGATGCCACACTTTGCCGTGTATATTTTTTTGCCGTGTTCTTTTTCAGAAATTTACCGTGTTCACGTATTTTGCCGTGTATTTTTTGAGTTACACATGACAAAGACTGTCTTTTTTCTGTGTTCCGGTGTATTTGGCACACGGCAAAAACGTGTCTACATGGCAGCGATATTTTTTCCCGTAGTGTACAAGACTTATTCAGCTAGAAGATGTGTCCAAACATGTTTGTCCCACTGCATCTACCAATGGGACAAGGAACACACATTTTTAAGGATGCTCTTCGTGTTGTCGCTTCCTTTGAGGATCTTCCAAATCGTCACCGGTCGTGATGGCGAGCTTATTGATGTTTCGCATTGTGGTGGTGGGATGCTGCACTAGTGCGTGGGAGCGAGATCTTGAGGATGCGTTGATAGTAATATAACTTGAGCTATGAGTGCGCGGAGAGCCTCGCTACGGAAATAACCAAATAGGTCGACTGCCATTTTATACGCCGCAAAATGTTGAGGCTGTCGGCCCAGTTTTACCGCCGACGTAGAATAAATAGGCCGACGGCCGCTATCGGCGTAAAAAGGACCGTTGGCGTAGCCTATTGGGGCCGTCGGTGTAGGTTTCAGACCTATGCCGACGGCAAAGCCTTCGGCGTATCTGTTTTTATTTTGCCACATTAATCTTAGAAATATCATAACTAAATCATTTAAATTCAGAAAAATACATATAATATATTAAAATTTGCAGAAAAATAAGATCTATCTATATAAACTCAAATATTATATATTTTTATTTAAACAAAATACATAAAAAATACAAATACTTTCGTATAACATATTTTTCATTTTCCGAGTGAAAAAAGGGGTGTTTTGTGAAACAACCACCAAAAAAAAGTTTCAAAATGATAATACCACATTTTTCAAAAATACTAGACCATATTGAATGGAAAATTTCCTAACCTAGGAATCTCAAACCTTTCCGTTCACCTCTCGTTAAACAGACAAATTCCAGCCGAATTGGCAGGAAATGAGTTAGATTTGAACAACAGGTACATGATATGTTCCTCATGACTTTTTGCAAAAATCATTTTTAGGTTCACAATATGATATTTCATCAGAGATCTAATGCAAGTTTAGTGATGCTCAGCCCCGAGCTAATAATCTTCATGCCCTCAAAAAATTCGATGGTGTCATATTATATGACATAGTTGCATGGAAAAATACCAGACTTGGTATATTCATTGATTCTCAAAAAACCCTTCATAAAATGACCTATCTAAATCGAGTATTTCTGGATTTCAGGTCAAATAACCAATGTTATTGCTAGAATCGCGGCATAGTTTGCGATAATGTGTCCATATTGTGCATGCATGTGTATCATGGGATGATGAACAATGTTGCATGAGGAAGTTTTCCTTTTCGTCACACTGAAAAGCCATTTTTCATTTTCCGAGTGCAAAAAACAGGGTATTTTTGTGAAGCAACCATCAAATGAAAGTTTCAAAATGATAATACCAAATTTTTCAAAAATACCAGACCATATTGAGTGGACAATTTCCCAACCTGGGTATCTCAAACTTTTTCGTCCATTCCTCGTGAAAAAGATAAATTGCTGCCAAATCGGTAGGAAATGAGTTAGATTTGAACTACAGGTACATGATATGATACTCATGATTTTTTGCAAAAAACATTTTTACGTTCACAATATGCTATTTCATCAGAGACCTAATGCAAGTTTAGTGGGGCCCAGCCCCGAGTTAAGAATCTTCATGCCCCTCGATTTAGAAAGTTTGACGATAGTTTGAAATGGGCATAAAAATTTCATCAACGATCGAAACAATGCAAAACCTTCACGTGGTGTCATATTATGTGACACGCTTGCATGAAAAAATACCAAACTTGGTATATTCATTGAGTCTCAAAAAAACCTTCACAAAATGACCTATCTCAATCGAGGTTTTCTAGATTTCAGGTCAAATGACCAATGTTATTGCTAGAATCATGATATAGTTTGCGATAATGTGTCTATATTGTCCACACATGTGTATCATGTGACGGTGAACAATTTTGCAGGAGAAAGTTTTCCTTTTCGTCGCACCGAAAAGCCATTTTCTATTTTCCGAGCGCCAAAAACGAGACGTTTTGTGAAGCAACCATCAAATGGCTAATTCAAAATACTACCACCCCATTTTTCAAAAATATTATACCACCTTACCTGTACAATTTTTCAACCGGGGGAGCTCGAACCTTTCCATCCACACATGGTGAAAAAGACAAATTCTTGCAGAATCGATAGGGAGTGGGTCTGATTTGAACTACATGTACATTATCTGATGCTCATGGTTTTTTACAAAAATTATTTTTAGACTCACAACATTATATTTCATTAGAGATCCACTTCAAGTTTTCTTTTTCGTCGCACCAATAAGCCATTTTCCTTTTTTTTGAGTGCAAAAAAGGGTGTTTCATGAATCCTTACATAGTTTCGGTTGTTTTAGTGTTAAAAGGATACGATACATAATTAAATATATTATAGGGATGTCATATTTGGATTCCTCTTATTTTTCTGATCGATTTGGATATATTATTTGTTGAATTACGATTTACGGATTTGTAGTTGTGAATTATTCAATATTAAATGGAAAAAGGCAAAATAAATACAATTTGTTTTATTTTAATTTGAATTCAAGATTAATATTACTTATTTATTGTTGTTTTCATAAATAAATGTTTGAAAATTTAAAAATAAATGCGCGTGTACCATCCTCTAAGGGTTAATAGGATTGATATGGTAATATTATGAGTAAGGTCTAGTTTTCTGATTGGAAGGGAACAGAGAAGTTAAGCGTGCTGATGCTGGAGTAGTCCTAGGATGGGTGACCGATGGATAAGTTTGACCATTAGTATAATTTAATCGGAAACTAATTATACTTAGAGTTAAAACAA
The DNA here is from genome assembly GCA_030063025.1 of Avena longiglumis. Classification (NCBI taxonomy): domain Eukaryota; kingdom Viridiplantae; phylum Streptophyta; class Magnoliopsida; order Poales; family Poaceae; genus Avena; species Avena longiglumis. Next base: position 592,703,997 of record CP125973.1, read on the forward strand.
ATCTTGTGAGATTAATGAGTCAAATAATTAAAAAAATGCTTATGAGATTAATAATTCAAAATAAAAACAAAAAATTTGGAAAAAATAAAAAAAGATAGGCCGACGGCAATGCCGTCAGCGTAGCTCCAGCCAAATCCTCTAGGCCGATGGCAATACCGTGGGCGTATGATGTGGGCCCCACATCCTTTACGCCGACAGTATCCTCTATGCTGACGGGCAAACGGGCTACGCCGACGGTCATACGCCGACGGTAGCCTACGCCGACGGCAATCAGGGGCTACGCCGACGCGGTCTGGCCGTCGGCGCCTAGCCTGTTTCCTGTAGTGTCTGTTGATGATTAATCTTGCTGTTCAAGTTTTAGTGTTACTATGGAAAATGCCTGTTGCACTGGGAGGGAAAAAAGGTAGTTAATATTTCATACGAATCTCACTACCAAAATCAGTTCTTGCGACTAAGCAAATTTCTCATTTAAATTCACCTCATGTGTGGTTTATTCATCCACCTGATGGTGTAACCATTCCTGATGGTTTATTCATCCACCTGATGGTTTAAATTCTCTGTCGAGCGATAGATATGTGTGGTTTATTCATCCACCTGATGGTGTAACCATTCCTGTAAATCTTGTCAACTTCATATAAGGAATGTTTGGATGCTAAAAAAGGATAATTGAAGCATTTTTTGAGGGAGCTAGACAACTGAAGTTGCCTTCAGTCAACTTTGATGTAGATTGTTGTCATGCTCAGAAACACCCGCTGGCAATTTTCCTATCTATATGGCAAGCTTTGCATCTAATTGTAGTTTTTTTTGAAAAAAGCATATATTAATATCACAAGATACCAATTACACCCAGCCTTTGCAACAACGCATTGCCCTAGCGGCACACGGATGCACACAGCCAAAAAAAGAAAGAAGAATTACAAAAAATAAAAGTCCGGTTACAGTGACTCATTCATTGAAACAGCAGTACTACCACCACTAAGACAACACCAGAAGTCCAGCTTCTCCAAAAACGACGCCTCCAAGAAGGGAACAATGCACAAACACCGTCATCGCCCGATCAAAGATCTAGGTTTTCACCCTGAAGAAAGTCTGCGCTCTCAAAACAATACCTTCAATAAGGCCATTGCCAGACACAACCAATTAAGGTTAGACCCTGGGTTTTTACCCTGAGAGATAGGACCATGAACCTCTCCTGTGCAGTCGTCCCCACTTGCATGTCACTGCTCCAATTCAAAAGTCACCTAGCCAATTCCTCATCACCACCTAGACTTGAACTACCATTGTCTGTTCTCAGATCTCGGTCTTCATGACTTTCTTCGTCAACACCATGAAACGAGAACATGCCCCATGATAATAACAGTCAACAAAGCTTCGAAGCACACCCTCTAAAACCAAACGGTCAGGGTAAAACATGGGTGCATACGACCGAATTCAATCCTTCCAGCAAACTCATGGCATGATAGCACTTATGAAGTTCGCCGGTGGAGCCTTCCAGAACACGCCACAGAAACCAGATCAATGGAGATCAACATCCGGCAGATCATCGTCTTGGCTTGAGAGGGATCCAGGACCACCTCCTTTATTGAAACCGAGCCAGCATCCCACATGCCACCCACCGGGAACTAGCAGGATCCGCGCAAGACGGCAAGACCACCCGGCCGACCATTCCAACGGAGGAGGAGGCCACCGCCACCATGGCGGGGGCAGATGCCCCAAGCGCCCTAGTGTCACGGACAAAGCCCGGGTCGCCTGGGCGCCGGCGTTGAGGCCAACGTACGAGATAGATCGTGGCTAGGCCCAAATCCCCGCCGCCGCCTGCCGCCATCTGGGCCGAGGATCACCGGTCGCCGCTCGCCGCAACACCACCACCAAACCAGTCGGGACGGATGCCGCCGTCTTCACGCCAGATCGCGATCAGGGACACGGCCGCCGCCATGCCCCCAGGTCTTTGCCTGGCGACGATCCGAACGGCGGCGGCGGGGAGGAGAGACCAGGGGAGGGAGGGCTTGGTGGGGAGGGGAGGCCGCCCAGCGCAGCGCGGCGCGGCGCCGCCGCACGGGTGCGGGAGGAGGAGGGGTCGGGAGGAGGATCTAATTGTAGTTAGTTCCTGCAAAAAGAAAGGTCGATCGTTAATATAGGATATAAGTACTTTAAGAAGTTTAAGTGTCACATTTGCGGTTCCATATTGCAGAGCTTCCATGTGGTTCTTGGTCCTGGTGCTTGATATGTGATAGTCTGATCACCCTCCCGGAGTCCTACATCCTGATTTCTATTATGCATAGCGAGTATCTGCAGGCTTGATGGCGATATCAAAGAAGTTCATAGTGGTCGTAAAATTGTGGATGCTTTGCCAAGTACTTTCAGGTTGTGGAAACTGAATGAAGAAATAGTCTCAATGGGTATCAAAAAAAATTTAGCTTCATACAAGCAGCACAAATGGTTGCAGCGAATTGTTTCAGTTCTTCTAACTTCTTGGTAAATTCATTGTACAAATTGGTTGTCCTTTTCTATTACTAAAAGCAATATAAGGGTGTTTTTCGAGGCATCAGGTTGATCCACATCATCAGAATTATTTTGGATAGTTGGATATAGAATATGTGGTTAGAATTTTAAATCACAACTAGATTTACATAACATATATATGTCATGTGTTCCGGTTGACCAAACACGATAACGTAGTAACATACAGCCGGTAGCCTCAGATATACGTAACCCTAAAAAAACAGGTACGTAATCATGTTCGAACACAACACGTTTAATCGACAAAAGAAAACACAAGACGTTTGCTGTTCCGTACCTCCACACGTGGTATGTTCCCTTTTTATTTTCCTTTGTGCATATACGTGTGTATATCCCTTGGCTGCTTGAGAGAAGAATAGAAACGGCATGCAAGCCTCGATGGATCTCAAAAAATAAAAATAAAAAGCACTTTGATGGAACTGGTTATCTGCTCAATTTCTCTTCGTGCTGAAAGCTCATAGGCATGCACAACAAACAAATCATAGCGGTGCGATATACGGAAAAGGTAAAAGGTTTTCCCATTTTCTATCGGAATCGGTATATATAAAAGAGTGTGTGGACTTTGCTGTAAAAAATGTTTGTGGATTTTAATTAGGATTCAAGAAATAAAGAATAAATTCAAATATTGTTCAGCGGATATTAGAATGTTTATACGATCTCCCGAACACATGCACTTTGAGCATGTAAACCACTTGTCTTACAGGTTTATATTTCACATAGGTCATCCGGCAATATTAGAAAGAGTGTCACGATTCAATCCCTGTTTTGGATGATATATATACACATATCAGCTTTGTGTAACAATGTAGAGGGCCATATTAAAGAGTTTTGTATAGATATATATTTATTTTTCATTTGTTTCTGCTAATTTATGGGTACATATTTTCTCCAACAAAAAAGCCTTAGCTTCTAGAGCTAGCTTTTGATGCGGTTTTAAGAAATATTAGGATTTTTTCATTTTCTGTAGCATAATGTTGTTCGCTTCCTTCCCGTTTGTCATATTTGATAATATGTCTATTTAAGTATTTAGAAAATACAAGAAAATATTGTTCGCAGTGCTCACTATTTTTCCATTGAAGATTGTGACATGGTTATTTAGGTAGCCGATATCTTCTTATTTTTTTGGTAGTGTTTGAAGATAGGCCTATCATCCCTATGGCAGATCAGGGTTTCCTCTAAGTCAAAAAAAGTTCCTACATTCTTCATATGTGATAGATATATCTACTAGGCAATAGCTGCTATGGTATTACATTTCTTACTCCATGTAAATATGATGTCATATGCTATTAGTTAGAGGTGGTGTAAGTTCTTTTGGTAGGAATCATACACTTTTTCCTAGATTAACATGCTTGCGCTTTTTTAGTAAGGTAAAAAAGGTTGGAATGAAAGTTCCTAATAAAAAAGTAAATGAATGTACACTTACTCCACTTTTAAAATTTTATTTTATTTTATATTGTGTACATCAATATAATGGTGGAGTTGGTTTTTGTTCAACATAGAAATTAGTTGGAGTAAGTGACACTAAAACCACCAACGAAACTATGCAATGGCTACACAAGCTATTTTCTGGTGTAATACTGATGTTAAATTAAACATGCTTTTGATATCATGTAGGAAGATGCCAAGGTGAGTAAAGTTTTCAAAGACGGTTGGTCTTCTCTTCTATGTCATGGTTTCATTTTTCATGCTCATTATTACAAATCTTCTAATTTATGAGATGCTACCAATATATTCACAAAACTAATCCCAAATTAGGAAAATTGATGACATCTTCAAACTTTTGGTGTGAAGCAAGATGTCATATTGCAAAAGTAACTAAGTTAACTGCACCCTATTGGAGACTGAACAAATCAAGGAGAAACATTCACAATGTGACTTAGTTGACATTACCAAAAAAATTGGGTCTGCTTTCACAATGATGTACTAGTATTTATTAGAGTATGTTTATAAATTTTATCACTTAATGAGATATTGTGGCCTTAAGTGGAGTTTTAGAATGTGTATAATCTTGGAAGTATCTTCTAATGTAGTTGCATAATTCTTATCGCAACGTATGGTATCAACAAAAATATATATTAGTTGGTAAACATATATTATATGATTACTTCTGATTTTATTTTACATTATGAAAGTTATACTTTAACCGTATTTATTCATAATCATTCTATTTATTTTTTTACATAGTTTTTGGAAACAATAAGGAGATAATCCAAATCACTATAGCTACATGACTCATACCCAACAAAACCTTAGATAATCTAAAATTTCTTCTTTCCATATCCTAATCCATAACCAATTGGTAAATAAGTGATTAGGCATGAACAAAAGCAATCGGTGGAGAAGTAAATGCACGGACATTGATTGCTAGAATCAAAGCCTACGGGCATGTCAAGCGTTGGTTTGTTAAAATCCAGTTGTACATACAAGCAAGTATCTGTATGAGAAGGGTATAAATAGAAATACAAGATCGTTGTGTACAACCATGTACAAAATGATAAAGAGTTAGAGATATGGAACTGTTTTTCCGAGAGCACAAAAGAATTAATCTAGCGGACATATAGATTACGGGATAGTTCTTTGTGTGTATGAAACTCCATGCCTTCCTATACAAATTATATATATATAGAACAATTTTTCACTAGATATTTTGTAAAGATATTTCATAATTATTTTTATAAAAAATCAAATAAGGGTTATGTTACATCATTAATAATGCATACATAGTTAAAATATATCCAGTTGTGGACACATGAAGTATCTCTAAGATGAGCTAAGAAGAGAAAAGTATAAACATATGGACCAGATTGCTGTGTGCAACCATGTACTCCCCCAGTTTCAAAATAGATGTCGCGGGTTTGTCAATATTTGGACAAATCTATATACTAGATAGTGACTAGATTCATCCAAATTTTGACAAATCTGTGACATCTATTTTGAGACGGAGAAAGTAAAATGACCATGCATTAGAGCTACAGATCTATTTTGAGACAAAGGGAGTATTATAGAGAGCACATAAGAACTAACCTATGGGACACACATATTGCAGATAATTAGTTTATGTGTTTGCAACTGCATGATTGAGTATATGAGGAAAAATATCATTTGATTTTTGTAAAACATGTTTCACAATAATTATTATCATTTTAAAATAAAGGTTAGATTTGCATCATAAATAATTTATCCAAATTTCAATATTTTGCATTTCCCAATGAAGAGCGTAACTATGAGGAAAAAAACCATAACAAATACTCCCTCCGACCCACATTAATTGACTTGGATTTGTCAAAATTTGAATAAACCTATATAATAAATAGTGTCTAGATTCATCCAAATCTAGACAAATGTGAGTCAAGTAATATGGGTCGGAGGGAGTATTAAACCTTGACAATTTTAAACCATAAAGATGATGCCCTCGCAAATGCGAGGGCCACCATGCTAGTTTTAGTCAAAAAATGCCAATTGCTTGGAAAAAAATTATATCTCCTGTAAAAAAAGATTATATCTTGTCTAAAAAAGATTATATCTAGTGTCTTTGAGGGATTAAAAGGAGAAAAAACAAGAATCATCGTCACGAGTACCTTTCCATGGGGGTGTTCTATCCTTCAGAGTTCTCATCTGATCTGCAAACAGGATGGATTGATGGCCAAAAATCTGTCTCAAGATATTGGTGGCAGGTAGCCTCTTGGTAGTAATATGCGCTTTTCTGCACCTTCATGGCCGTATACCTCTGCAAGTATGGACAGAGAACCTCAGAAGAGCATGTGCATCCTGTTCCCCAACCGAATAGTGAGAGGAAATGGGCAGATTCCCAGGGGAGCCAGGCGGTGGCGAAGTGGCCACAGTCAAGCTTGGATTGCACGACGTAGGCTCCATGCATGAAAGACCCCCGCCACGGCCGGCCATACTCCTCCGTGCCCTCTGTCCTTTGATTCGTAGTCGATGCTGTTCCCATCACCCTGTTCTGTCGCCTTCACCTATGTGTACTCCTACGAACATTGTTGGATCCCGCCTCCTTCGTCCTGCGGCTCTCCGCCGGAGGAGAAGGTCTGGGCGGAGGTTAGGTTTTTTTTGAACGGGAAAAGGTTATATATTGCAGCTCAAATATATTGTACATCATGAATTACAAAACCTGGATGCCGAATCGAGTCGATTGTGGCCATCACAAGGCACGCAAGAGTGTTATGGGCTGTGTTCCTACAAGAACTGATAGGCTCAGATCGACGGGATCTTTTTGCCTAACGTGCATAGTTGTGGCGACACCATTAATCTCCCCGGAGATGTGAAAAGTGGAGGCTAACAAAGGTTGTGATAAATTCTAAAATTCTATGGCTTGCCTTCTTATCTCCCAAACCATGTTGTGGTCTGCCACTCCAGGTGCAACAGCCGCCTTTGCAAAGCTTAGGTTGTCAGTGAAGAAAGTAGGCCTTGTGAGCTTCATTGCAGTAGCAAATAAAATGTGCTGCGAGAACCATAGCATGAGCTTCAGCCTGTAATGCATTGGCCACCTACTTATTTGATGCCATGATGAAGACATCATTTCTCTGACCATCTTAGAAAGATTTAGCATAATAAATACCCACACCAGCAGTGGATAGAGGGGTCCCATCTTGTTTCCTCCATGCAGCATCAACATAGAGTATTGGACCTACAAAATAGAAATCAGTAGGAACAGATATTCCAGGATTGTTCTTCGTAGCTTCTTTGGGTTGAATCAGTTGCTCAGCCTCGAGGTCATTGAGAAGGGCATAAGTATTGATTGGCACCCGTTGAGGAGATGTCTTATGTTAGATGTATATTTGTATATATGTATTTTCCAACATTGGGGGGGGGTTTCTGCTCATCTCCACTGTACATGTAATATATATATGTTGGCCTTTGGCCCTCTGGGACTAATAACTTGTCTATTTCTAACATGGTATCGAGGATAGGTTTAGCTCCTCTTCTCTTCCACGACCGCGCCCCCCGCCCACTCCCTTGCCTCTGGCCCCCCCCGGCCTCGGCCATGCCGGCTCTCCCTCGCGCCGCCCCCCTCTGCTCCCCCGCCCGGCCGTCTCCGGCGTGTTTGCCCCGTCGTGCGTTCCGCCTGTCCTCGCCGAGCCCGCCTCGATCGCCGGCCTCCGCCTGTCGGCTCTCGGGGCCTGCCCCGTCCCCTCCCGGCCCCTCCTCTTCACGCCCTCGCCCTCCCCCCCGTGCTCGGTCTCGCGCCCATCTCCCCCTCGCCTGCGGGCCTCTGCCTCCTCCCCCTGCCGCCCCTCCCTTTCCCTGCCCCCCTGCTCCCTGCTCCCCCTCGTCCTCCCGCGCACTGGCCCCCGCTCCCCGCCTCCGCCTCTCCCCTCGCCACTCTTCCCCGCTCCCCCCCCCTGCCGCCGCCGCCTCATTGCCTCTTCCGCCCTCTCCCTGCCCCCCCCCCCGCTCTCTCACGCCTCTCTCTCCCCCCTTCTGCCTTGTTCGCCGCCTCTCTGGCCTCCGATCTTCCTCTGCGATCATTGCACCATCGCCCTTCCTCTCTCTTATCTTCCATATTCTCGCTGCCGATTCGCTTCGTGATCCTTCCATTCATTTAGCAATCGCTGCGTTTTTTTTTTAGTTCTTTCATCGCGTATTTCATTTTCTTGAACATTTATCTGTTTCCGCTCTCGTCTTTAGTTTGTCGTCGTGTTCTTCTAATCAAGCGCTTTTTGTCATTGTTAGGGGTCTCCGCTTTCTTCGATCCCTTTGTATTCGTCTTTGTCCATCTTTACCTTCCAGCGATTCACTTCTATCTTATTCTATTCGCTGTTTTGGGGTCTTCCTTTCACTTTTTTGGAGCGATGTTATTTCATGCGCTCTCTTTTTTTATTTTTCCAGTTCATGCTTATGTTCTCTTTATCTCTCTTTTTCGTTTTCCATCTTTTCTTTTTGTGCGCTCCAGGTGTCACCTGAGTGCTTTTATCCCATCTTTTAGTGTCGGCCATTCGATTCTTGTGGTGATATCACTCCATGCTCGTGTATGTGTCGCCGCTTTGACGGGTATTGCTCGCTCGATTTATTGTCGATGGTGATTGCTCTTCTTATGCATTATTGCTTCTAAGCATTTACATATTCTTGATGCTTCCGCTTTTGCTTCTTCCGCTCTCTTTCGTTCTTATCTTTACGAAATTTGCTATTGCTCTCGGACTTCTCCTCCCTCCTCGCATCCCCTTCCATCGTCTTCGCCCTGTTCTTCTCCATCCCTCTCGAGCGTCTCCGGGGTGGGTCTCCTCTCGTGTTCTTCTGTCGTTTGTGAGCTGGTATTTCTTCTCGTGATACAAGTTGTTAGCATTCTTGAGATGATCATATCTTCGCCTGATTGTTGACACGCTCTGCGTGAAGGGCCCTCCGATAGGTAGTACACCCCTATGGATGATCGTCCTCATCTGGGTCCTTGTCTCGTCCTCCCTACATCCCTGCCCTCTGTCCTCGCCTCCCTGGCCTCTCTCTTCCCTTCTTTCATCCCCCTCCCCTCCTCTTCCCCTCCTGCCTCTCCTCCCTTCCCATCTCCTCCTCCTCCTCTCTCCTCCTCCTTCCTCTTCCCTCCCTCCTCATCTCTTCTTCTCTTTCTCTCTCTCTCCCTCTCTCCTTCTCCTCCTCCCTCTTCTCTCCTCCCTTCTTCTTTCTCTTCTTCTTCTTCTTCTTCTTCTTCTTCTTGATATGTCTTCTTCTTCTTTCCTTCTTTCTCCTCTCCTCTTTTCTCTCCCTCTATCACGTCGTGCTCATTCTGCATCTCCCTAGTCGATTGGCTCTCTCGATGTTGTATCGCTTTTCTTCTATGCTGATCTTCTTTGGCCTGGCGCATGGCAGCTTGCTATAGAGATAGAGTGAGATGCTTGACGCTTGGGATTCTTCCTCCTCCTTTGTCTCTCCCTCCCTTCCGTTCTTCCTATCATAAGTGGGTCTAAAGGGAATCGGATAAGACTTGCTCTTGAAGCTCTTCTGGCTCTTTTCCGGGCTCACTTCAGCACTTGTGTGACTAGCCGAGACTTTGATGATACTTGCCTGATACTTTTGTCCTCGCCATCTTTCTTGTCTCTTCTTGTTCTTGTCTTCATGTCGTCCTCTCTGTACCTGTCTCGGCGCTTTGTTGATGCTTGATTCTAAGAGCTTAATGGCGCAAGGTTTTACCCTTCTCTCGTCCCGCTCCTTCATCCTGGCATATTCCTGTATTGGTGTTTATGTTCTTCTCTATGCACGAAACTAGCCGTGGTTCTCGCCTGGTTTTTTTTTTCTTTTTTTCCTTTCCTTATTTTGGTCCTCTCTTTTCTGATCCTCCGATCCAGTGTCTTCTCCTTCTCCTTCTCTGGGGCTCTTCTCTCCTTCTTCTCGATGGATGATATGATGGATGATATGATCAGATCTGATGATTTTTCGTGTTAAGGCTTCGTGACTTGGTTCTTTTCTGATGACCGATCTTCTTCCTCTCTTTTCTTTTTCTTGGGATTTCTTCTTTCTGAGGTTTTCTCTCTCTCGGGAGCTTTTTTTCTATCTCTCTAAAGGATCTATTTTGAGATCTTACTTATGAGAGATTCTTGGATATCTGAGCTTAATATTAAACTATCTCCGCGTGATTCTTGATCTTCTTCGTATCTCTTTCTTTCTCTCTTTATTCTCTTCTATCTTCATTGTGTTTATCTTCTTATTCATATTTCATACTTTCTCCATCATGATTCTCTCTATCTCGTCTATATCCGTCACCTCCTCCATATCCTTTTGTTCTTCCGTGTTCTCTCGTATCGCCTTCGTTTTTTTTTTTTCTTTCCTCTTTCACTCCTCTCAGTCTCCTCAGCTACTCTCCTCAGGTGCTTGGCTCTTATCGCTTGGATTCTCGCTCACGCTCGCTTCTTCGTTTCTTGGTGGTTTTCTTGGTCTTTCGCCTGCTTGGAAAGTGTTTTTTGTAGTTGAAGTAGTGGTTTCTTCTTCCTGCAAAAGAGCCAATCGTTTCTTGCTTTCCAGAGACACCAAAGAAAGGTAAACAGGAAGTTTATGTTTGGATGATTCTGGTTAAGCAGATTTATAATGATTTGGTAAGTATCTGTTAAATTATTAACCAAGTTTTCAGACTTTATAAAACAGGGAGGCAAGAGCCAAGCATCTTTAGCAAAAGGATAGAGAAAGAAAAGGTGAACATCAGTTTCAGGCACATCGCATCTGCAGTAAACCTTTTCAATGTGCGAGGAAAACTCTGAGGCCCTGTCTCCCGTAGTTAGAGCTTGTATTAGTAACCTCCAGGCAAAAGTCTTTACTCTGGGGATCATTCTTTTGCATTTCCAAACTTCCTTCAGAATCTTCTTTGTTGATTCCTGCAGTTGTTCTGGCCTTAGGGTACCTGCATCAAATAACCAGGACAAGCAACCTTTGTATGTGGATTTAGCATTACATTTTCCATTTGTGGTGGGTTTCCAGCAAAGAATATCTTCCTCATCAGTGGGGATGATAGGAGTGTTTTTAATGGCTTGGATAGTGGCACTGCTAAAAAGAGTTTCTATCAAAGAATTGTTCCAGCTTTTTGTACCAGGATACCAAAGTTGATATCTTAGATGGGTAGATAAAACATTGCTGCTGAATGATGAGGTTGTCATAGATGTTTTCCCACCCTATAAACCAGGGAGTACTCTAGATAGAGGAATTTCCATTACAAATCTGGTAATAGGAGTTAGTAGTGAGGAGATGCCTTACCTTTAAAACAGAATACCAGAAAGCCGATTTGGGAATATTTTTGTTTGCTATCCAAATGGAAGAATTGGGAAAATATTTGGCTTCGAGAACACTTTGCATGAAATAATTGGGATTTTCAGCAATTCTCCAAGTGGCAGAGAGGATCCGACCCATATTGGTAGCATGCAGATTTCTCACACCAAGACCTCCTTCAGTTTTAGGAGCACAAATGTTTTTCCAGGCAGTAAGGCAAAGAGATTTTGTGTTAGGTTCATAGGATGTGCCTGTCCACCAGAAAAATCCAATGATAGCTTGGAGTTTTTTGAGACATGTAGTAGACATGAATTGAGGAAAGAACAGAGTTTATTAATTCCAGCCTAGCAGCATGAGAGAGAGAGAGAGAGAGAGAGAGAGAGAGAGAGTTGGCCTTATAAGTGGAAAGTTTGGATTTGAATTTCTGAATGATGAAATTATAAGCTTCACTTCTATTTCTGGCCGGCAGAATGAGTGGGTGGCCCAAGTGAGTAAAGTCTTCATCAATGTAAGGGACATGGAAAATTTGAGTAATATCATTAGAAGTGGCTGGGTCTACCCATTTACTAAAAATAGTTCCAGATTTTGACAAGTTGGGAATCTGACCTGATGCTGCAGAAAAATCCAAGAGAATGCTCCTGATGACTAGTTCTTCCTATGTGCTTGCAGTACCACAAACCAAGAGATCATCTGCAAAAAGCAGGGAATGTATTGGGGGGCATAAGGGCCCTAGGGAGATTCCTGCAAGGTTAGCAGCAGACAAAGCTTCTGACAACTTGATGGAGAGCTCATTAATTGCTAGGATAAACAAGTATGGGGACAAAGGACAACCTTATCTTATTCCTCTATAGCTGACAAATTTGGCATAAGTTTGCCCATTGATGATCACTGAAAAAGCAGGAGAGGAAATGCAGGTATCGACCAATTTGATGAAATGACCATCCAACCCTTTACGAGCCAGAGCTTTGCAAATTAAATTCCACTCAATCCTATCAAAGGCTTTGGCTAGGTCAACTTTAAGCATGGAAGCTTTGGATTTCCAGGGAGACAGATTGAAAGAGTGAGTTATTTCCTGGGCTATAATTATGTTGTCACTAATTCTTTTGTCCCCAATACAAGCTTGTTGAGATGGGTGAATGTAATCACGGGGGTGTGGTTTGAGTCTGTTAGCAAGGCATTTAGTAATAATTTTATAGATTACATTGTACAGACTAATGTGCCTATAATCCGTAGGGACAATGGGGATAAGTTTCTTGGGAATAAGAGCAATGCTAGTGTCACTGATGTGTTGGGGCAGAGTGGCAGTAACAAAGAAATTTCTAACCAGGTTAATGACATCATCTCCGATCCAATCCTAAGTGGCTAAATAGAATTCAACGTTGAAACCATCAGGCCGAGGAAGCATTACGTTTCATATCATTTAAACCCCCCAGATTTCCTCTTTGTCGGGAATAGAGTAAGTAGCCTCGTCAGGAATAGGTTCAGTTGTTTGAGTAAAGTTCCCCAAATCCTGCGTGTTAGAGGAAGTAAAGATGGATATAAAATAAGAAATAAAAGTGTTAGCATTCTCATTTGGCATGAAGTGTGTCACATTTTGTTCATCCTTAATAGAGAGAATCATATTCTTCCTTTTCCTTTTGGCAATGGCTCTATGGAAAAAGGTTATGTTCCTGTCACCATCTTTAACCCAGAGTTTTTTTGCATATTGTATATTGGCATCATTCATTTTGGTACTTGTGTTCTATTTTGTTGCAACCTTCTTCGGTCGATAAGGTAAAACAACCAAACCCCTTAATGGGGGTAACCTGCAGTAATATGGGAATTTTTGGAAGGGTAAAATCGTCTGAAGGATGTAGAAAAGGAAAAAAACACATTTTTCTTTATTATTAGGAAAATGTTACTACACCTTTGGAAGCTCGCATCCTCCGAGCTGAGTGCGTGTCCCATACTCTCTCCGTCCCAAAATAGATGTCTCGGATTTTTCAAAATTTGGATGAATCTATAATTTGGATGAATCTATATATATAAATAGTGTCTAGATTCATACAAATTTTGACAAATCCGAGACATCTATTTTGGAACAGAGGGAGTATATAGATTATCTCCCCCCAAAAATGGTATTCTACCAATGCATGAGAGATGCCGTGTATGCATAATTTTAAAGTAAACCGATAAGGTGACTGGTTTACTGATATGCTAGTCGGACCACTGGTACATTCGGGTAGATGGCAATAAAAAATCATTTTTTTTCATCAAAATTTAAGCAAATTTTGAAATAAGATGACCATAAAAGGTATATATATAATGTATATTTCAATATGTAATCACAAAAACATGGCGTGTCCAAGTGGCACTAGTAGAAAAAGGGTCTTCGATTCGATCTAGAGTCTAACACTAGTCTTGATTAGTTACGGGGCGGGACTAGTATGAGCACTAGTCCCGGTTCGTACAGTTTTTGGTGGCTAGGAGCCTGAGAAAAATCTAGTCCCGGGCCGTGATATGGCCCGAGACTAAAGGGGTTCAGACACGGGCAACACTCTTTAGCCCGGGTCGTGATATGACCCGAGACTAAAGGGGTACGGGCCCCGGTAGGAAAACATAGAATGGCTATAAATTTTGCGTACGATATCGGAAAAAAATATACAACCTATCAAAATATGCGGAAAAAAATTGTGAGTTCGATTTCAACTGCCTTAGGCCATTTTGGATTATTTTAGATTTTGAAATTCGAAAAGGAGAAAAAGTTATTTAAAAAATTAATTCTTTTTGCAATTTTATTTATTCCATATTTGGATTCCTCACATTTTTCTGATAATTATAGATATATTATTTATCGAATTTCGATTTAAAGATATTATTTATTCCATATTAAATGAATAAATGGCAAAAAAGAATAAAATATTATGTTATTTAGTTTTTACTTTTATTGGATTAAAATATTATTATTACTTATTTATTGTTGTTTACTAAAATACTTGTTTGTAATTTCAAATAATAAATATGTATTACATATTGATATGGCCTAATAGGATAGATACGGTAGTGTTGACAATAATGTACAAATTGGCTTCGCGCGAGGACATCAATATGGAACACAGAAGTTAAGCGTGCTAAGGGTGGATTAGTGCTAGGATGGATGACTGACTGCAAAGTTTATCACAAGTATAATTTGACCTAAGATTAAATATACTTAATACTAAAAATGTTCTAAGTGAGAGGATTACGAGTCAAACAATTTAAAAGTTTAAAAAATTCGAAAAAAAATAAAAAATATATTTGAAAAAATATCTTTAGTCCAAGGCCGTATTACGACACGGGACTAAAGGTCCTTCATCCTCCCGTTATAAAAACTGCCATGCGGTGACCTCTAGTCCCAGGCTATAACAAACCGGGACTAGAGATAAGGGTCTTTAGTCCTGATTTCGTATTCTCGGGTGCAAAACCTGGACTAAAAACCCTTACAAACCGGAACTATATGCCCTTTTTCCACTAGTGTAGTATTGAGCTTTATGTTTTGCTATTTATGCCTAGCATAAGGTTCAGGGGTTTGATTTCTCTAGTAAACATTTTCTTTTTCTTTTTTTTGCTGTTTAGACCGATGTCTCTTAAAGAATCAATGAGTCCATTGGTTCAGATTTTTTTTGTTTAAGCCACCGAACCAGTCAGATTTTTAAAACTATGCGTGTATGGCAAAACCACATGATATGGTTGAGATTAGGATGAGCATTCTCTCTCACCCATCGTGTAATTCGCCTATGTGCATCCTGGATATTACTTTTTCCTGTTTGGTGAATTTTTGTCGGCTATGTATGTCCTGATTATACAAGTGCCGAACTTAATACTCAAAACCTTTTAAGTAATATATCACTTATTTAAAAAAATAGAAAAAATGCAACTGACTCATGGCAGCTCACACGGATCTAATGGACCAACAAGAGCATGTGATGCATGATCCGGTATGCTAGTATAAGTGAACTATGTTTTTGTTAGAGTATATCACGATTTGGACTATATTTGATAGTTTAAGTCTGTAATTCAATTATATATCTAGTAGTCTTCTTGTTCCCTAAGTTTTGTAATCTATATAAACAACCCTTTGAGACTACAATCAATACATATAATATTTCGCAATTCTACATGGTATCAGAGTGTGTCGCTCCTCGGCCTAGGGTTTAGCCACCACTGCTTCCACGACGCCGTCCCCGGGGAGATCATTCCCCGCCGGGGACCGCGCAATAGTAGATTAGATCTTACTTCGCTAAAAAAAATGTGCTGTCCGTTTAACCGACATTTTTTCTTCTTTCGCCGATCATAGATCGGATTGCGTAGTCCACGACCACATGTTGTCATCACGTACATTTACTTCAACCTCGGCATCGACTCATCTCCGGCAAATCATAGCCAAGGATGCTCCGCGCGGCGCCCCAAGGGATGTCTTCACGCGATGCGTCGGCTTCTCCGTCCTCACATCGTCACCACGTCGGCCCGTCTTCGCCAACATCGACCAGGACGCACGTCCCCGAGCACGCGCCTCGCCATCAACAAAAGGCTGCACCTTCATCGCCTGTGGTCATCATCGCCGACAACCATCTACACCAACAACATCGTCGCATCGTCGCTGCCACCACCAATCGTGGTCAACATCAACGCCCACAAAAAGTTCTTCTTCACGAGCGACGCCGCGCTCATACAAGTGAAAAATACGGGTCTAATCCCCGAAATCAACTACCGCACAATTCAATCTCCATCAACAACTACCTCGTAGACTTCGTCCACCACGACCTCGCCGCCAAAGTCGTAGTCTAATTTTTATTTTTGCACTAAATCAATTTTCTTCTTGCAACTACTTCATCTACTCCGACAAATCGGCGAACAACTTCTACGCACCGACCGTTCACGAAGAATTTCCCGGTTGCTCCCTTCGGCTCTGGCTCGCATGGCTCGTGATGGTCCCTGTCTTCGCACGTCCGATAATGACAACATCAACGCGTGCCTTCGTCCCCGACATGCTCCCGGGTTTGGAAAGCTCGGCAAGGCGTGTCGCCTATCTCGACTACTCCAACTCAAACTATATCTACCAACATGCCAGAGGGAGTGCCATGCCAAATAATGGTTGCACGTATAATGGATAGGAGGGAGTGCCATGCCATATAATGGTTGCACGTATGCTATCATGATCAACATGTCAGTGAGGATGGACAGTCAACATGATCGAGGAGCCGGTAGAAGGATCAGGGCACACATTCATGTTACAATTGCGACAAGTAAATAACGAAGAACGAAAACGAAATCACAACAAGGGGACACAGATTTAACATGGAAAAACCTCTCCAAAAAAGAGAGGAAAATGAAGGGTTCGCAGCATAGAAAACAAAAATTTTCCTACGGTGTGAACTATATACCAAGATCTATTTATACTAGATACAAACAACGGGAGGATGTATATCCGTAGAGAACATACCCTTGAAGACCGACAAAGTTTAACGAGTCCAAACTCGTGGTTGATGTAAACGATCTCTTGCCGATCTCAAGATCGAGAGGAAGTCCTAGCGCCGCAAATCAGCGGCGCATCCGTGCTCGCACACACGTTCGAGGCACCGAGCAACCTCCGCCTCCTCGCTCCAGCGATGCAGCGGAAGCACAACTCTTTCTTGCCGAATAGCCACCGGGAACATGTATCTCGCTAGTCCGAGACCATGGGGGATAAATTCTAGAGGGGGAGAGAGATCCTTCACGAGGAGGTGTGAGTGAGAAGTGAGAGGAGGGGCTCCTTTTATAGGAGGAGGGGGGAACCCCAAGGGGTGGCGCATGGGGCTGCCCCTTGCCCTCCCTCATCATGTGGGTGGACACTCCACTCACAAAATGACCCTTCAAAAGTCCACTCAAAATCCCACTCAAAAACCCATTAAATTTCCACCAAATTTAATGCAAACTCTCATTAAATAAAACTCTTTTATTTTATTCAGAATTTTGTCAATTACTTTAATGACAAACATTCACAAATAACCCCTTGCTAGAATTCTATTTCACATGCATAACCACTTTATGCAATTTCACCCGAAACCTGTTTCGGTATCTAGTGAAATAAATTCCTGCGCTTGTTTATTCTTTCGGCATGAAACTTTTGCTCCAATTGGATGTCGGTGTCTCTTAAGTGTGTCACCCTACGGTTCGTGAATAATGCGGACATGATCGAGACCCCTCTCAGATCAATAATCAGAAGCGGGATCTGGAGACCCATACTGATTCCCACACATTCAACGATGACTTTCTTGTGATCGTCGGAACCTTTTACGCTAGTATCTTAATCCCTTTGTCTCACGATATATTACATGTCCGAGATTCGATCATCGGTATCTCCATACCTAGTTTGATCTCGTTACCGACATGCACTCTTTTCTCGTTCCCGTGATATAACATTCTAGTGATCAAATCACTTGCTTGCAAGCTAATCAATGTGATATCACCGAGAGGGCCCAGAGTATATCTATCCGTCATCGGGATGAACAAATTCCACTCTTGATCCATGAGCCTCAACATAACACTTTATTAGTTCTGAACCCATATTTATAATCACCCTGTTACGGTGTGACGTTTGATGTTATCAAGAAACTCTTCCGGTGTTAGTGATTGACATGATCTCATGGTCTAAGGATTAGGATCACTTCGTAAGTTGTTATAGCAATATAAACTCAATGACTTTGATCGTAATGCTATACTTCGGATGAATGTTCATCACATCATTACACTAATGTTGTGATCCCGTTATTAACAACATCCAATGTCCATGATCAGGAAACCTTGATCATCTTGTTAATCAACGAGCTAGTTTATGAGAGAGGCTTAACTAGGAACTTTCTGTTTGTTTATTAAACACACATGTATTAACATTTCCGTATTAATACAATTATAGCATGCAAAATAAACATCTATCATATACTTGGAATACACATAATAAACAATTTATTATTGCCTCTCAGGGCATATTCCCTTCAGTCTCCCACTTGCACTAGAGACAATAATCTAGTTACATTGTGATATATCTAACACCCATTGAGTTCTGGTGTTGATCATGTTTTGCTCTAGGGAGAGTTTTAGTCAACGGATCTGCTACATTGAGATCCGTATGTACTTCTAAATCTTTATATCTCCATCCTTGACATGCTCATGGATGGAGTGAAACCGGCTTAATATGCTTGGAATGCTTGTGAGACCTTGGCTCTTTGGCATTGGCAATGGCACCATTGTTGTCACAATAGATCACCATTGGGTCCAACGCTTGCCACAACTCCTAGTTCGGATATGAACTCCTTCATCCAAAGCGCTTCTGAGCCGCTCAAGCAAAGAACATATTCGACCGTTGTTGATCCGCTACCACAGGTTGTTTGGAGCTCCTCCAACTAACCGCTCGCCATTCATGAGAAATACGATCCGGATTGAGACTTAGAGTCATCCGGATCGGTGTCAAAGCTAAGCGTCGACATAACACTTAGCGACGAGCTCTTCTTCACCTCCGTATACAAGAAACATATCCTTAGTTCTTCTCAAGTACTTAAGGATATTCTTGACCGCTATCCGATGTTCAACACGGATCCGATTGGTACCTACTAGTCAAACTAATAGCGTGTGCCACATCCGGTCTTGTACATAGCATGGCGTACATTATAGAGCCTATGGTGAAGCATAGGGACTTTGTCCATTATCTCTCTTTCTTCCAAAGCCGGACTTTGAGTCTTACTCAATGTCTTGCCTTGCAACATAGGTAAGAACCCCTTCTTACTTCCGTCCATTTTAAACTTCTTTAAAATCTTATCAAGGTATGTACTTTGTGATAGCCCTATTAGGCGCCTAGATCTATCTCTATAGATCTTTATGCCTAATATGTAAGATGCTTCACCTAGGTCCTTCATTGAAAATTTGCTGTTTAGATAACTTTTAACCTGTTTAAAGTTCTATATCATTCGATCAATAATATGTCATCCACATATAGTATCGAAATGCCACATTGCTCCCACTCACTTTCTTGTAAATACAAGCTTCTCCATAAGTTTGGACAAATCCAAACTCTTTGATCACCTCATCAAAGCGGAGATTCCAACAACCGTGATGCTTGCTTCAATCCATAGATGGATCGCTGAAGCTTGCACACCTTGTTAGCATCCTTAGGATCGACAAAACCCTTTGGTTGTATCATATACAACTCTTCTTCAATATTACCATTGAGAAGCGGTTTTGACATCCATCGCCATATTTCATAATCGAAATATGCAGCAATTGCTAACATAATCCTAACTGACTTTAGCATCGCTACGGGAGAGAAAGTCTCATCGTAGTCAACTCCTTGAATTTGTCGAAACCCCTTTGCGACAAGTCGAGCTTTATAGATGGTCACATTACCATCAGCATCAGTTTTCCTTTTGAAAATCCATTTGTTCTCCACGGCCTTTCGGTCGTGAGGTAATTCTACCAAGTTCCAAACTTGATTTTCATACATGGATTCCATCTCGGATTTCATGGCTTCTAACCATTTGTTGGAATCCGGGCTCATCATCGCTTCTTCATACGTCGCAGGGTCATTATTTTCATCAACCATGAAATTTATGACAGGATTTCCGTCTGACTCGGGGCTGCAGCGTCTGTTTGACCTGCGAGGTTCGTAGTACTCTCTTTCGGAGTTTCATGATCATTATCATTAGTTCCTTCTTCAGGTGGAGCCAACTCCGGACGACTTCCGCGCTAGCTACTCGCCATACTTTGAAGAGAAGGTTCCATAACCTCTTCGAGTTCTACCTTCCGACTACTCACACCTTTCATGAAACTCTTTCTCTAGAAAGGATCCATTCTTAACAAAAACCTTGCCCTCGGATCTGTGATAGAAGGAATACCCAATAGTTTCTTTAGGGTATCCTATGAAGACGCATTTTTCCGCTTTGGGTTCGAGTTTATCCGGTTGAAGTTTCTTCACATAAACATCGCAACCCCAAACTTTAAGAAATGATGACTTAGGTTTGTTTCCAAACCACAATTCATACGGTGTCGTTTCAACGGATTTAGATGGTGCCCGATTTAAAGTGAATGCAGCGGTTTCTAGTGCATAACCCCAAAATGACAACGGCAAGTCCGTGAGACATCATAGATCGAACCATATCTAATAAAAATGCGATTGCGGCGTTCACACACCATTTTGCTGTGGTGTTCCGGGTGTGAGTTGTGAAACAATTCCACACTCTTTCATGTGAGTGCTAAACTCGTAACTTAGATACTCACCTCCACGGTCGGGTAGAAATTTGATCTTTCTATTACGATGATTTTCCACTTCATTCGAAATTCCTTGAACTTTTCAAAGGTTTCAGACTTGTGTTTCATCAAGTAGATATAACCGTATCTACTCAAATCATCCGTGAAAGTAACAAAATAACGATATCCACCTCGGCAAACACACTCATTGGACCACATACATCGAATGTATGATTTCCAATAAATCATCGCCTGCTCCATTGAACCGAAAACGGCGTTCTAGTCATCTTGCCCATAAGGCATGGCTCACATGTATCAAATGATTCATAATCAAGTGATTCTAAAGTCCATCCGAATGGAGCTTCTTCATGCGTTTAATGCCAATATGACCTGACGGCGATTGCCACATATATGGATATATCATCACTAAGTTTAATCCTTTTAGCATCAATATTATGAATATGTGTAACATTATCATCGAGATCCAACAGAAATAAACCATTCAACATTGGTGCATGACCATAAAAGATTTCATTCATATAAATGGAACAACCATTGTTCTCGATTTGAATGAAAAACCACTTTGCATCAAACATGATCCAGATACAATGTTCATGCTCGGTCAGGCACCAAATAATGCTTATTTAAGTTTATAACTAATCCCGACGGTAAGTGGAGAGGTAGCGTTCCGGCGATCACATCAACGTTTGATCCATTGCCGACACGCATCTTGACCTCACCCCTTGCTAGCGGTCGCTGTTCATGACCGATTCGAGTTACAAATATTAGCAACAACCGGTATCAAATACCCGGTGCTACTGCGAGCACTAGTCAAGTACACATCAATAACATGTATATCATATATACCTTTGTTTGCCTTGCGGCCTTCTTATGCGGATACTTGGGGCGATTAAGCTTCGATGGATCCCTTACAATAGTAGCACTTTCGGTATCGACTTAGGTCCAACTCGGGGTTTCTTTTCAGGTGACAGCAGTGCTTGCCGCCCTTACTTCCGTTTTCCTTCTTGTCTTTCTTGAAACCAGTGTTCCTATTGATCATCAACACTTGATGTTCCTTTTGATCTCCATACTGCAGTTTTAAGCATTGTGAAGCTCGGGAGAGACTTCTTCATGCCTTGCATATTATAGTTCATCACGGCTCTTATAGCTAGGTGGCGAGACCGAGAACACGATGGATGCCTAAGTCAATGGGAATCGTTATTCCCAAGGACACAAGCTTATCGGCGTAACCCGACATCTTGAGTACATGCTCACTAGCAATGTTCTCTTCCATCATGCAGCTAAAGAACTTTTACAAGCATTGTAGCTCTCTGGCTGACATGTGTGTGAAAATCATTTTCAACTCACCCATTGTATCAAAAGCATTGCCGTTTTGAAACGCTTTGAAGTTCGGCTCTAGCCCATACAATATGCGCAATGAACTAAGTTGTGGTCCTCCGACGAGACAGATAGACATTCTTCTCCTCGTCGGGGCATCAAATCAAGTGGGGGCCTAACGGCGCTTCTAGCACATATTGCTTTTGTGCAGAGAGGAGAATCCTCAAATTCATGGCCCATTCAGTAAAGTTGCTACCGTTCGTTGCTAGTTTCTCTTTCTCCATGAACGCATTGAAATTAAAAGCAGGTGGTGCCATCTACAACAGAATTTGTAAAGTTTAGACTAAGTGTATGATAGATTGAGTTCAACTAATCTATATTACGAATGAACTCCCACTCAAAAGCGACATCCCTCGTGTCCTTTTGGTGATTACATGAACCAAATCCACTACACCAAGTCCGATCATCACGTGAGTCGGTATAGCTTCAAAGGCGAGCATCAAATGGGCATCATATCAACTATATGACTCATGCTTAACCTTTGATGCGTGTTCCGAGGCCATGCATGCATGCTAGGCTCGCCAAGTTAGAACCTTAGTATTTTTGCGTGTAACTGTCTTACACCGGTATGGTCGAGGATCCAAGTACACCCGATCATCACGTGATGTCTTGGGCGCGAAAACATAATCGGTGCATACTAAAGGGAGAACACATTCTTATCTTGATATTTAAAATGAGGGATCATCTTATTATGCTTAACAAAGCGCTAAACAAGCAATATAAGATGCAATCAAACATCATATGTTTAATAGTGAAATTATATGGTTCCCGCAGATGATCTCTATCATGTGCATCGTGGTATGATCACTATCATACCTATATGTGTAAATCCACAATCTATGGGTTTTACACGCTATGTGTGTTGTAAGAGTATCATCTCATACTTCTACTTACAACACTACCATATCATAACACTAGCCCAAAGAACAATCTAAACTAGACCTCTAATTTATCCATTGCAAGTTTTTACGTGGCTTAGGGCTTTCGAGATAGAACTGTTCTTACCTACGAACATGAACCACAACGAGGATAATCAAATTGTTGACAACTCATTGCAAAATAGATATTGACTATAGTAGGAGAGACAGACACCCGCTAGCCACTTATGCAAACTAGTTGCATGTCAAGCGTGGAACAGGTCTCATGTGCGAGGACATGTAAAGTTTGTCCGGGCCGCTTCATCCCACTATGACACCAATATCCAAAATTACAACAAAGGAGCAACAACATGATCATCATCGCCCACATACTCATATGTGTACTACCTGTGTAAAGTATCTACGCATAGATCCGGCTCGATACCATCAAGGGTTCGCAAGATAGAAAACAAAAATTTTCCTACGGTGTGAACTATATACCAAGATCTATTTATACTAGATACAAACAACGGAGGATGTATATCCGTAGAGAACATACCCTTGAAGACCGACAAAGTTTAACGAGTCCAAACTCGTGGTTGATGTAACGATCTCTTGCCGATCTCAAGATCGAGAGGAAGTCCTAGCGCCGCAAATCAGCGGCGCGTCGCTTACACACGTTCGAGGCACCGAGCAACCTCCGCCTCCTCGCTCAGCGATGCAGCGGAAGCACAACTCTTTCTTGCCGAATAGCCACGGGAACATGTATCTCGCTAGTCCGAGACCATGGGGATAAATTCTAGAGGGGAGAGAGATCCTTCACGAGGAGGTGTGAGTGAGAAGTGAGAGGAGGGCTCCTTTATAGGAGGAGGGGGAACCCCAAGGGGGTGGCAGCGCATGGGGGCTGCCCTTGCCCTCCCTCATCATGTGGTGGACACTCCACTCACAAAATGACCCTTCAAAAGTCCACTCAAAATCCCACTCAAAAACCCATTAAATTTCCACCAAATTTAATGCAAACTCTCATTAAATAAAACTCTTTTATTTTATTCAGAATTTTGTCAATTACTTTAATGACAAACATTCACAAATAACCTTGCTAGAATTCTATTTCACATGCATAACCACTTTATGCAATTTCACCCGAAAACCTGTTTGGTATCTAGTGAAATAAATTCTGCGCTTTGTTTATTCTTTCGGCATGAAACTTTTGCTCCAATTGGATGTCGGTGTCTCTTAAGTGTGTCACCCTACGGTTCGTGAATAATGCGGACATGATCGAGACCCTCTCGGATCAATAATCGAGCGGGATCCGAGACCCATCGATTCCACACATTCAACGATGACTTTCTTGTGATCGTCGGAACCTTTACGCTAGTATCTTAATCCCTTTGTCTCACGATATATTACATGTCCGAGATTCGATCATCGGTATCTCCATACCTAGTTTGATCTCGTTCGACATGCACTCTTTCTCGTTCGTGATATAACATTCTAGTGATCAAATCACTTGCTTGCAAGCTAATCAATGTGATATCACCGAGAGGGCCCAGTATATCTATCCGTCATCGGGATGAACAAATTCCACTCTTGATCCATGAGCCTCAACATAACACTTTATTAGTTCTGAACCCATCTTTATAATCACCCCATTACGGTGTGACGTTTGATGTTATCAAGAAACTCTTCCTGTTAGTGATTGACATGATCTCATGGTCTAAGGATTAGGATCACTGTAAGTTGTTATAGCAATATAAACTCAATGACTTTGATCGTAATGCTATACTTGGATGAATGTTCATCACATCATTACACTAATGTTGTGATCCGTTATTAACAACATCCAATGTCCATGATCAGAAACCTTGATCATCTTGTTAATCAACGAGCTAGTTTATGAGAGAGGCTTAACTAGGAACTTTCTGTTTGTTTATTAAACACACATGTATTAACGTTTCCGTATTAATACAATTATAGCATGCAAAATAAACATCTATCATATACTTGGAATACACATAATAAACAATTTATTATTGCCTCTCAGGGCATATTCCCTTCAGAAAAAACCACGTGCGCCAGCCAGCGAAACTTCACTATATCGAGAAGTGTACAAACGCCGGGGATTTCACAGATGCAACTCTTCCCAACCGGCGGCTTACAAGGGGTTTATATATCGGTGGAAACCTACGTCTTCGACGATCCGTACCGTACCGCTCCACTCGTCAGAAGTTGGCTTATACTTTGTAGAATTTATAACTCCACCTTAAGACAAGTTCCTCCTTGTAGCATTAACAACAACCATCTCCCTGAACAAACAAAGAAAATACTTTCGGCGCCAATAGCCATTTGGGCTAATCAGTTAAACCAACTAAGTTCGAGAAAAGCTCAAACTTAGCAGCAGGAACAGGTTTAGTCATCATATCAGTAGGATTATCATGAGTGATGATCTTGCATACCTTTAATTTACCTTCAGCAACAATGTCTCTAACAAAATGGTACTTGACATCAATGTGCTTAGTTCTCTCACGAAACATCTGATCTTTTGTAAGGTATATGGCACTTTGACTGTCACAAAACAAAGTAATGCAAGAATCATCTCCACAAAGCTCAGCAAACAAACCTTTCAACCAAACAGATTCTTTGCAAGCTTCAGCAATAGCCATGTATTCATCTTCAGTAGTAGATTGGCAACAACAGCCTGCAATGTAGCCTTCCAGCTAACATCACAACCACCAACATTAAACACATAACCTGTGATGGATCTTCTCTTATCCAAATCGGCAGCAAAATCTGAATCCACATAGCCAACGAGTCCCTCACCGGTCCTGCCAAACTTCAAACACGCATTGAAAGTGCCAAGAAGGTACTTGAAAATCCACTGAACAGCCTTCCAATGTTCTTTACCAGGATTAGCCAGGTATCTACTTATCAAAATCATAGCATATGATAAATCAGGACGAGAACAAACCATGGCATACATCAAAGAACCAACAGCACTAGAATATGGCACCTTTGACATGTACTCAAACTCTTTATCAGTAGTAGGACATTGAGAAACTGAAAATTTAAAATGAGGAGGAATAGGAGTACTAACTGACTTGGCACCATCCATATTAAAGCGATGAAGAACTTTCTTAATGTAATTTTGCTGACTAAGAAATAACAAACCAGATTTTCTATCTCGGGTAATCTCCATTCCTAAGATCTTCTTAGCAGCACCAAGATCCTTTCCCTTGGACTTTGAACGACCTCTTCCGTCCTTGCTCTTATCTCTATTGCCATAGTTGTTGTTCCTCTGCTCAGTCCTGCCACGAACCTGTAGAGCCTCGGCCTTGGATAACGTCCCATCTGACCGTACCATAGTTTTCATCTTTTCCCTATGTTTGAGGGCGTCATGTACTTCAGCAAGGGTTAGTTCATCACGGCTCAACAATATTGTATCACGAAAATGTGTATAGGAACTAGGCAACGAGCATAAGAGTAGAAGAGCTAAATCCCCATCATCATATTTTACCTCCATAGACTGCAAGTCTGAAATAATCTCTTTAAAAAATAGATATGTGATTCATTACGGATTCACCTTCTTGCAGCCTATGCGAGAACAACTTCATCTTCACGTTCATCTTACTGGTTAGATCCTTTGACACACAGATCGTTTCTAGTTTTTTCCACAAGCGTGATTTCATCTCCGATTTCGCAAAATATTATTGGACAGATGAAGTTGAATCAAAGACAAAGCCTTATGGTCCTTCCGCTTCTCTTGGCGGACCAGGTCTTAGCATCCTTTTCACCGAATCCATCCAAAGGCTTCATCCAGATCGAAGTTTGGGTGAGAATCGCGCATCTTCACCGCCACAAGGAGAATCTTGTGGTGTAGTCCAAATGGTAGATCGAACTTCAATGACGACATGTCGCAAACCCTAGATTAGAACCTGGGGCTCTGATACCACTTGTTACAATTGCGACAAGTAAATAATGAAGAACGAAAACTAAATCACAGCAAGGGGACACAGATTTAACGTGGAAAACCTCTTCAACAAAGAGGGAAAAAACCACGGGTGCCAGCCAACAAAACTTCACTATATCGAGGAGTGTTTACAAACGCCGGGGATTTCACAGATGCAACTCTTTCCAACCGGCGGCTTCAAGGGGTTTACACTCGGCCCAAGCCTCCGGCGACGGGTCTCGCTCCACTCGTCAGAAGTTGGCCTATACTTTGTAGAATTTGGACCAACATATAACAATTCACAGGATGCAAGAGAAACATACAGAGCTGAATCTATATATATTCGATTCACATCCAAACTATTTTTTCGTCTCTCCAAACAAAACAAAGCAAACCGAAGTGGACTGGGTAACTGGCCTAAGTAGCTTCTAGGAATTAGGAGAAGCGGCCCAATTAACCTATCTCGTTCGAGGTTTCTAGACTTTCGGGTCAAATGACCAATGTTATGGCTAGAATGAAGGCATAGTTTGTGATAATGTGTCCATATTGTGCATAAGTGTGCATAATGGGATGGCGAACAATGTTTCAGGAGGAAGTTTTCCTTTTCGTCGCACCAAAAAACTGTTTTCTATTTACAGAGTGCAAAAAACGGACGGTTTTGTGAAGCAACCACCAAATGGCTAATTCAAAATACTACCGTCACGTTTTTCAAAAATACTAGACCACCTTACATGGATAATGTCATAACAGGGGGGATCTCAAACATTTCAATTTATCCCTGGTGAAAAAGACAAATTCCTGCCGAATCGGTAGGAAGTGGGTAAGATATGAACTATAGGTACATGATCGGATGCTCATGATTTTTTATAAAAATCATTTTTAGGTTCAAAATATGTTTTTTCATCATAGATCTAGTTCAAGTTTAGCGAGTCTCAGCCCCGAGCTAAGAATCTTTATGCGTGCCATTTTAAATGGGCAAATGAAATTATGATAAGAATCATAGCATAGTTTGTGATAAGTTGATATTGATATCATATTTGGATTCCTCTCATTTTTCTAATCAATTTATACATATTATTTGCCGAATTCCGATTTACAGATTTAAAGATATTAATTATTCCATATTAAATAAAAATAAAAAATAAATCATTATATTTTTATTTGAATTCAATAATATTTTTACTTATTCATTGTTGTTTACTTAAATAATTGCTTGTAATTTCAAAAAATACAACCATGTGATATGATGATATAAGAGTTAATAGGAATGATATCATAGTATTGACAACAATGAGTAAATTGCTTTGCGGGAAGAGATTCTGAAGGAACGAGGAAGTTAAGCGTGCTAGAGTTGGAGTAGTGCTAGGATGAGTGACCGAACGGAAACTTTTACTAAGACTATAATTTAATCAATTATTAACTATAAATAGTGTTAAAATGATTAAATTGGAAGATTAAGGAATCAAACAAATTCAAAGATTTTAAAAAATAAAATAAAATTAAAAATTAAAAAAATATTTTAAGCTACGTCGGCGTAGCTCCAGGCTGGACCGTTATTGAAGACGGCCGTTGACAGACACGCGGGGCCCACTGGAAGACCGCTATGCCGAGAGGGAGGGCTATGCCGACGTCCACGGAGCTGTGCCGACGAGGACGTACGCCGAGGGGGCTATGCCGACGGCCACCGTCGGCACAGCCTGTGCCGGCGGCAATTGGCGTCGTGCCGACGGCAGCCGGCGTCGGCGTAACAAAATTTTCCTGCAGTGAGGTGAGAGTGGACTAGAAACTGTCACCCGGTGCCACTAGCTAGGTGTGTGCTCCTATGGTCCTTCCGCCTGCTGGCTTGCTTTATTCGCATCATCCTTCTTCTCCAATGGTGGTAAAGATCCACTAGCTAGGCCCAGTTGTTGTTGTCACCTCTGTCCGTCCATCAGCTTCTCATCTCAACGGGCAACCAGGAAAAATGAATCACGTGAGCATTATTATCAAGGTCCTCAATCGCGTACAGACACTAGCTTTATATTTTTCTAAATTTCTAATCTTGGAATTGAAGGCAGCTTCTGATCTGTTTGCAAGTCAACTATATTGCCTAGAGTAGAGAACACTCCACTCCATTTTCTGGGCAGTAAAAAGGTCCTATTGTGGGGGCCCGCATGCAGCATACAAATCACCGGCTGCCTGGCCCAACCGACGCATGCATGCAGGCCCGGAAAGGAAGTCCGACTGACGGTGGCACATATACGATCGTTTGCACTCAAATAGAAACATTACACTCAAATATGACCGTGCCAAGCCTCCGTTATATCTTATTTGAGGGGGGCAGCCTCTTCGTCTAAAGTCTCCTCCGATGCATAAACCTTAAAAACCCGATCAATATTTCACGAAACTGTTTGTAGCCGTCGCCACCATCGTCCCTAGATCGGAGAGGGAGGAGGGATCTGAAGCTCTTCCCGGCACCCTATCGGAGAGGAGATCATTCCGAAGGCCTTCTTCTTCGGTATGAAGCGTGCGTAGTTTCACCTTGGACTACAGGTCGGTCCATGTAGTAGCTAGATGGTTATATCTTCTCCTTTGTGCTTTCATGTCTAGATCTTGTGAGCTTCGTTCATGATCAAGATCTCATCTATTTGTAATCATGCATATTGTGTTTGCGGGGATCCGATGGATATTAAGATTACTATGTCAGATTGATTAATGGTTGTGTCTTATTGATTCTATCATGTCTGTGTTGTTTGTGATCTTGCATGCTCTCTGTTGTTAGTAGTTATTTTGGACGAGTAGTTGCTAGTGACTCCAAGAGGGGGTATTTATGCTCGATAGTGGATTCATGCCTCTATTTAATCTAAGGGAAGTGACAGAAATCTCTAAGCTTATAGATGTGTTATTGTCACTAGGGAGAAAACAACGGTCTCTTGTTTATGGAACAAGTGGATTCTTTACCTTACACACTTTGCTTAAAGCGGTTGTCTGTTGTTTGCAACTTAATACTGGAGGGGTTCGGATGATAACCTGAAGGTGGACTTCAAGTCATACATGCAGTTGGATGGCGGTCTATGTATCTTGTTGTATTGCCCAATCGAATCTCATAGGATCATGAATGTCTAGTATTGCATTGGTATGCCTTGCTCTGTCCTGTCAATTTCCCTACTGTAATTTGTTTACCTAGCATTCCATGTTTGTTTATCTAAGGAGAACACCTCTAGTGAACTATGGACCCCGTTCCAATCTTTACCATTAATACATCTTCCACTGTTTAATTTCTGCAAACCACTATTACCTTCAACACCATACAGTTAATCCTTTGTTACAGCAAACCAGTGTGACTGACAACCTCGCAGTTCGTTGGGGCAAAGTCTTGAGTTTGTGTTGTGCAGGTCTCCACGTTGCTAGCAACACCTTTGAGTCGTTTCATTCCTCCTATTGGTTCCATAACCTTGGTTTCTTACTGAGGGAAACTTGCTGTTGTGCTCATCATACCTTCCTCTTGGGGTCTCCCAACGAAGCTCTATAACGAGCCATCAGTGTCCAGCCTAAGAATGTGGCAGAAATCCAAGTCATATTTGTTTAGACTTATGTTGTTGATTCTAAGGTTACTATTCATACTGATCATGCAGCTATTAAGTACCTTATGACGAAGAAGGACGCTAAGCCTAGGATTATAAGGTGGGTATTGCTTTTGCAAGAGTTTGATCTGCATATTATGGATAGGAAAGGTGCTGATAATTTATCTCATTTGAAAAACATTTCTTTTGACCCTTTGCCTGTTAATGATAGTTTTCCAAATGAGCAGTTAGCTGCAATAAGGGTAAGTCCACATGAGATTCCTGGGTATGCTGATTATGCTAACTTTATTGTTTCCAAGTATTTGCCTCCAACCTTTACAGCTCAGCAAAGAAGGAAATTCTTTTATGATCTAAGGCTTTACTTTTGGGATGACCCACATTTATATAAAAAAGGAGTAGATGGTATTATGCGAAGATGTGTTCCAGAATTTGAACAACAAGAGATATTGAGAAAATGTCATGGTAGTGCTTATGGAGGACATCATGCTGGGTATAGGACTGCACAAAAGGTTTTACAATCTGGATTTTATTGGCCTACCCTTTTTAAAGATGCAAGGAAGTTTGTTATATCATGTGATGAATGCCAATGATTAGGTAACATCTCTAGACGCAATGAAATGCCTATGAATTATTCTCTTTTTATTGAACCTTTTGATTGTTGGGGATTTGACTTTATGGGGCCTTTTCCTCCTTCAAAAGGGTATACACATATTCTTGTTGGTGTTGACTATGTTACAAAGTGGATAGAAGCCATACCTACAAGCAGTGCTGATGGTAAGACCTCTTTGAAAATGCTCAAATATGTCATTTTTCCTAGGTTCGGTATGCCTAGATATCTCATGACTGATGGAGGCTCCCAGTTTATTCATGGGGGTTTTATAAAAACTCTCGCTAAGTATGATGTAAACCATAGAATAGCTTCAGCTTATCACCCCCAAACTAGTGGGCAAGTAGTACTTTCCAATAGGGAAATCAAATCTATCTTGCAGAAGATTGTTAATAGATCTAGGAAAAATTGGGCTAAAAAGGTGAATGACGCTTTGTGGGCTTATATAACTGCTTATAAAAATCCTATGGGGATGTCTCCTAACAAAATGGTCTATGGGAAAGCTTGTCAGTTGCCTTTAGAATTAGAACACAAAGCTTATTGGGCAGTGAAAGAGTTGAATAGAGACTTTAGACTTGCTGGTGAGAAAAGACTGCTCGACTTAAGTAATCTAGATGAGTGGAGAGGTGAAGCTTACAAAAATGCTAGGATCTTTAAATAAAAAGTAAAAAGATGGCATGATAGGAGAATTCTCAAAAGGGAATTCCATGTTGGTGAGAAAGTTCTTTGTATAGGTCTCGTCTCAGATTATTTGCAGGGAAACTACTCTCCTAATGGGAAGGACCTTTTGTTATCAAGGAAGTGTATCGTTCATGTGCCATCAAAATTTCTTCTCTGAAGGATGACACAACTCAGGTGGTTAATGGTCAAATACTAAAGCATTATATTTCTGGAGATTCTTATAATAAAGATGTGGATGTTATTCAAATGGTGACTCCAGAAGAATTTATCGGAAGCCAAACACCAGATCTGCAGAGTTCGTCTTTGAATAGGTAAAAGTGGTGAAAACAGAAGGTTCTTAAAACCCCAATCTTTTTATATTTTTGATGTTTTAATGCATAAGGGAAGTTACGAGACGAAACTGAAGAGGAAACGGAGCCCGAGGTGGATAAACCAACCTAGGCACGGGCCCAGCCTGGCCATGCTGGAGGGGGTTTGCCACCCTCGAACTCCGTCTCCGCTTTGTTTCCGTGTCGAAACCTTCCTTATGCATTGAAACTTCATAATATATAACTCCCCGGGTTCCCCGAGGTTCTTGCATCGTGTTCTCGTCGTGTTTTCGTTTCAATCTGTTTTTGTTAGGAAAATTCTCAGATTTGGAGCCTTAATGTCTTCCTCTGGATCACCCACGGAGGATTCCTCTGTGGATGTCCTCAACCCGTACATGTATGAGTTGAGGATTCATCCCAAAGAGTTGATACTCAAAGAGGGGAAGGTACAGATGAAACAAGTTCAGGGCCCTAAAGGAGAAGGCAGCCTGGAAGATAAGATGGAAGCGTTGGAACAAGAAGTTTTCAGGTAGAAGAGGATGGCAGAACGAGAAGTGGATGTTATTCACAAGATAAGTTCATAACTCATCACCAAGCACGAGGGAGAAGTTGCTGAGCTCCGAGAAGAGATCTTCTCACTTCGTCAGACCACCAATCAATTGCAAGCACAACTCTATGACATACAGAATCAAAACTGTGAGTATGAGGCTAAATTTGATCGCATAAGCTCTTCTTCTAGTTTCAGGATTGCAGAGACAAGGACATCCTTTTTGGATGGTGAACTATTGCCTTGGAAGTTTTATGATGACAAGAGAACACCACCATCACCGAAGGAGTGATTCGTCATCAGGTTTGGCATCCCCTTGGCTTGTTCCAAGCTCGGGGGAGTGCCGCGGTATCACCACCATTATCTTTTGTCTTTTACCTTTTTAGTGGATTCATATATGTGGTAGAGGGGTTATCTTATAGTTTGGTTTGCATGTGGAAGTATCTCTCCTTTAGTTGATTATCTATGTATCCCTTGGTGTGAGTGCCTTTATTGAATATTAATGAGAAGTCTCATCTTTTACTTTTTGCACTTCTTATTTTATTTTGGAATCTCTGTTATATGATGGATCTTATTGATCAGTATTGGCACCAGTTTGGGAGCATCAAGTGGATCTAAATTGGTTTTGGCAAACCAAGTTCTGGCCAGTAGCAACAATTTTTGAGGTTTGAAAGAAAAAGCTTACAGGTATTTGGTATCATTTGTTTTCTTTCTTGTTGGCTCACAAGCTTAGTATTCTTTATTTAAAATCTTTTGTGTTTTCAAGGAAGATTGCATGTTTGTCTCTATTACTTATATGTTTGCTTGTTTCTTTCAACTCTCTTGCTTGCTACCCAGCCTTGCTAGCCAAAAACCTGTTTTGAGAAGGCATACTTCTCATGTTTCCAAAATCCTTTGAACCCAAAACTTTTGCCACTTGTGTCCACCATATCTACTTAATAGATGTTGCTATTCCTAGCAAATTCTCAAGCTTCATATACCTTTCAAATTTAAAAAGTATTTTGTTATGTGAAAACTAGTTAGTAAAGCTCTCACAAACTTGATGGCACACTTTATTTACTTGCCCCTAATAGACTTGAACCATTGTGGACATCGAAGTTGTATATGCTTGCATCTATACGTTGGGATTAGCAGAACCGTGCTATCACGGGGAACGTTTTCAACATTGCACTTATACTCTGTACTTAGTTGATAACGTGCTCTTTTGTCTATGGATGTCAACGATGTGAAATAAAGAGGGGACTTGTAAGTCCATGGAGTGTGTATTCTGTGTTAGATAAGCGCCTGGGCCGCTAGCCTAAGCCATGCCTAATCAAGGTGGAAACTTGCAGCATCACCATAATGAGATATCTATGAAGCATCTCAATAAAAAGCTATCCACATAGTAAATAAAACGATTGTTGAGATGCTCATTGTCTGCTTGCCTTGTCATTTTGGTTATGGGAAAGCTCATGTACCATGTGCAAGGGGTACCCCGTTGGCGGTTCTCAATGATATACAAATACTTACAATGACAAGAACTTACCTAGACCCAAAGTTGAGTATGCATGAGGAGTGGCCCTCATATTCAAGGGACATGAGATTGCCAACTTATATTTCGTCAAGCATATACTCCATGTTTGTTCACTTTAACCTTAATCATCTCAAGATGATTATGATAGGGGCAATGAGGTCTCAAAGCTAGTAAGTACCATAATCTTCTGGAAGCTCTTTATGACTTGTAATCCCTGCTACCCTCTAAGAAGGGACCTTTCTCCCAGTTACCAGTTTGAGTCAGTAAACCTACTTCCTCTCCATCTCGAGCAAGCATTTGAGTTGTTGTGTTTCAAGCAATCATATGGTGATTTATTCAATCATGTTCTTTATCTTCTTTGTTTGCACAAAACTCTTATCTATTGAGTATTACTTTGAAAGCCTTCACTTGTGAAAAACCTTTTTGAGCAAAGAGTGTTCCTGTTTTGAAACTTCTACAAAAAGCTTTTTGTGAAACTGTTTGCCAGGTGTTCTCTGACCAAGAACAAAGTTTGCCAATTCCAATTATGATTTATCTTTATGCATCTCTATTGTGACTACTGTACTTGGTTGCAATCTAAGTTATATTAATGGTGAGTTGCTTTCTTCTATGAGCTGTGCAATGGTAAGTGTGATGCTTCTTGTTCGTATTCTTTTATCGACACTTCACTCCATAAAAATGTGGACATGTTTACTGAGCTCAGTTTTCGCTTGGGGACAAGCGAAGTCTAAGCTTGGGGGAGTTGATACGCCCAATTTGCATCACCATTCTATATCATAATTTACCTCTATTCATTGATATTTGTCTTATTATGAGGTATTACTTATGGCTTTTCATCTTTTTATGCATGTTGGATGATTCTTGGAGGATGGACTGCCGGAGTCTGGATTTTGATGGAAAAGAAGGCGTTATGGTGCAATTTCGCGAAGATCAGAAAAATACCAGAAAAATATGAAAACATATTATTTTACCAGAAGATGAAGGAAGCCAGAAGGAGGAGCGAAGGGGGGCCACACCCCCTAGGTGCGGGCCCACCTGAGGCCGCGCCTGGGGTGGGTTTGGCCCACCTGTCCGGCCTTCGACTCTCCCCCTTTGCCTATATCTTCCCTACGGAACCCTAAGCCTCGGGGAGCGACCATAGATAGATTTCCACCGCCTCTGGGGCCAGAAAACACCGAGAGAGAAAGAACTCTCCGGTAGACAGATTTCTGCCAGGGGAATTCCTTCCCGGAGAGAGGAGACCGTCGCCATCAACACCACCATCAAGCTAGTCTTCATCAGGATCATCATCATCATACACACCATCATCTCCACCAGCACCATCACCACCACTCCATACCGATGTAACAATTGTGTTGGATATTGCTTAGTTCATTAGGGGAAATTTCCCGGTGTTAATTACTATTGTAGTTGATGCTTGTGAGTGGAACCATTGGATTATTGTTTATGTTCAGATTGTTATCCATTACCATATCATCTTTGATCTTGATCCATATGATGTCTTGTGAGTAGTTCGTTTAGTTTTTGAGGACATGGGAGAAGTCATGTTGTTAGTAGTGAATCTGTGATGAGTTATTATTCAATGGTTTAGTATTTACGTTGTGGTGCTATTCTTCTAGTGTTGTCATGTGAACGTCGACTACATGATACTTCACCATTTATGGGCCTAGGGGAATGCATTGTGTATTTGGATACTAATTGTGGGGTTGTCGAAGTGACAGAAACCTGAACCCCCGTTAGGACACCTTTGCACAAGGGAGTGTAGGATCTCAAAGTTTAAGGCTGTGGTTAGATTTATATCTTAATTACTTTCCTGTAGTTACGAATGTTTGCAGGGGGTTTAATCACAAGTATGTATTAGTCCTAGGAAGAGCAGTATGTTAGCACATGGTCACTCACACAACACTTACAAACACCAGAGAAGAGTACTCAGCTATTTGCAGCGAAAGCACTTGATAGAACTCCCATGTGTCCTCGAGAATGTTTGGTCCTTATAAGTATTTCCACCGTCTTGTCCTTTGCTAAGAAAGGATTGGGCCACTTGCTCCGTTTGTTCGTTACTTCTGTTACTTTCTCTTTGTTTTGTTTCCTTGTCAGAAAATCACTAAAAATCCGTTTGCTAAGTATTCATAGGGATTTCCTGCTCCATACCACTGTTCAACACCTTTTGCTCATTGTTGGGATCGACACTCCTATTTATCGGAAGTACTACGATACACCCCCTATACTTCTGCTCTATGCAACGGTGCTTCCAGATGTGGCTTGATTCCCTGCAGAATTAATCCATTGGCCCGCTCGACCTGACCATTGGACTGTGGGTGCGCCACAGATGCAAGGTCAAGTCGGATGCCCTTCTCCCAACAATAAGCTTCCACTTCTCCGAGTGACAAGTTGCTGCTGTTGTCGGTGATAATAATATGTGGGATACCAAATCTCACCACTAGATCCCGGACAAAACTAAGGGCAGTTGCCCCCATCAAGCTTTATAATGGTTTTAGCTTCTATCCATTTGGTGAATTTATCAACTGCTACTAGGCGATGCATAAACCCACATGGTGTCGTCTGCACCGGACCAACCATGTCCAGCCCCCAGACTGCAAACAGCCAAGTTATTGGTATTGTTCGTAATTCTTCATCTGGAACATGTGGTTGTCGGGCATAATACTGGCATCCCACGCACGTCTCAACCAGCTTGTCGGCGTCCGCCTTCGCGGTTAGCCAGTAGAATCCTTGCCGAAAGGCTTTAGCGACCAACGATCGAGGAGCAGCATGATGCCCGCAATCTCCGAGATGGATTTCGCGGAGGATTTCAATACCTTCTTGCTGGGAAACACACTTAAGGTATACACCAGTGGTGCTTCTTTTGTAGAGTTGTCCATTGATTATGGTATAGCCCTTTGCTCGACGTACTATTTGCCGTCTTTCAACTTTGTCATCGTGCAAAGTTCCGTGTATGAGATATTCCATGAACGGTTTTGTCCAAGCCAGAGGGACCTTTGTCACTGTGTGAACGAAAGTGTCAACTATGTCCGGGTTGTCTATGTCCGCTCCCTTCACGGATGGTGTCCGTAGATGCTCCAGGAAAACGCCAGGCGGAATTTGTTTGCGCCCTGACCCAAGCTTTGACAGCAGGTCAGCCGCCTCATTTTGGTCCCTAGGTACATACTTGACCTCGTAGCCCAAGAAGCTCTTGGCTATGTCGTACACTTCGTCGCGATATGCCGCCATCATAGGGTTCCGCGTGTTACAAGTGCCAGCCACCTGCTGGGCACCAAGTCGAAATCTCCACAGCAAACTATGCGCTTGATGAAAATATCCTTGGCTACGCGTAGTCCGTGAATGAGTGCTTCATACTCCGTCATGTTGTTCGTAGCCTCGAAGTGGATCTGTAGAACATAGTGTAGCTTTTACCCGGTTGGTGACTGTAGCAGTACGCCAGCCCCCGAGCCATTGAGTAGCTTTGATCCGTCAAAGTGCATCACCCAATACTCTCGCTCTGGTATAGGGGTAGCATCAGGTGTCTCCGTCCAATCTGCGATAAAATCCGCCAAGGCTTGTGATTTGATAGCGTCGCGTCACTTGTAGGTGATCTCGAAGGCGGCAAGTTCAATGCCCTACTTCGCGACCCTTCCTCTAGCGTCGCTATTGTTGATGATGTCAGACAGTGGATCTTTGCTCACAACTGTGATGGGGTGCTCCTGGAAGTAGTGCCGCAGCTTCCGAGAAGCAGGAAACACTCCATAAGCTAGCTTCTGGTAGTGCGGGTAACGCTGCTTGGACTCCATCAAGACCTCGCTTACATAGTAAAATGGTCGTTGAACTCCGTACTCATGTCCTGGTTTCTTCCGCTCTACCACGACGACGATGTTGATTACCCGGTTGGTGGACGCCATGTAAATTAACATAGGCTCCCCAGGCTCGGGCGTTGCAAGGATAGTCGCTGAGGAAAGTATATCCTTGAGCTGCTTCAATGCTGCATCTGCTTCGTCCGTCCATGTGAATTTTTTCGCCTTCTTCAGCAACTTGTACAGCGGCAGGGCCTTCTCTCCAAGTCGGCTGACGAACCGACTAACTGCTGCAACGCAACCTGTTAGCCATTGTATGTCCTTTAGGCATGTCAGACGGTTTATGTTTAAGATGGCCTTTATTTTCTCCGGGTTGACCTCGATTCCACGTTGGGAAACAATAAAGCCCAACAATTTGCCGGCTAGAACCCCGAAGATACACTTCTTAGGGTTAAGCATCATGTTGTATTTCTGGAGGTTGTCAAAGGTTTATTTTAAGTCGGAGATTAAGTCATTTGACTTTTTAGTCATCACCTCTATATCGTCCACATAGGCGTGAACGTTCCGACCAATTTGATCGTGTAGGCAATGCTGCATTGTCCGCTGGTACGTAGCACCTGCGTTTTTCAGCCTGAAGGGCATCGTGACATAGCAGAACATGCCATAGGGCGTCGTGAAAGAAGTGGCCAATCGGTCCGACTTCCTCATCTTGATTTGGTGGTATCCTGAGTATGCATCAAGAAAACACAAAAGCTCCGAGCCAGTCGTCGAGTCAATGACTTGGTCAATGCGAGGCAAGGCAAACAGATCTTTGGGACATGCTTTGTTCAAGCAGGTGTAATCAATGCACATTCTTAATTATTTGGTTCCCTTTTTAGGAAAAAGTACAGGATTGTCCACCCATCGGGTGTGAAGGACTTCTCGGATAAAACTAGCCTTAAGTAACCTAGCTATCTCTTTGCCTATGGTGCGTCTCTTCTCGTCTCCGAAGCGTCGTAGAGGTTGTTTCACCGGTTTACATTTTGGATCAATATTCAAGCTGTGCTCGGCAAGTTCCCTAGGTACACCTTTCATGTCGGCAGGTTGCCAGGAAAAGATATCCCTGTTATCATGGAGGACCTCGACGAGCGCGCCTTCCTATTTAGGTCCAGGTTCGTCCCTATGGCGGTGGTCTTGGAGGCATCGCCTACCACAAGTTCCACCGGCTTGGTCTTGATGGCGGCCTTGAATGCTAGGGCGGAGTCAGAAATCTGTTTCTTTGATGCGGGCATCTCTGAGGCATCGACCTTGCTCTGTATCTCCTTGAATTCTTCGTTGTAGAGGACAGCTTCTGCAAAGGCTGCTTCTCCAATCTCGCAGTCCCTTGCCTTGATAAAGCTTCTGGATACGGTGATGACACCATTTGGTCCAGGTATCTTGAGCTTGTTGTAGACAAAGCATGGCTTGGCCATGAAGGTGTGGAAGGTGTCGCGGACAAATATGATGTGGTACACGCTCTTGAAGGGGACGACCTCAAAGGTCATGCGTTCTTGGCGGTAATTATTGACATCGCCAAAAGCGACCTGAAGTGTGATGCACCCAAGGGACCGAGCCTCCCGACCAGGAACTACGCCATGGAAGGTGGTGCTGGTCCGCCTTAGGTTTGCCTCCGTCAAGTTCATCTTGTGCAGTGTATCCAGGTACATGATGTTGATGCTTCTTCCACTATCCACCATACATTTGGTGAACTCGTTGCCGTCGATAAGGGGGTTGATGATCATGGTGTATTGGTTCTCCGTGGGGATGAGGTCTGGGTGATCCTTCCTATCCCAAGTAATTGGAATCTCCGACCAGCGCAGGTATTGGGGAACTGGGGGTAGAATGGCAATCAGTATCCTCATGGAGGTCTTCTGTTGTCGGACGGTGGGGGTGCCAAGGAAAGTGTGGAAAACTGCCGCCTTCTTATCGAAGGGTTTTTGCCCTTGCCTTCGCTCTTGGCGGCGTGCTTGGGGTCAACGTCCTCGTCCATGTCACTTGAATCCTTGGACTCCTCCTCCTTCTTCTTCCCCTTACCCTTGCCTCGCAGTCTATTCTTCCGACTTCACTTGTAGCCGGACTCCGGGTCCTCCTTGAGGTCGTTGACGAACCTGCAATGGTGATTGGTGTGTGTGGCCTTGCCGTTGGTGTCGAGGTGTACGAGGCACGGCATATCGCGGTACTCCTCGTATGTTTGGGGAATGCGGAGTGCTGCCGAGGTTGTTTCACTACCTCGCTGCTGCCCACGACCAACCCCCGTCCTCGTCCACGCTGTCCGCCATCACCTCGTCCTGCAAAAGTCATGGCGATCATGTTAGAGGTTTTCTTTTCTTCTGGCGGGCCCTTCCGTTTGGTGCTTCTGTTCCTCCGAGCTTGAGTTGGGATGGCCGTTGCCGGCAGGGAGCCGTGAGCATCGTCGTCGGCAGCCGCAAACTCACTAGCCGGCTGGATCATCTGGTTAAGATCTAGCTGGTGGTTGTCCTGCAGCCACTTAAATGTATGTCAGAGAAACGTACCCCTTTCCAACCCATTGATGAAGACGGACATGGCGGTGTGGGAGTGCACTCCTGCGCAGGAATTCTTCATATCCAGCCAACGGGAGAGGTAGGCGCGAGATGACTCGTCTTTCTCCTGCACGCACCGCTGTAGGTCGCCAACAGTGCAGGGACGTTTGTACGTCCCCTCGAAGTTCTTGGTGAACGCTTCTTGCATGTCTAGACAGTTGCAAATAGATTTCTCCGGCAAGTCATCGATCCATTGTCGGGCTGTTCCCGCCAGCATCAGTGGGAGGTACTTGACGACAACGTTGGGGTTTCCCCCGACGATTTCCACCATGTTGCCGTAATCCTGCAACCATGTTGCTGGCTTGGCGGTGCCATCATAGGGCTTGATGGTCTTGTCAATCCGGAAACCCTTGAGGTAAGCTGCGGTCCGTATCACAGGTCCAAAGCAGCGTGGTCCCAGGTATGCTCCATCCCGGGCCTCGTGGATCTTGTCCAGACGTGATCGTGCGTCGTACGGCTCCGAGTTTCTTTTCTTCTTTTTCTCATCAGGGGATGGGCTGCGTGAACGACGCGGGCCTCCTACGCCATGGTGGCCGCTAGGTGGTGACGGAGGCGGAGGTGGCGGTGTGTTAGCCTTCTTGCTGTTACCCTCCTACGATGCCTCATGCTTGTCACGGTTGTTTGTCGGACGCGGAGGGTCATGACGCGACCTGCTCTTGTGTCCTTGGCTGCGCTCCGCATCGTGATGGGCCTGCTCCACGTTGTCGCGTATGACGATGCCGCATTGCTTTGGTAGAGGCATGTCCATGTGATGGCGAGCCTTGGTGTCTTCGCGATGTCGGGGAGATCGGGGCGGTGGAGATGGGCGATGAGGATGAGCTTTGCCTCCGTGGTTGGAGGATATGGAGATAGCGTCTTTCCTGTTGGGGGCATCCCTCCGTCTTTGCTCGGATGAACCCGTCTGGGACCCGACATCCTGAGGAGATCGATTCCTTGGCGGCTTATGCTGACTAGACTGGCAAAATGCTGGGTCAGACTCAAGCCTCTAAGAGGTGGCCTTTTCCTGCTGTTTCACCGCCTTGGCCACAAGGTCATAGACCTACTCCACTGTCGCGAGTTATCTATCCTGCTCTAGAAGGGTCTTGGCGACGACGAGATTAAGAAGAGGAGTGGGCATCACCTTCCTGCCTTCGCTGTCAATGTATGGCTTTGCTTGTGGTGGCTTCGAGGGGGCCCATCCTAGGTTTCTCTGTACGCCAGGATCGCTGATGACGCGAGCCGGAGCTTTATTAGCCTTCTGCTGCTGGAGTAAAGTCTTGTACTCGGCTTCCATGGCTCTAGCTTTTTCTATTGACTTTTGCGCGTTGGCCAGATCTCGATATAGATCTACGCCTTGCTCCGCGATGGCCTACGCCTCCTCCAACAGCTGCTGACGCTTCTTGTCAAGCTGGACTACGCTCCGAATATGAGCTACAGTCATGGGCTCGACGAGAAGGTTGCCGTACATCACTCTATCAGCTGGAGTAATTTGGGCAGCCGCAGATGTAGATGCTGGAGGCGGCGGGTTTGCGGTGTTGTTGTTACTCGGACTGATGTTGAGTTCCTGCGGCTGCTGCACTAGGTTAGGCGTAGGGGGCATGGCCTTTGCACGATCCTTGTCGGCAGCAATAGGTGGTCCCTTCCCCTTGTACAACGCTTTAGGTGGAGCTTGTCCGGGTTGGTCTTCTTCCATCACGTTCCCAATGGCAACAAACACCTCTCGGGACGTGACGGCCTGGTTGGCCCGCTCGTCGCGTTGGAAATCCTCCTCCATCTCCTGCATAGTAGAGTCTAGCTCACCCGGGCTGAAGTCTATCTCCTCCGAGTAAGCGCTGATGTCGGCGTAAAGCACGTCAAGCATGGAGTCGGAGGGTGCCGGAGCTTCCTCGACGATGGGCGGTGACGGTGCGATAGCGACAATGATGACTGGAGGTGGTGGTGCCACTGCAGCGATGACGACTGGAGGCGGTGGCGATGGCGTAGCGACCACGACCGGAGGCGGTGGTGGTGGTGGCTAAGGCGAAGGGGCTCCGCCAACGAGCGCAAGTGCTGTCTCATATTCCTCCCAGCCTCCGCATAGCTGTTGACAGTGTTGCTCTCAAAAGTGAGGCGCCCCGAAGCTTGCTGCCGCCTTAGCGTATGCCGGATAAGCGTGCCTTGGTCCAGTCCTTCCACAAAGTGGTACATGGCATCATCATTGGGGTAATGAGCCAGGTCGGCCCGTATATGGAGCCACCTGGCAAGGTAATCGCGGGGGTTTTCACCCTCTCTTTGAACGCAGCGCGCCAAATCGAAGATGGTAACCACGCCGACGAACTTGGATCTCTGTTGTCCAGACGCACGGGCGAAGCCGGCGGACTTGTAGCGATCTTCCACCGTTATATCCAGCACAGGGGTGGTTTGGGTGGGCCTTGAGTTTTTCTGATCTTTGCCGGCAAACTCCGAGGAGAGATTCGACATCGATCCTTCCGCGAACGTATCCTGCCCGTAGGCGGTCCATGCCGGTTTTGATGCTCCTCCGACTCCCAGGGAACTAGTGCCCGAGTCGGTTTCGCCGATGAAGAGGTTGATATCTCCGATGGGGACGATCGAGCACCGCGTAGGGTTTGTCTTCGCGAGGATCCAGAACTCATCGGGAGGGACGATCAGAACGTTGCCGGAGAAGAGAACAGACCGATGTATACGGTTTTGCCGATTCCCGCGAAGATCTTGGTCCTCGCCTGTTGAAGAGTCTGAAGCGCCTCTTTCCTCACGGTGGGCGCCAACTGTCGTGGTATTTCCGACGAGTACACCATGGAGGGGTCCTCACTGTGCGTGTTTAGAGACGTGGGGGAAGGCGGATGGTTGACAGGTACGAGGTTACACAGCTTACCCAGGTTCATATCCCACAACTGTGGCGGAATCCTAGTCCTACTATAAATCACTATAATGTCAATAAGCCGAGTTACAGGGATTGGTTCGATGTGCAAGAGTATGAGTTGTACGTCTAAAGTTATTGTGCCCTAAAGGCTCCCATAGGCCCGACTTATATAGTCACCAGGTCCTAGGGTTACAGGGAAAGTCCTAGCCATACAGGTTACAGAGTCCTACACTACTTACAACTAGTCTAGCGTGTCTTGCACTCCAAGGCTCCGGGTACGTTAGTGACTCCTCCGTAGCCTTCCTTTATCCGGCATGGGCCTCCCTTCTGGATACATCTATCTGGGCCGCCCAGCAGGCCATGAGCCATGCCACCGACTGTGGGCCACCCGGGTTATCCGGATAGGAGACATGCTATGAGCATACCCATATAGCATATCCCCAACTCGGACCAAAGCTGAACCGTGGTGCACGCGCCTCACGTCCAAGGGAAGCAAAACTACTCTGATTAACTCCTGCTTGTCCAGCCTTACCATGTATCAAATGGGCCTTTATATGCTCCCTGAGGGAACCCATGCAGAGCTTGCGAAAGAGTTGTCTAGGTTCTTTTGGGTGGCCAGGGACGGGCACCAAAAGTATCACATGGTTAAGTGGGCGGATATTTGTACCCCCAAAATTTTGGGGGGCCTAGTATTCCTGGAATCTCGCCGCTTCAATGTGGCCCTATTACTGAAATGGGTCTGGCGGATTCTCCAAGATGATGGAGGACTTTGGCTCCAACCCATTAAGCCAATGTACCTTCAGGGCCATCCCTTGGTGGCGTGTGAGC
This sequence comes from Avena longiglumis, assembly GCA_030063025.1. Classification (NCBI taxonomy): domain Eukaryota; kingdom Viridiplantae; phylum Streptophyta; class Magnoliopsida; order Poales; family Poaceae; genus Avena; species Avena longiglumis. Next base: position 592,747,908 of record CP125973.1, read on the forward strand.
ACCGGGAGGGGTCTCAGTTCTGGCGGGCTATCCAAGACATTAATCACTTCATCCGCCGGGGCACTCTTTCCGTGGTGGGTAATGGGCGGGAAGTCCTGTTTTGGCTTGACCCCTGGTTACAGGGCATACCCCTATACCAGGAATTCCTGGCACTGTTTGCCATCTGCGCAGCCCCCACGATGTTGGTCACCAAGGCTGCCCCTAAAGGCCACTGGAACATCCCATTCTGAAGGTCCTTCAATGACGCCGAGGCGACTGACTTCATGAGGCTACGGGGCTCCTTACCCTTGTCCCTCTCAGAGGAGAGGGATAAGGCAACATGGAGCCAGTCTCCCTCGGGAGCCTTCTCAGTTAGTTCAGCTTATAGGTCCCTGTTCCAGGGCCCAGAGCTACCTTGGTCGACACACCTTTGAAGTCTCCCCTACCCCTGAGCGTTAGTGCACCCACATTATGTTCACATGTCCTGCCGCTCTGTTTCTGTGGAACTTTATCCGAGAAGCGTTGGGGCCTACTTGGCAGGCTCACAACCTCGGAAAGTTCCTAGAAATAGAGGCAAACCATACCAATAGAAAGCGCCACCTCTTCTTGTTGGTGTTTGCGGCCATTACTTAGACCTTATGAAATATTCGGAATAAGATGGTGATAGAGAGGATCTTTCCTCGCTTTGCAACTGATTCAGTGTTTTTTTTGCTTGCTACCTTCAGCAATGGTACCCCTCTCTAGGCAGCGGGACCAGGAGAGTGTGGACGGCGTCCTGTAGGCCCTCAGGACGTCGGCGCAGTGCTTCGCGGCGGCTGCTAGTGCTTTCGCGGCCTCGTAGAGAGAGCACCCTTCCGGCACCCTCTTTTCCTTTTTTTTCTCTCTCTTGGGTGTGATGTGTTGTGGCCCCAGCAGACTCTCCTTTTTTTTCTTTTTTGACGCCTGGGCGTCGGTGACTTGTTTGTACTCTCGATGTTCGTTGCTTTATTTATAAAGTTAGGCATAAAGCGTGTTTTAAGGAGAAGCTGCATGATTTTCCTTACTACTAGTACTAGTATTTTGTTTAGCCATCTGTAGCAATGAGTTTACGATCGAGAGACATGCATGCGCGCGTGATGGATGCAACAAGAGATATATAGTACATATGCTAGTCGCTCTGGTTGATGTTGATGTTGCTGTTTTTTCGAGAATGATTCTTCTGGATTGTTCTCCTCATTTTCACCATCGTCCTGCATATTTTTAAACAAAGAAATATAAGTTGGCGTGCTCATCGAACCATAAAAAAATTCAAGATTCACGTGACTCACTAAAAAATCATCGACAATGTTCCAATCAAAGGGCAGGTCCTCTAGATGTTCATATTGATAGGATGAACTAGCTCCATCATCCCTACTATGACCATCATCACTCGAATTTTCGTTATCATGGTCAATACAACTAGGTCTAGAGTCATACATCTATAGAACATATCAAAGGCAATAACATAATTTGTACATCACAAATAACCGATGAAATTATGACATCAAAACCCCAATGTTGCGTATGAGAGTAAGCTTGCTTCATTAGTGTAGAAGTTAACTTGATCACCTAACCTTAATCTCTCTCCCTACTACGTTCTAAATTAGCTTCGTAGACCTCATGACCTAACTCCGAGGAAAATCAAACTAATGTGCACATACAAATCGAAGTTAAACCTAAAATAGAAACCCCCAAGCCGCTTGTAAACCTAAATTGGAACCGGGGGCCTCCTTGGTAACAGATATGCGAAGAGAAGGGTGAGAGGGGAAATGACTCACAGTTTCTGGGCATTGGTGGCGAGACGGCACACGGGTATGGATGATCTTTAGGTAGTACATTGTTGTGGATCCTGCAACGATGTGGAAGGTAGCCCAAGCATCAATCAAGATCTAGAGGCAGCGGCCAGCGGATCCAAAGACAATCTAAATGCCCTACATTCTAGAGGTGGGAGGATTCACATGCTGGTCGTCCTTGGCTTGCGGAGAAGGCACCAGTACTGGCGGTGGACGCCCTAACGGGGGCGGGTACGTGCTGACGGCGGTCGCCGCTCGGTGAGCGCGTGGAAATGTTAGGGGCGAGAGATGGACGACGTGTGAATGGATGCCCCATACGTTCTGGTGGGGTCCATATTGTGGGTGATAGATCCGATACCATATACCAATACCATTGTATATGGGGGAATAATATGGGTTTCGGGGGCTTCACCGGTGGAAAGACCTCCGTACCCTTGGTTTTTATAATCTTTTGGGTGAAAGGGAGCATTGAAGCAAGCCCTGTTGCGCAAATGCAATGTACTGCATTTATAGTCGAGCCAGGCTGGGGTTTTCAGCTCGTTATGTTAATGATTCAAGCCAAGCAAGCTCGTTAACGAATGAGTATTTACAAGTTGAGTCGAGCTGGCTCGATATCCACTGCTACTTAGCTGTCAATTACCTATCAGACGTTAGTTTCGTCAAGGTTCGCTATACTAATCTTGCTAGATAGGTTCCATCGTGTTTACTCACCATGTCGAATATTTTGGAACGAATATAACATTGTTGTTTTGTCATCCTATCTAATAAGAAGATAAAATTTCCATCATTTATAATATATACATAGTAAAATTTTATCGGTTATGACGATGGATGCTTTGATTAAGCAAATTTAATTTTTGTGTACTAATCTAACGCTATATTTACTATACTACTTGTACATTAATGGCACAGTATATATGTCGATCATCAGTAGTAACACTTGAGACTGCTGGTGTCCTCTACGTTCCTAGGCACACCGTCCATGAGGCACGCCACGGGAGGCACAGTGGGCGTGGTGGCGTTACCGTAGACGTTCCAGCAGAAGGGGTTGCTGTCTAGAGTGTCGTCGCCGGAGGCTGGCAGCAGCTCGACGCCGGAGAGGGTGATGTTGGTGCATGGCACGGCGTCGCTGCAGCCGAAGTGGATGGGCGGCCCGCGCACGCTGTCGTATGTGCCCCGGATTCCCGTGTAGGTGATGTCGGAGACGAAGACGGCCGTGGTGGCGTTGTCGCAGCTCTTGGTGAGGCAGTAGTACTGGTCGATGATGATGGGGTTGCGCACGGCGTCCATGCGCACGTTGTCGAACGTCACCGCGGACACCGACCCGGATCCGCCCTGCCACGTCTTGATCCTCACGCCGTTGTCCGAGTGCCGGATCACTGCGTTACGCACCGTGATGTTGGACACGCAGGCCCGCGAACCCTGCTTCCCTAGGCTCCCGATGCTGCGAGGAGGACCCACTGTAAGTCTCCGTTTCAAAAAAAAAAATATATATATATATATATAAGATGCATGTTTTTATTTTTGTGAAGCAAATGTATATAGATTCTGAAGCAACAACCTGATGCCGTGGCCGCCTGGGCCGCAGGTGACGTTCTCTATGTGGACGTTGAGGGTGCCGGCCCCGATGGAGACGCAGTCGTCACCGTTGGAGACGGCGGTGTTGGCGATGAGGACATCCTGGGTGTTCTCGACGTGGATACCGTCGGTGTTGGGGCTGAGCGCGGGGGAGCTGATGGACAGGCCGTCGACGTGCACGCCGCGGCAGCCGTCGAACCGGAAGTGGAACTCCGGGCTGTTCTGCACCTTCAGCCCTTGGACCGTCACGTTGTTGCTCTCGAAAAACCTAAGGGCCTGGAGATATGTATCGATGAATCAACGTCAGTTATAGTATATATCGTACTACTGCTGCTGCTGCTGCTTAGGTTAGGCCAAAGGCCACTCACCACTGGGCTGTCGCAAGGTCCGTGTGTGTCTCCTCCCTTGTGAGGCTTGCAGGGAAGATCCCACCACTTTTGCCCCTTGCCGTCGATGAGCCCGGCACCGCTCAGCGACACGCCGTGGGCCTTGTAGAACACTAGCCAGTTGCGCTTGCCGTTCGCCGGCCACGTCGTGGGGTCGCTCGGTGCCACGATTGTGCCATCGATCTGCCACATTCCATCGAAATTCGCTCTTGTAGTGGGTTAACAATTAATGAGCTAGCACGTACGCCCCAACTGGCACGCACGAACCAATTTCATATGGTACGGTACTGCTCAGTAATAGACGAACCTGCAACGTGACGCTGCCCTGGCACGGCCCTGCGAAGGTGGTGCTGTGCACCAGGAACAAGTTTCCGGCCGCCGCAACGACGACGCCTTCCCCGTCGTCCTGGCACGCGGTGTCCCACGCTGTCTTCATCGCGTCGGTGTCATCGGTCACGCCATCCCCCGCCGCGCCGAAATCCTTCTTGAGGTCGTAGTAGACGTTGTTGTCGTCGTCATCCGCCGGTGCGGGCGCGGGCGCGACAGGCATTGGACCGGCCGGCGGGGCAGGTGGAGATGCATGTCTTGGTGAAGGTGCCCGCCTCGGCCCCGGTGCCATGGACGGAGGCCGCGCGGAGGTGTGCTTGGCCCGCTTCGTGTGGTGATGGTGGCGGCTATAGACGCCGTCACAAAGGAAGCTCGTGGCGAGCACGAGCGCGAGAAGCAGAGCAATGGCGGTCCTAGCGGTGACGACCTCCATTATAGCAAGGGGTGTGATGAAGTGCCTGATGTCAACCTGGCCTGAATGATGAGATGGGTCGTCACTCGCTTAGAAGAGAGCCTGTCTCTAATAGAGAGAGAGAGAGGCTCAGAAGGCCAGCCGAGACTTCAAGTGCAAGAGCCTCCGCTAGCTTACTATCAGTATGCTATACTACTGGAGTAGAGGAGGTAGACAGTTAGTACGTAGTACTTGGGTTGTAGAGAGCGAGTGCGAGGATTTATATATAGCCAAGGATTTATTAGGCGTGGTCTCACGGTGTGGTGGTGCGTGCACGGGCGGGCGGGCGCTTCGTCGTCGTCGGAGGAGGAGGAGGGACGTGGTGGTAGGGCGGTAGTGGAGGCCTCATCAGAGGCTTGTTATCTGTGTCCGCTCTTGGCCACCCCCTGCCTACTTTTGTAATGGCGGCGACCGACCGACCGCTGAGGCGCGCTCGTGCACCGGCTGTGCACGAGCACGAAGTGGAGTGACGTCACTAGACGACGAATTCTATTTTGAGAAGCCGCATACTTTTTCTTACTACTTGTACTACTTTGAACCTATACACTAAAACATGTCTAGATACATCTCCTTCACAAATCTAAAACATCTTATATTTTTAAACGGAGGGAGTAGTACTTTGTTTAGCCAGCTGTAGCAATGAGTTTTCGATCGAGAGGCATGCATGCGCGCGCGCGTGATGGATGCAACAAGAGATATATACAGTAGTACATGTGCTAGTCGCTCTGGTTGATGTTGATGTTTCTCTTCTTCCACCTTGCTGCAATGCGCAACATGTCCCTGCCGTGACCATGTATCGCTTTCAAGCGCATGCATTGGATGGATCGGCCCAGATCTCTTCCTTCTTCTTCTTCTTCTTCTAGTTACTCCTGCACTAGCGTCGACGTTGAGGACAATGGTCCAGAGGTAAATGAATCTCGCCATGGGATTGGTCGATTCCTCGGCTCCTTTCCTTTGTGGTCATAGATTGCTGCTGCTGCTGCTGCGAGATACTGTATATATCTCTTGTGGTCATAGATTACATATTTACATCGTCGTGATAAGGGAGGCCACCACTAATGGAAGTGTAGCGGAAGACTAGCTAGCTAGCTAGCTAGGTGCCCCTTTTCCAAGTGGGCTGACCGCACGTTGTGGCTTGTGCGTCCATGCGCTAGTAGCAAAAGAGAAATAATAATTGAGTGTGGTAATTCCATGGTGGCCACAAGATTTGCTGGTGCTGGGGTGGTCCATTCATTTGGCCACATAATACACCACTATTCTGCATTATATAGTGGTGGCATGCATGGGGTGTCACTTTGGCACATAGAGCCTAGATCCAGCAGAAACAATACACAAGCATAGTACCGGCATAGCAAGATGCTGTTACTTCTTGGGACATGAAAATGCGTGTAATTCTTTTTATTGCGATTAAACGCGGAGTAGAATTGGTGCACATGTTTTAAAAAAAATCAAAAATCATATATCTATGTTTAAAAAAAATTAATAACTAATCAGAATATTGTTCGTGATTTACGCCGTAAACCTATAAAATTCCAATAATATAAAAATATATTTTAAACCGTACACTTTGTTATTTTTATGTAGCTTGGAATACAAAATACTTCGAATTGATAATTCACGCATGTCTATGGGATACATCATTATAAACTTTTAGGGCCGTAGTGGAGGCCTCATTAGAGGATTGTTATGTGTGTCCGTTCTTGGCCAACCCGGCCTACTTTTGTGATGGGGGTGACCGACCGCCCGGTGAGGCGCGCGCGTGCACGAGCACGGAAAACGGAAGTGAAGTGACGACGAATTCTATTTTGAGAAGCCGCATGCTTGACATTTTGATCAAAAGGATGACCAACTGACGTTTGGAAAGTATGGTCAATGCGGTAGTACAGCTGAGGAGGAGCGGGGATGCGATTTAAATCACGCCGGCGCCACCAGTGAGCCTACTCGCCGCCCTGGTAGGCACCTCGCCGGCCCCTGCGTCTAGGCCTCTCCTACTCCCTTCCCCTGCTCCCATTACGCCATGGCCGTGGCGCGCCCGTGGTCTTCCGCTCCAGCGGGAGGCATCCGCGGCTACTAGACAACTTGTATTCCTCCGAGGCCAAAGACCACAATATATAATACAGGTACAGATGCAAATATGCAGAAAGCCCCCTAATATATGGGGAAACTACAGTATACATATATATACATCTAACACCCCCTCAAACTTATGGTGGATCCACAACACTGAGTTTGGAGAGTAATCAATCATGCTGCGCTCTGGTCTGTGCCTTCGTAAAGAAATCCGCCAACTATAAATCTGAAGGTACATACTGAAGCGCAACAACCTGAGCACGTGTATAGAAAGCATTAACATCATTATGCTTGGTAAGCTCATGCTTGAACGGATCACGTGCAACACTAATAGCACATGTACTGTCAGACAAAACCAGAGTGGGTGTGGTAATAGAGACCCCAAAATCCGCAAGTAACCACCGTAATCAGGTCACCTCAGCAGTCAACAAGGCCATAGCACGCAACTCAGCCTCAACACTCGAACGAGAAACCGATGTCTGTTTCTTCGTCTTCCAATCAATGAGCGAACCACCAAAAAACACACAGTAAGCAGAAAGTGAACGGCGATCCGAAGGATCACTCGCCCACGTAGCATCGAATAGCACTGGAGCGGAAAGAAAAGGCGACGAGTGATCGTACCACGAAGATAACGAAGAACACAGAGCAGATGACTATAGTGAACAGTGGTAGGAGCAGAAACAAACTGACTCAGAATATGAACAGGATAAGAGATGTCAGGACGAGTGACAGCAAGATAAACAAGACTCCCGACAAGATGACGATAACGCGTCGGATCAGGAAGAGGATCACCATCAGTAGGTTGAAACTTAACATTAAACTCCATAGAGGTCTCAACAGTGCGCTTAACCCAAGAGTAGCACGAGCAAGAAGATCCTGAATATACTTTTCCTGGGAAATGTAAAATCCATCAGAAGTGGATGAAACCTCAATCCCAAGAAAATAGCGAAGAGGACCAAGATCAGTCATAAGAAACTGATCACGAAGACGAGCCTTAACAAAGGCGATATACTCAGAATCATCACCAGTAATGATCATATCATCAACATAGAAAAGAAGAAGAGTGCGTCCACGAGGAGAAGTATGAACAAACAGCGCTGGATCATGAGCACTAGGGAAGAAACCAGCAGCAGTCACTACAGAAGCAAAGCGCTCAAACCAGGCACGAGGGGCCTGTTTGAGGCCATAAGACGACAAACCATCCTGTCGGAAATAGAATACCTAGGAGGAGGCTGCATATAAACCTCCTCACTCAACTCACCAGTGAGAAAGGCGTTCTGAACATCAATGCAGGACATGCACTGGATGAAATGCAACAAAGAAGAAGAGTACGCACAATGGTCATATGAGCCACAGGAGCAAAGGTCTCATCATAGTCACGACCATGCTCCTGCTGAAAACCACGAACCACAAGACGCGCTTTATAGCGCTCAAGAGATCCATCAGAGCGGGTCTCAATCTTATAGACCCACTTACACATGATAGGACGAACAACGGGAGGAGGAGAAACAAGATCCTAGGTTCCAATGCGCTCAAGCGCAACAATCTCCTCAGCCATGGCCAGCTGCCATTCAGGATGATGCTCAGCATCCCGATAAGAAGTCGGCTCGGAGGCAACAGCAAGACCATACTGACTGGGAGAGTAACGGTTGGGGGCACGACGCTGACGAACAGGACGAGTAGAGGGAAGCTCATTAGAGGAAGATGACTCAGGAGACGACGATGAAGAAGAAGGTGTAGCAGAGGAAGACTCCGGAGAACGAGGAGAACTAGGAGAACTAGACGGAGCAGAGGCGGACGGTGTCGAAGAAGAGACATCAGGGGGAGGAGATTCTGAAGAAGACACAATAGGAGTAGAAGGAGGTGTGTCAGGAAAGAGAAGAAAAGAGATATCTTCCACCGAGTAGGTACCAGCGGTGGGACGAGGATAGAAAGGACGCGTCTCATCAAAAGTAACATCACGAGAGATACGCATCCGACGACCAACGGGATCCCAACAGCGATAGCCCTTATGCTCATCACTGTATCTGTTATCACCATATTTTGGCCAAAGGCGGGGATGGTCCGTGATCAAGATGGGCTTGGAGGATACATTATTCAACGTGTTGTTGGATCGGCCTAGTGCGTAGATTTGGGCTGAATTGCCCGTGTATCTTGTATCTTAGTAGGATTCGTATTTGTTTAGGTTCCGTTTATGTTTAGATAAAGATAGAGTTGTAGAGTTATTCCAAAAGTAGAGAGTCTCCGGACTATAAATATGTACCTAGGGTTATTGAAAGAGGAGGACAATCACGTTCACAACAAACACAATCTCGGCGCATCGCCACCCTTGTTTCTAGGGTTTTTCTCGGTAGTAAGTGCCATGCCTAGATCGCATCTTGCGATCTAGGCGATTTACTATGCGTTATCCGTGTTACTCGATCAAGCCTTGTTGATGGCGAGTAACACCTTTACTACAGATTTGTTAGAGCTAGCATCGATACTTTTACTATGATTGCTTATTTATGCTACCTCTAGCTATCTCGTCGTCTTTGCACCTTCTCCCGGGTGTGAAGGTGGCATCTTGATTCTGCTTAGTCGATTTGATCTGTTATAGTTGTGCCTTGTTCATCAAGGTTTAGTTTAATATCTACGTGATTAGGCCTCACAAGCGGGTTGAGCGATCCGTGTCGTAAGGTATGGTTTATTGATCTTAGAGGGGACGTTCCGGGAATTGACGTTATGTTGGTTTTTAGGCCTTCTCTAGGATCAGTTTTCTACTATTTTTCGTATCTATTAGGCTCAACTACGCGTGGGACGTTCCGGTTGCGTGGTGAAAACACCAAACTATCGTAGATCGATTTAGCTTGTAGTAATTAAGCAAAACCCCATGTTATCATAGATCCAATGCAGAGCCATGGGGATAATCGGCTCTGAAAGCCGATTCTGAGGGAACACAGGAGCCGATCACGGCTCGAATTTTACGTATACTTGTTTACCGTGCAGAAACCAATCGGAGCAATCCATCACCTTCCGACCGGTATAGGTCAGTGTACATCCTCGAACCAAGACAGGGGCGGCGTCGTGCGGAAGATTTCGGGCCGTTGACCGAGGGACCAGGGCCCACCGCTCACTGGAGCCTCCGGCTCTTCGTGTTGCTCGTCGCTGCCGCCCGGTGAGTTTTGACAGCAACACATTACGCACGCCGGTGGGACCTTCAACAACGTCTACATCAATGTCCGGCGCTGCGATGGAGAACAGGCGGTCACGTCTGACGAGCTTCTGCTGAGCACAAAGCGGTATGGCGAGATCAAAGGCTCTTGAGCCGACCTCATCGGCTCTTTCGAGAGGACCCGTCTGCGTGGCATCAAATGCAAGGATTCTCCCGAGGTGCTCTCGATGAAGTGGATCTGCCTTCCTTCGGTGGAACGCTCCAGGCTCTACGACGGAGGTCAACTACATGGTGGCTCATTCTCTACCGCCACTCACGAGAGCCGGTGAACGCTTTTCGGCGGGTCGCGGTTCGCGTGGTCCAGAGATCATGAAACATCAAGACTCTCCGTCGGGGCCCACTTTAGGAACCCACCAAGGAGAAAGACCGCTCCACCAGGCCAGCGCCATTCACGCTCGCGGCTCCGGGCCGCCGGGATCGGCCATACATTGTCTACAAGGCGAGGCGATCCAGTGATTGCCAATTCCTGTCGAGCCACCCAAGGAGATCGCATGGGTACATATGTGCCTACGTGCGGTCGCAACAACTTGGCGCACCAGCCGGATCGCGAACCGCAGAGTCTCATGGCGGGGTTCCTGCTGCAGGATCTTCAGGAGCAGGCGTTCCTGGAGCAACGATGTCCGGGATGGACGCTGACAAACAGGCGTGGCTAGCCAAGTATGCCACCGGAACAAGCCATGAGAGTCTAGCCCCCGCAGCTCAAACAGTGGACCAAATCACTACCATCCTGAGAGATCAGTTCGGCCCGTGCGAAAAGGCGCCTGTCGGCTACTCAAAGCCGTACCCCAACGAAGTTTGACCTGATTCCACGCCGCCCAAATATAAGCTCCCCAGTTCTCAAGATTCAGCGGGTCGGAGGGTCAAGCTCGATCGAGCACGTGGCCGATACAGCACAGCTAGGCATGATTTGACATCGGATCAAATGCGCGTGAGATTTTTGCACAATCTCTAACAGACCAGCCTTTGGGTGGTACACCTCGCTGCCACTTGACTCAATTCATACCTGGAAGCAACTGGAAGAACAGTTCCACATCCAGTACCATTCAGAGGCTACTGAGGCTGGCATTGCGCACTGGCGCAAATACGACGAAGCGGGAGAAATCTGGCCGAATACATCCGGTAACGGGACCATCAAGAACAGATGTTACTCGGCTCGTTTAGCGAGAAGGAAGCAATCGAGTGGCGGTGTTGGGACTCTTAGCACCCATCAAGGATCGCTTTCCGGTGGAGTACAACTCATCGGCACACATGGCCCGAACCGGCGATGTATGAACAGCCACCACCGAAGTTATACCAAGACAGTTCAAGCGGCCCGTAAGCCTGGTCGTTCTGAAGAAGATGATCCTACACAAGACCAGAGGTGGCCGTGGCGAGTGGGCTCGAGGCGACCCGTGTCCTGCAAGTGGGTGAAGCGGCGGGGGCCTTTGAAAGGGTTTGACTTGACGTAAGCAAAGCGAGCAGATATTCGATTCTTCTTGAAGAAAGCGGTGAGGTTACCCGAAGGCCACAAAATCCCTACTGCCCAGGAGATGAGCGGGAGACCATACTGCAAGTGGCATCATTCGTTCACCCACACCACCAATGATTGCAAAGAGCTACGTCGCCAAATCCGGTGGCAATAGAACAAGGCCGCTGATCCTCGGCGATTCGCCATGAAAGTGGACACGAACCCGTTCCCGGTGTCAACATGATAGAGCTCAATCGCTCGCGAGACGTCCTGGACTTTTCGTTCGGTGTCAACATGGCTGGTCTGGGTACCACCATGGCACGCATACAAGGAAGGTGATCACTCTCGGGGCAAAGAAGAGAGAAGGCTGGTCCACGCGATCGGCCCGCGATAACGGGCGATACTTAACAGAGGAACATGTGAGGAGGGTACGGTATCAGAAGCCACATTCCACGCATCTCCTTAATAAGTATGAGCGTCAGCGTGATCAACGGCGCCAGCTCGATGGAGACAATGAAAGACATGGGCACCCCGCCAGGAGACCACCCAAAGAGAAGGGAGGCGCAGACAAACATTGGGATTGCCCCTTTTTCAAGCATTGCTGGGACGTAGGAATGAGCCGATTGCCTACAGTCGACAACTGCCCAGAATGTGGACAACAAAAGAAGGACACGAGGCCAGTATCGGTGTTCGAACGTCTAGGACCTCTCCAACCTCAGAGCCGTCCCAAGGAGTCCACTCGGGCAAAGGGCTTTGGGAGGCCCAGGGATGACAAAGAAGAAGACAGGTTTCACCGTCCAAGGTGGTGCCCGATGGACTCGGACACCCGAGCGTGGAGTGCAACGGCTGCGTCACTTAGAAGAGGTGAGCGCAGATTCCACGCTTAAAAAGCACGGCCTGATCGGCCCGTCAAAGTAAGCGGACTACAGAGACGGAGGGCCGCGCGACAAGGAAAGAGTGGCGCCCCAAGCCAATAAAAGCCGATGCACAGGCATCGGCTAGCACAAACATGGTGTTCATACTCCCGGCGGAGTTCTGCGCGCCACGAACCAATATGCTACCAGTAGCACAGTTTGACTGCGGCCCACGGCCAGTTATCTTTGAGAAGCCACGAAAAGGGTTACAAACATCCGAAAGCCGTACTGCGGGGCTACATCAATGGACAACCGTCGAGAAGATGTTGGTGGACACGAGCGGCAGTTAATATCATGCCATACTCCATGCTACGACGTTTGGGGCGCTCACTGCGGACTGATCAAAACCAACGTCACGTTAAGCGATTTGAACGGCGGTCTTGAAGCGCAAGGCGTTCTGAACGTGGATCTGGCCGTGGGCAGGAAAACCATACCCACGTCATTTTTCGTCGTGAACAGCAAAAGTACCTACGCCGTCTTGCTAGGAAGGGATTGGATCCACGCTAACTGCTGCATTCCGTCCACAATGCATCAGTGCCTGATCCAATGGGATGGAGACGAAGTCGAGGTCGTCCACGCAGACGATTCTATCGAGATCTCCATAGCTGGCATGAACGTCTGGGAGGCAGAAGACCAAGAGCCGATCTCTGGAATCAATCTAGACGGCTGCGAACGTATTGAAGCTACAAAAAACGGGGTGAGGCTGGTCTTATCCACTGGCCTTACGGAGTAGAAGAGCCCACGATCACCCGTGGCACGGCCGATCCCTGCGATCGGCCACAAAAAATAAAAAGCAGCGATCATACGACAAGCAGTTCATGTAGTCGTAGCAGAGAGATGCTCTGCCACGGTAAAATAATAAGGTGTAAACCGTCCTTGACAGATGCAAGCAAAAAAGGGGGCCGATTCAGGCGATCGGCCCGAATTATTTTTGTTGTCCTTACCCACCGTTTGCCCTGTGTTTAGCGTCGATTTGACAGGTGACGGAAAGCTAGGGTACGGGTTTACATCCGCTGATGAGCTAGAAGAGATTGACATTGGTCCTGGGGATAAGTCACGACCAACATTTATCAGCAAGAATGGGCTAGGATGTGCCGACGCTCGTGCATGCAGTTCACAAGCGGACGATTGGAGAGCCGATATCTTCAAATTACTTAAAAGATTCGGCTCGGGGGGCACCTAAACGAATAAGGTACAAAAGCACGGGAGATATTGAACAGTAAAAATGTAGGGGGGCCGATATAAAAAATCGGCCGAATAAGAGAAAAAAAGATGCCAGTTTACACATACGAACTACTGATCCGGCGTCAGCACGGCCCCGGCCTTCCCACTAGAAACATCAGTGGCCTGAACCTCTTGGCTCGATGGAGAGATCGAGGGTCCTTGACGAGCTCTTTTGGGACCCGATACCGGCCCAGCCTCGACTGGTGCTCGGGGGCAGCAGGCTCAGGAACAGACCGTTTCTTAGAAGCCGATGGCGGCACATACGGCTGGCTCGGGGTGATGGTCCTCTCAGAATCCGTTGGGCTCGATTCTCCTTCATCGGGATGTTCGTCCTCGTGAGAAGAATCTTCAATGGAAGCCTGCAAGAGAAAGGAAGGATGTTAAACAGAACGTGCGCCATAGTGAAGAGTAAGGAGGATTAACTAAAAGATGGGTTAGCTTACATGCGAAGCTTTACGGAGAAGGACTCCGCGCCTCAAGGTTTTCTGGCAGCCACATTCCTCGTGATCGTCCTTGTCCTAGTTGGAACTCGCGGGGCAGCTGGTGTTGAAGTTCCTTGCTTTTTAGAGGCCGATTGAGGTGTTATCGGCTGTTTCTGCATTATGACCTTTTTTAGAGGTGGCGAGTTTTTGCAGAAAAGAACCACAAGAGCTGGTGGAAAGAACTCGAAGGGAGCCACATCGTGTAGGCTCAGGCCATTTTGTTGCAAAGGGAGAAATGGATTAGTAAGAGGATCAATTGCAAGTCGCATCAAGAAAATTTGCAAGTAGTAGTACCATTCCACAGGCCGTAATTGGCATCAAGTTGTTTCAGGAGCGGTCCCAGAGCTTTCCTGAAAACGTGGGTTTTCCACATCGTCCACCAGTCCTCGAAGCCGTCAGTTGACGAAGCGAAGGTGAGGTCATTCGGAATAGGGATGGTCAGAGCATCAAAGAAGGAGTAACACCTCTGACTGGTGAGAGGATCAGGCAGGTCGGCTCTGCACTCCGTAAGATGATGAAGGAAAAAGTGAGGAGCTACTTGCCGAGGCCAAATTGACGAGCCACCACGATGGTTGGTAGAATTCGTGCGGGTTTGATTATCCGGTTAGATGTGCTCATGCCAACCGGAAGGAAACAAGGACGAATAACGGTGGAAAAGAGTTGTCGAGTGCTAGTGTCATCGGCAAAATTGTCCACTGAAGGAGAGTGGATTTTGAAATGTTCGCTTCTTCCATATAGGGAAGAAGTTGGGGTTGTCGTGCCTTGGAAGAAGATATCGAACCATTTTGACGCCTCTTGAGGGGTCATTGTTTCACTGGCGGTCGATACAAAGCTTGGCCATAGCGGTGCATCGGATTTGCTTCCCTTTAACATCGGGAAGGAACAGCTCGCCGTAAGGGGAAAAGTCAGGATACGGTTTTGGAAGTACAATGAGCCCAATTTGGATGAACCACCAAGGTCCACCTGTTTTGATTGCTATGCTGAAAACAGCTTGACAGACATCAACGGAGATATCGATAGACCTCTCCAAGGAACAGTTTACCGCGCCAAGTTGAGTACCTTTGGCTGGTTAGAGGCCAAGGAGAGATAGTTCTTGGTGGGAGCCGGAAGGGGCCCTGAAGATGAAATGCTCTAGCCGAAGTTGAGGAAAGTCTGTATGTTCTTTCTCCTGAAACAGGCCCTTTGTTTTCATATGACGGTGGAGATAAGCACCCCAACTGCATGCTTTTGGAGGACTTTGTAGGGGCGTGGTCAGTTTGAAAGCGAGAAGGTGGGCGATGTAACATCCAGACGGTAATCATCACCACGTCTAGTAAGGTTGGTGACATAGGGCGTGGCAAACATAAAACAATTCAGAGCATCGCACTGTAAGTAGCCGATGGTTTTGAGAAGATTCTCGTGTTTCTCAAGAGGAGACAACGATAGATGCAAGGCATCGGCTATTCCCAAAGTTTCCCATTGGGATTGGTAAGCTCTAGCTACTCTCTTGAACCAAGAAACCCAATGATCGGGATTAGGCCAGGCTGCAAACAGTCGGCCCAAGAGTTCAGATCTAAGTCTTGGCTTCTGAAGGGATTCTATTTGCTTCACAAGAAATCGATGGGCGGGGCGGAATCATGCGAGGACCAAGACAGAGGAATTTGGGAGAGAAGGATGCGCGGCGGGATGTCAAACCTAGAAAATTTAATAGCGTAATAAAGGCATTAACTCGATGTTCGCCATCAAGTTCTTACAGGCGTTCGGACTACGAGGGTAGGCGTAACTTGCACCGGAGACCTCGGATTAGTGTTGGACGATTCTGCCATCCGTTGGCGCGGAGATGGATCTGCGGGGTAAGAAGCGGAGGTTCTTGGGGCTATGAGCTCGATCTGGTCGATAGGCGGTTGGGGATCTAGGCCGCCCTTTTTGAAGAGAGCCGCAGGTTACCGTTTGGGGCTAGGAGGTGGCTGTTTGGGTTTGCCTAAATATGCGTCTTGGTGAGTTATTGTCAACAACTTGGGGAAAGCCGATGTCGTCGGCTCTTTGAGTTGTAGTTTGATTGATGGAAACATGACCAAGTGAAAGCCGATGCGTTGCTATCGGCTCCTGGAAAATCGACTTATTTGTGTTATCAACAAGATTTGGGCGGAAAGACAATCTGTGGGAAATGGCTTTTTCATTCATTCATTCAAAAGCGGATGGCTTACAAACGATCGATAGATTACAAAGGGATCTACCACTACTACGGCTACTACCGATTCCTAATCAAGGCCGAGGTCGTCATGCCGCCATTGCCGCCCGCGCTTTGCGCTATCCTCAAGATGCTACGGCGTCGTCTTCACCTGCATCCGAAGAAGTCAGCAGGGCCTCCTCGTCCTCGCTGCCGTCCTCGCTGGACCCGGTGCGGAAGTACTTCACGGCTGGTACTCTTCGGAGGAGGTGTCCTCCTCCTCCTCCTCTTCTTCTTGGAGGAGTCGCCCCGCCCAGACATAGCGTCATCAAGATTGTCCGCCTCCGCTCCCCATCGGCGAAATCGCAGTCCTCCTCGCCGTCGGTCATGGAGGTGTCATCCTCCGACCGTGACAAAAAGTCCCAACCCCTCGTCCCACCATTGTGGGCGAGAGTGTGTACGCCGCCGTGAGTGGATGCTCAGCGTTGGCTCTCGGTTGCTAATCGAGTTGGGCGTGGGAGGACACATCGGAGGAAGCAGAGGAGGCCATGGCGAGAAAGAGGGTTTTTCCGACGATGGGAGAGGTTTTTCCGCAATCGGAGGAAGATGGGGACGGCGAACTGCTCAGCTGATTTAAATAAGGGAATAGTGGATGACGGTTCAATGCCATGGCGGTTTCCAGTTGCACTGCCAAAATCGTCAAATCACGGGCTTGAGGAGTTGAGAAGACAGGCATCATGATGAAGGGTAGCGTGGCGGTCTGTTATGCCATGCATTACATGACGCCAGACCCGATAAAAAAAAAGAGGAGAAGAAGAGGAAAAAGCATGAGTGGTTTTGGAATTATCATTGCCAAAACCGAGGGGCATGTGTTATCACCATATTTTGGCCAAAGGCGGGATGGGCCGTGATCAAGATGGGCTTGGAGGATACATTATTCAACGTGTTGTTGGATCGGCCTAGTGCGTGATTTTGGGCTGAATTGCCCGTGTATCTTGTATCTTAGTAGGATTCGTATTTGTTTAGGTTCCGTTTATGTTTAGATAAAGATAGAGTTGTAGAGTTATTCCAAAAGTAGAGAGTCTCCTGACTATAAATATGTACCTAGGGTTATTGAAGAGGAGGACAATCACGTTCACAAACACAATCTCGGCCCGCCATACCCCTTGTTTCTAGGGTTTTTCTCGGAGTGCCATGTCGCCTAGATCGCATCTTGCGATCTAGGCAGTATTTACTATCGTTATCCGGTGTTACTCGTTTGAAGCCTTGTTGATGGCGAGTAACACCTTTACCACAGATTTGTTAGAGCTAGCATCGATACTTTTACTATGATTGCTTATTTATGCTACCTCTAGCTATCTCCGTCTTTGCACCTTCTCCGGGTGTGAAGGTGGCATCTGCTTGATTCTGCTTAGTCGATTTGATCTGTTATAGTTGTGCCTTGTTCATCAAGGTTTAGTTTAATATCTACGTGATTAGGCCTCACAAACGGGTTGAACGATCCGCAATGTCGTAAGGTATGGTTTATTGATCTTAGAGGGGACGTTCCGGGAATTGACGTTATGTTGGTTTTTAGGCCTTCTCTAGGATCAGTTTTCTACTATTTTTCGTATCTATTAGGCTCAACTACGCGTGGGACGTTCCGGTTGCGTGGTGAAAACACCAAACTATCGTAGATCGATTTAGCTTGTAGTAATTAAGCAAAACCCCATGTTATCATAGATCCAATGCAGAGCCATGGGGATAATCGGCTCTGAAAGCCGATTTACAGGGAAACCTGGGAGCCGATCACGGCTCGAATTTTACGTATACTTGTTTACCGTGCAGGAAACCAATCAGAACAATCCATCACCTTCGACCAGGTATAGGTCGGTGGCATCTCGAACCAAGACAGACGGCGTGCGTTTTGAGATTTGCGGTCGCGCTGACCGAGGGGACGCGGAAGATTGCGAAGTTGACCGACGGCCCGGGATACCGCTCTGGGAGCCTCCCGGCTCTTCGTGTTGCTCGTCGCTGCCCGCCGGTGAGTTTTGACAGGCAACAGTATCCAAGAAAGACACACTCAACAGACTGAGCAATCAGTTTGGTGCGTTCGCGAGGAGCAAGAAGAACATACCAAACACAACCAAACAAGCGAAGCATGGAGTAGTCTGGAGACTGTCCAGATAGGCTCCCAAGAGGGATACCACCCTGCAGAGCAGCAGAAGGCTAAATATTGATGAGGTAAGACGATGTAGCGACAGCCTCAACCCAGAAATGCGGAGGAAGGGAAGAAGCAACCATCATGGCACGAGTGGTCTCAAGAAGATGGTGATGCTTACGCTCAGCAACGCCATTCTAGGCATGTGCGCCAGGACAGGAGAACTGAGCAAGGGTGCCCTGCTCAGCAAGAACACTACGCAACATCTGGGAGATATACTCACCAGCATAATCAGCACGAAACACGTGAATGGGGGTAGAATATTGAGTGCGGACCATAGCCGCAAAACGCTGATATATGGAGAGCACTTCACTACGAGAGCGCATAAAATACAACCAAGTGTACCGAGAAAAATCATCGATGAATAAAATATAATAGCGATGGCCCCCTTTCGAAGCGAAAGGAGCCGGACCCCAAACATCGGAATGAACTAAATCAAAAGGTCGCTGAGATACAGACGCGCTAGTAGGGTAGGGAAGCTGAATCTGTTTGCCCAACCTATAGCCCTGACAATGTAAAGACCCATCTCCTGAGACAGACCCCAGAAGACCACGATGAACTAATGACGACAGGCGAGAGTCACAAAGGTGACCAAGACGATGATGCCACTGCTGAAAGGAGCTGGTAGCAGAGGCGACGACCGAAGAAGAACTGGCAGATGAAGTGGCAGCGGAAGGAACACGAAGCCAGTCTAACTCCCAAAGCCCTGAAGAATCACGGCTGCGAGGGCCAGCTCCAACCAGGGCCTGTGTGCGACGGTCCTGAACAACACAAGAATCAGCATCAAGAATGACGCGACAACCAGAGTTAGTAAGTTGGCTAGCAGAGAACAGATTCATCTTAAGAAGAGGGAAATGAGAAATATCAGGAACAGAAAAAGAAGAAGTAGAAAGGGTACCCTGAATAGAAACAGGAAGAGAGGTACCATCAGCCGTGAAAACACGGACAGAAGAAGGAAGAGAACGAAGAGCTGACAGAAAATAAGACTCAGAGGTCATATGAAAGGAAGCTCCAGAATCCAGATACCACGGGGACGTACCTGACTGTGTAGAAGGTGGTGGTCGTGTAGTGCCTGAAGAATCAGTCACAGAACCAGTAGTTCCTGTCGAAGAAGAGCCTGTAGCAGCAAGCAGACCGCAAAGACTCCTGATAATGTCCTGATCGGAGAGAGCAACTGCTGAAGATCCGGAAGGAACCGACTGCCCACGAGCCATCTGGTGCTGCTGACGTAAACCGGGATCCCGTGTATAACAGGTGGCCCAAGTGTGGCTATCTGGTTTGAAGAAGAGCGTGGATTTAAGAGAACCACGGCGACCACGACCACCGCTGGTGCTGACTCGACCACGAGGCTGCTGGTGCGACTCGACTGACACGGAGGAGTGGGAAGTCTGCGGCGACCGGAACTGCGGTGAGTCGGGGAGCGAGCGACATAGGAGGACCACGAGTAGCAAGCACAGATGGAACCGCAAGAAGACCCGCACCACGGAGACGGGTCTCCTCAGCTCGAAGCTCAGACAATACCTCGGAGAGCGGAACATGACCACGAGCATTCAGCTGAGCATGCCGGGGCTCAAACTCCTGGCGGAGCCGAGACAGAAACTCATAGATGCGGTGAAACTCCAAATCCGAGCGCACAATCTGTTGGAGATATGCCCAAGAGGCAATAATAAAGTGGTTATTATCATATCTTCACACTTATGATAAATGTTTACATACCATGCTATAATTGTATTAACCGGAAACATTAATACTTGTGTGATTTGTAAACTAAAATAAGAGTCCCTAGTAAAGCCTCTTGTTAAACTAGCTTGTTGGTTAATATATGATCATGGTTTCCTGATCATGAACATAGAGATGTTATTAACAACAGGATCATATCATTAGGAGAATGATGTGATGGACATACTCCTATATATAAGCGTAGCATAAAGATCAAGTCATTTCAATAGTTCAATTGCTATATGCTTTCTGATACATAGTAACCTAATTCCTTCGACCATGAGATCATGCCTATCACCTTTACCGGATGAATGCTTTGATGACATCAAACACCACACCGTAACTGGGTGGCTATAAAGGTAGCATTGAGTGTTCAGAAAGTATTGGTTGAAACACATGGATCAAGAGTGGGATTTGTCCATCCATATGACGGATAGATATACTCTGGGCCCTCTCGGTGAAATGTCATCCAATTAGCTTGCAAGCATGTGACTGTCTCACAAGGGATCACATATCACGGGAACGAGAAAAGAGTACTTATCGATGCGAGGTTGAACTAGGTATGCAGAGATACCGACGATCATAACCTCGGATAAGTAACATCGTGAGACAAAGGGAAATTGGTATCGTATGTAAGTGGTTCATTCGATCGCAAAGTAATCGTAGAAATATGTGGAGCCATATGAATTTCAGATTCCTCTATTGGTTATTGTTCGGAGAAGTGTCTCGATCATGTCCGCATAATTCACGAACCGTAGGGAGACACACTTAAGGATTCGACGTTGTTTGAGTAGTTATGGTATTATGAGAAAGATACCGAATGTTGTTCGGAGTCTCGGATGGGATCCGGGATATCACGAGGTGATCCAGAATGGTCCGGAGAATAAGATTCATATAAGGAAAGTCCCGTTTCGGAGTTCGGGAATGATTCCGGTGTTTTCATCAGGAATGTTCTAGAAGGTTCTGGAATGTCCGGCACTCCGGAGGGGAAGAGGGGTACATAAATGTGTCATTACATATTGGAATGATTGCATCATGTACTAAGTGTTCTTGCTGTTCCAAATAAAGGATTAAATTGAATCCTAAAACAGAAAAGTCAAATGTCCAGTTTGAAAGTCAAACGGCTAAAACAAGAAACTGTGGGAAACAAGCAAGAGGTGTTTGGAACCGACTTGGGGGAGGAGTCTCCTCTCCAAGATGGCGCACCACCCAAGGCCGACTTGGGGAGGTACTCCCTCCCCTTGGCCGCCCTCCCACCTATAAGAGGAGGGGCAGGGCCTCCTCCTCTAGACACACAAGTTTCCTATCCTCTAATCTCCGGTTTAGAGCCGTTTTGGTTTAGAGATTCTAATTGCCCTAGACTTCGGTTTAGAGCCTTCTAATTGGTGTGTCTAAACTCTATACCACTAATAGTTCTCTCTCATACTCCACCATACTCGCTCCGGCTTAAGGCGAAGCCTCATGATCTCCTCTACTTCCTGTACTGCCAAGCAGGCCGAAATCGCGAGGAGAGTGCTACAACCTCCGCTGCCTTTGGAACAAGGGAGAGGAAGGTCTTCGTCGAAAATCGAACGTGACCGATCAAGGAGCGCCGGAACGCAGCGGAAGGATCGTCTACACGATCTTGAGATCGGAAAGAGTACGACTACATCACCCACGAGAATCTGCTCTCGTTAACCGCTTTGGAATCTTCGAGGGTAAGTTATTCCATCGACTCGTTGCTACAATCTAGTAGATAGATCTTGGCTTGTTTGTTTGTATGCGATAGAAAAATTTTGTTTTCCATGCTACGAACCCCTTCAGTGGTATCAGAGCCGTGTCTATATGTAGATCTGTTGCACGAGTAGAACACAATGGTCATTGTGGGCGTTGATGCTTTTATTGTCGATTGCTTATTGTGTACTTTGCATCTTGCGGTATGTTGGGATGAAGCGGCCCGGGCTAACCTTACATGACATCGTTCATGAGACTTGCTCCATGCTTGACATGCAACTTGTATTGCATAAGTGGTTTGCGGGTGCCTGTTTCTCCTAGCATAGTTAAGATCCAATTTACAACGGGTGATTAACAATACTAGTATCAATGTTGTGGTTCATGTTCGTAAGTTAGAACGACACTTATTAAACAGCCCCAAACCACGTAAAACATGCAAAGAAAGTAGAGGCGTCTAACTTTGTTTTGCAGGGGTGTGCAGTGATGTGATATGGCCATGATTGTGATTATATATGATGTATGCAATGTTCCTTATTGTAAGTCAAAACCGCGTGGAGCCATATGGTTGTCTTTAAATTCTGTTAAGACCCGCGTGTCTATTCAAAGTAGTTGTAATAGTTGAAGCTGGTGGACGACAACCATGGAGCAGCGTCATTGACCTTGATGCAATGCCGGTGATGATGGAGATCATGTTCATGCTTGATGATGGAGATCATGTTCGTGCTTGAAGATGGAGATCGGAAGCACAAGAAGAAAGGCCATATCATATCACAAATTATGAATTTCATGTGATGTTAATCCTTTATGCATCTTGTATTGCTTAGTGATGACGGTAGCATTATAAGATGATCCCTCATGCACATGAATTTCAAGTCATAAAGTGTTCACCCTTAGTTAGCACCGTTGCTAAAGCTCGTTGTTTCGAAGCACCACGTGATGATCGGGTGTGTTAGATTCTGCGAGTGTATACAACGTGAGCAAGCCAGATTTGCTCATGCAGAAGCTAAGGTTGATCTTGACGAGCCTAGCATGTACAGACATGGTCTCGGAACACGGATCACCGAAAGGTAAAGCATGAGTCATATAGTAGATATGATGAACATGTTGATTGTTCGCCATTGAAGCTACATCAACTCTCGTGATGATCGGTTTTGATGTGGTGGATTTGGTTCGTGTGATCACTAAAACAATGTGAGGGATATTGTTTTGAGTGGGAGTTCACCTAGATTAATTTAATTATTAATTAGAACTCAATTTATCATAAACTAAATCAAAGTGAATTTGCATAGTTGTTGTAGTAATTGGCATCCGTTTACCACCTTGCGCTTAGTTATAATTGAGATGATAGAACTATAGAATTCTGGTTAGTTACTTTACGAACTGGTATCGTATTGTTTTGAAGTGTTAATCTAAAGTTTAAAAGTCCTATTGCAAACTTTCAGTAAGTTCCGGTTACTCCATGAAGTTTAATAATTAGTATTAAATCAAGAGTAACAATTCCAATATTAGTATATAAGTATCATGTTTGTCTCCATGATTCTTGATATTCAAAGGATTGTCTTAATATCAAGGTTATCTAGGATCCGAAAGAGTTGTTTCAGAAACCATGATGTGTGGAAGATATTGTGATATCTGAAACGAAGTTTTGGTTGCAACATGATAGAGTATAATATGGCAAAGTTCATGTTCTCATATTTTGATGAGAATTTGCAAAAAGGTTGGAGACACTTTTTGTCCTAATCCTCCAAAAGGTTTTGGATAGCAACATTATACTCATAATTCATCGATATAAGCTAAAAGTAGCTTGATCATGGACGATTCCATGATAAGGGTGAATATTTGATGTAGGTAAAATGTTTACTACACCAAGATATTACTAAAGAAAGGAATTTGAAAGAACACCAAACATTTGATAATGGTGATCTACCTCAAAGTGAAAGTCCAAATACATTGGTATTTAACTATACACGCTTTGGACTATGTGTCATATGTATGACTCCACTATTGATGTTGATAGATTCTTTCAAACAGAAAAGGAAATACTGAAAGAGAATCTCATAAGTATATGGCAGAAAAGAAAAGACTAGAATTGTTCAGCTTAAGTATATAGATGATATACATGTTATGGCTATATTCTTTGCTTATTAAACAAAGCGGTTCTTAATTATTTGATACTGAATTTGTTGGTGTGAATCGTCATACGAAACAACAGAATTCATGAACTACAGTGGCCTAAGTAAATAGCAAAAGAATATGTGATGATGTTCATCGAGAACAAATAAAGGGTTATTGTGTTGCTCGTTAAACATCAAAGCTTGCCTTCAAGATTTGTTTTATCGGGTATTATGAGAACAAAAGGGTTGTTCAAATAATTGCTGTAATCCATAAAAGATGGATGATTCACAAATCTTGTTGGAGAAATCACATCCATAAAACTAGTGCTAAAAATTTCGAAAGACAAATTGATTGAAAGATCACTTAGGAAGTGACATCGCCGTTTAAATTATATTGGAAAGAAAACATGAAGAAACTCCATGTGGATGGAATTTTGGAGTCTATTTGATTTTGATCAAATGACGCTTGTGAAACTTTCCTAGAGATAATTAAAACTTCGTTCATAGGCCAAAAGGGAACGAATGACTAGCTTATTGGAAATTGTACATATTGTTGTACAAAGTCCATCATGTGTAGTCAAAAAGCGATGGATTTCAACTTCATATGCTTTCTCCGAGAATTTGAGTGAATATATGAATATTTACTTAATAAGGATAAAGTAAGAAACATTTGAAAAGTTCAAAGACTTTCAAGATGAAGTGCAAAATCATTGTAACAAGAATATAAACAGTTTATGATAAAGATCATAAAGGAAGATATTTGAGTTACAAAGTTTAGCATAATACCTAAGATTTATGGAATCGTTCCATGGATTTGCATTTCCCGAAACACCATAAGAGTATGGAGCATTCGAGATATGTAATTAAACCTTGTTTGACATGGTAAGATCGAAGGTGTAATTCATAAAACTGCCATTATATTTTAAGGATTAAAAGCTTTAGTGACTACCGTTTTTCCACTGAAAAGAGCTCCATCATAATCCGCTGAAATGACACCATATAAAGTTATGGTTTGGGATAAAACCCAAGTTGTCCTTTCTTAAACATTGGTATGCTATGCATAAGAAAGATGTTTGCAACCAAAGTCGGATGAACCTGTCTTTGTTAAGTATTCCTCCATAACACCGGAGAAAAAAGTGTTTGTCACTTAGAACGTCAAGTTTCTTTGAGAAGGAATTTTTCTTGAAAAGTTAAGTGGGAGGACAATAGAACTTTGATAAGGTTAAAAGAACCTTAGCTATATGTGCAAAGTTGCGCAGCGCCGAAAAGTGTTCCGGAGGCAGCAACAAATGCTCATGGCTCACGTACCTCAAAGGTTGTGGTCGCGGAGATCTAAGTTCCTATTGAAACAAGTAGGTCGGATAAACAATCGAATAGCAAGATTTGAGAGTTAAATCATTATTTGACAATAATGATCCGACTACATGCAAAGAAGCGATGATGAGCCCTGACTCCGTCAAATGGCTTGAAGCCATAAAATCCGTGATAGTTCCATACACGAGAAATCGAGTTTTGAACTTGAAGGACCCTCGAGAAAGGTGTAAGACCTTACAGTTGTGTTTGGATCTATAAAGAAATATACATGGATGTTGCACATCTATGAAATGGTCGACATGTTGGGAAAGAGTTCACAACAATGTTCAAAGGGTTGACTATGACAAGATTTGATATGTCATAGTGATATTTAGTCTAGACGGATAAAGGTAGCAACCACTACATATAATTTTGTTATATGGTAGTTGAATAAACAAAACAAGTTCTTCTAATAGAATCGTTACCTAGGACATGTGCATAACACGGTCCATAGGGTTTTGTTAAATCAAAGGATGCTAAAAGCATATGCAAACTTCAATGGTTGAAGTGAGCATCGTGGAGTTGGAATCTTCACTGTGATGAAACTGTTAAAGGAGTTTAAAAGTTCATTAGAGACGATGAAGATGCTTGCATTTGCAAGAAATTAAGTGGGAGCACTAAGACATATTTCTAATACATTATGTAGGAGACATATTGTTGATTGGAAGTGATGTGTCTTTTTATTAACACAAGATAAGAATTTCATCTCGATGAAAGACTTAGGCAAAACCCAAATATTTGGCATCAATAGACGCTAATATGGTTGTGCCAGAAGTACATAGACAAGATATTGAATGAGTTCAATATAGAAACTACAAGAGAGGTTCTTGTCGCACAGAAAGGATTGAATGAGTTCAATGTTGATGATATATTCAAGTGTATTGACATTTGGTAAATTGAAACAAATAATCAAGTATAGATTGATACTTGATGTATGAAATCACAAAGAGTATTTATATCAATCATACTGTGATATGTACAAATCCAGATATGTCCTATGCTCTAAATGTTGTGAGCATATACCAGAATGATTCGTAAGATGATCATTGGACAATAGTAAGGATATTCTTATGATCTTTTGGAAGAACTAAGAGTATAATATTTGTAGAAGTGACAAATAGATGGTTAGTTCATTGTAAAAGTACTACATTGATACTAGTTTTTTCACAAAGTACAAATTAAGTTTATCTCAATCTAAACTAAGGGTGGCACAATATAATGGGAAGTGAGTTCCATAATGGTTTTGGATGAGTTCCAAAGTTAAGACATTGTAACAGATACTACAACAAAAGGCTAAGTATATGACTGCTATTTTAGCAGCAAAAAGAGGGCATTTGTGTCAAGTAGTTTGTTATCAAACTAGGTGTAGTTCACAGTGGGATAATACTATGAAGATATATTGTACGACAATATTATCAACATGTTTTAACCCCAAAGATCTAAAGGTCACACCGAAAGACAAAATTTATACAAAGCCATCTCATTAGAGAATGAGTGATGCGTAGAGACGCAAAGACATGCAATTACACACGGACCTGGAAGTGTCAGATCCGAGATCGATTGACCACTAGCAATCGTGTACATACAACACCGAAAGCCATAGGTGTTGAATACACAAAGGTTTGAAACTAGATTATTGACTCTAGTGCAAGTGGGAGATCTGGAGATATGCCCAAGAGGCAATAATAAAGTGGTTATTATCATATCTTCACACTTATGATAAATTTTTACATACCATGCTATAATTGTATTAACCGGAAACATTAATACTTGTGTGATTTGTAAACTAAAATAAGAGTCCCTAGTAAAGCCTCTTGTTAAACTAGCTTGTTGGTTAATATATGATCATGGTTTCGATCATGAACATAGAGATGTTATTAACAATGGATCATATCATTAGGAGAATGATGTGATGGACATACTCCTATAGATAAGCGTAGCATAAAGATCAAGTCATTTCAATAGTTCAATTGCTATATGCTTTCTGATACATAGTAACCTAATTCCTTCGACCATGAGATCATGCCTATCACCTTTACCGGATGAATGCTTTGATGACATCAAACACCACACCGTAACTGGGTGGCTATAAAGGTGGCATTGAGTGTTCAGAAAGTATTGGTTGAAACACATGGATCAAGAGTGGGATTTGTCCATCCATATGACGGATAGATATACTCTGGGCCCTCTCGGTGAAATGTCATCCAATTAGCTTGCAAGCATGTGACTGGCTCACAAAGGATCACATATCACGGGAACGAGAAAAGAGTACTTATCAGTAACGAGGTTGAACTAGGTATGCAGAGATACCGACGATCATAACCTCGGATAAGTAACATATCATGAGACAAAGGGAAATTGGTATGGTATGTAAGTGGTTCATTCGATATCAAAGTAATCGTAGAAATATGTGGGAGCCATATGAATTTCCAGATTCCTCTATTGGTTATTGTTCGGAGAAGTGTCTCGATCATGTCCGCATAATTCACGAACCGTAGGGAGACACACTTAAGGATTCGACGTTGTTTGAGTAGTTATGGTATTATGAGAAAGAGACCGAATGTTGTTCGGAGTCTCGGATGGTATCCGGGATATCACGAGGTGATCCGGAATGGTCCGGAGAATAAGATTCATATAAGGAAAGTCCCGTTTCGGAGTTCGGGAATGATTCCGGTGTTTTCATCAGGAATGTTCTAGAAGGTTCCGGAATGTCCGGCACTCCGGAGGGGAAGAGGGGTACATGAATGTGTCATTACATATTGGAATGATTGCATCATGTACTAAGTGTTCTTGCTGTTCCAAATAAAGGATTAAATTGAATCCTAAAACAGAAAAGTCAAATGTCCAGTTTGAAAGTCAAACGGCTAAAACAAGAAACTGTGGGAAACAAGCAAGAGGTGTTTGGAACCGACTTGGGGAGGAGTCTCTCCAAGCCGGCGCCACCCAAGCCGACTTGGGAGGACTCCTCCCTTGGCCGCCCTCCCACCTATAAGAGGAGGGGCAGGGCCTCCTCCTCTAGACACACAAGTTTCCTATCCTCTAATCTCCGGTTTAGAGCCGTTTTGGTTTAGAGCTTCTAATTGCCCTAGCCTTCGGTTTAGAGCCTTCTAATTGGTGTGTCTAAACTCTAGACCACTAATAGTTCTCTCTCATACTCCACCATACTCGCTCCGGCTTAAGGCGAAGCCCTACGGAGCTACAACCTCCGCTGCCTGCTGGAACAAGGGAGAGGAAGGTCTTCGTCGAGTACCGAACGTGTGACCGATCAAGGGAGCTGCCGAACGCAGCTACCGGAAGGATCGTCTACACGATCTTGAGATCGGAAAGAGTACGACTACATCACCCACGAGAATCTGCTCTCGTTAACCGCTTTGGAATCTTCGAGGGTAAGTTATTCCATCGACTCGTTGCTACAATCTAGTAGATAGATCTTGGCTTGTTTGTTTGTATGCGATAGAAAATTTTTGTTTTCCATGCTACGAACCCCTTCACAATCTGGCAGCACGAGCATGTGCCACAAACAGAAGTACAGAGAGAATCAAGCTGACACCAGATAGCAGCACTCTGAGTATAGAACTCATCAATAGTGGAAACACCTTGCTGAAGAGCATGCTCCTGGCGAACCACAGACAGGTAAAGAGCATCCCCAGACGACTGATAGCGCTGGCGAAGATGTGCCCACTGAGCGGCAACAGTAGGGAGACTCATGAACTTAGCAGCATACTGGGGCAGAACACTGGAGGTGAGAGCAGCAGCAGCACGAGCATCCTCATCGACCCACTGAGTGTAGGCAGTCAGAGCGTGGCGATAGGTCTCGACATCAGCAGAGTACTGTTTGAACTTCAGATCATAAGCATCAATAGCACTATCATCGGCACTCTGAGCAGCATCCTTGGCCTCCTGATAAGCATCAGCACCGAGAACAATCGGCGTCGGCAGAAGAGGAGCCACATGAGCAGGGGGACACGGCAGACAGGAGACCTCGCCAGAGAGCACACCCCAAAGACGGAGACCGCGCATAAAGGCGGTGAAATCAGGATAATTCGCGTCATCGAAGATCACCGGGCAGCGAGGAATCGAAACATAGCCCGATGCAGAAGACATCGCTTAATTTTTTTTTGTCAACACTCATATCCAATCGGAAATGAGAAAGAACAGCAGCAGTTCCGTCAGACGGCCGGCAGACAGGGCCAGCAGACGGAGCACGGAGCAACATCGGACGGCCGGGCAGATAAAGGCCTGGGCGGGGCAGGCAGCAGGGCGGGCGGGCGTCAGCAGATGGCGACAGAAGCCAATTTTGCTGGATCTGGCGGGGTGGGATCTGCCTCCCGCGTTGACGCTGAGGCCCGAGGTGGCCGAGTTGAAGCAGGGCGGGTGTACCGCGTAGTGCAGAGGGCGGGCGGCGGTGCAGGCGGGGTCCCGCGTGGTGCAGGCGGGTCGTCGGCACCCCGGCGCGCAGGTACGGAGAGCAGTTAATGTCTCAGGCGACGCGACTGTTAGCAGTTGATGGCGGCCCGACGGGAACAGGTGACGGGATCTGATTGACGAGAGCAGGGGATCGGACGGATTCCGATCTGAAACCAAATTGGATTTGGATCCCGATATGGACAAATTGATCCAGATCTAAAATGGCGGCATCAAGCGGCGACATTAACGGCAAGGCGGCAAGTAGCAGAAGCCGGTTAAGTTGCGAGAAAGAGGACAAGGCTAACGAGGCTCTGATACCATGTTAGGAATAGACAACTTGTATTCCTCTGGGGGCCAAAGGCCACAATATATAATATAGGTATAGGTGCAAATATGCAGAAAGCCCCCTAACATATGGGAAAACTACAGTATACAAATATATACATCTAACAGCAGCACCCCCCAGCCTTCCTCCTCCTCCGGCTGGAGGCGCGGTGCCTCGTCCTCCTCAACACGCCCGAAATGGTCCTCGACGCCCAAGAGCTCCGCCGCGGCGAGCTCGTGCAGGAGGGCATCGTCAGCCTCCCTGGCTTGCTTCCGTGTCGAGGTAGGGCCACAGGTACATACCCCTCCCTCTCCTCCTCAGTGCAGGTCGCCCCCGCGCCTGGAGTCATCACCCTTGCAACCGCCTTGCCTGGACGGGCCGCCGCTGTCACCGGAGGAGATGGCCGCCATGGGGGAGCTACATGGCGGGAGATGGGCGGACGTTGACGAGGAGCCGCCGGCTGACCCCGCCCCGCCCACAGCGTCCCGTGCTGAGTCGCCGCTGCCGGAAAGGTGGCTGCTTCCCTCGCCGTTAGCTTGTCCTGCACCTCTCCGCAGCCCCCTCCAAGAGGCTCCTAGCCACCGCTTGGGCCCCTCCACGGCCGATCACCGTCCAACTGCTTGCCTCTGTGGAGGTGCCGATGGCGACAAGCGCTCAAGTCCCCGCCTCAGGCCCCATCTCCTCGCCATCGGGTGCCTTTCCCGACCGCAGATGGTCACTGCCCTGTCGGAGCCCACCTACCCGCGTCGGCGAGGCTGCCCCTGCCGCGTTCTCCTCGCCGTCAGGCGCCCGATCATGGTCAGATGGGGTCGACCGCCAAGGAGATTGCCGCTTGCCACCTGCTGCCCGCGCTTCCAGCTACCGGAGTCCCTCTCGGTCCCTCCTCGCCAACAAAGGTGGGAATAGGTCCCTGTGCAGCATCAGCAGGGCCGGGCCATGTCGCCGGAGGCCAATAGGAGGGAGCTTGCGCTTCAGCAGCAGACCCTCGACGTTCGGGAGAGCCTGTAGGGAGACTGCGGGGCGCATAGCCGTTCTGCCTGGCTAATTGGCGAGTCGTTCAGGGTTCCCGCCTAGGCCCTACCCCCACACCCCCTCAGGGGCGGTCGGGGCGAGCCCCTTGGAGGCTCAGAAGAAGAAGAACAAACCCAAAGAAGAAGAATAATAAGAAGAAGAATAAGAAGAAGGCTCCTGCGGGGAGCGCGCCCCTAGCTGGTGTTTCCATGGGTATGACCCCTTCGCTCACCCCATGCCACGGTTGCGAGTGCTTGGAGTACTATGGACATGGGGTGAACGGGGGCTTTTACTACATCGACCTGGGGGCGTTCATATGACGGTGTCAAAGACCCTAGCAATGCTCACGATTCTGGAGCAGGATCAGCCGCTTCAGGTGGAGGTGACGGAGGAGCTGATTCACCAGAAGCTGTGTGAGGTTCTGTCGGGCCATGAGTTGCCTATGCGGAAGGTCTCGGCCCCAGAGTTCGCAGTGTCATTCCTGTCTGTGGCGACGCTACGTATGTGTGCCATCAGCGCCTCCTTCACCCCGTAAATTCACCAGCTAAAGGTTCTGATCAGGCTATCGTCTGCTAACCAGGGGCTACGGCCACACTGTCTGAGGCCTGGTTCCGCCTGTCTGTTGTCCCCTCGGAGGCAAGACATGAGAGGATAGTTTCCCTCATCACCCAGACAGTGGGCAAGTTCCTAGAGATGGACCCCTCGCTATCTCACTAGACACGGGGCGATCTGTCTACGCATCTTATGCCCGGATCCTTCCGTGTTTCCAGTGTCGTTCCCGTGTTTCTTCTTCGATCGCACTGGTAGGGACCTGCTGCTGGAGCTTCATGACCTATTTGCCCCTGCTGGGTCAGGCTCCCCCTCTCCTTCCCCACCCCAGGATGTCGACCCTGGGACGGGACTGTGAGGCTTAAAGGAGGACGCGTCTGGTGAGGAGTCCCTAGAGGCGACCAAGTCTCCGGCCCCGGAGGCGCCTGTTCCTACTTCTCAGCTGTCAGTCGATGGTGGGGGTTCTTCCCTCCTTGTGTCTGGTCACGTAGCCAGGGGTGTGGTCCCCTTCTTCACAGATCGACAACCGCTCTCCCGGAGTGCCCCACACAAGCTGGTGCCGATTGACGTCCCACGTCGTGCTTGCCCTTCCCAGCAGGAGCTGATAGCCTTCGACATCGCGCCATACGATACCATCTTTGACAAGTCACCGATGTTCTTGGGTGCTGTGCCGGGTGAGGGCGAGGAGGGTTCTATTCCCGCCATCCAGCTTGTGTCATCGTCCGAGGATACCTCGGGGAGCATGGGCCTGGACGGGTTTCCCCAGTGTTCCCCTCACTCGCCGGGCATGGTGTGCTACCCCCTCGCCCCGGACACGCCTGACCTCGACACTGGTAGCTCTCCTATGGTCGACGTCACCACCCCCGTGTTAGGTCCCAGGGCGCTGATGACCCACGAGTATAGGGGGTGTATTGCAGTACTTTCGATAAATAGGAGTGTCGATCCCAACAAGGAGCAGAAGGTGCTGAATAGTGGTATGGAGCAGGAAATCCCTGTGAATACTTAGCAAACGGATTTTAGTGGTTTTCTGATAAGCCAACAAAACAAGGAGTAAGTAACAAAGGTAACGAACAAACGGAGCAAGTGGCCCAATCCTTTCTTAGCAAAGGACAAGACGGTGGAAATACTTATAAAGACCAAATGTTCTCGAGGACACATGGGAATTCTGTCAAGTGCTTTCGCTTCAAATAGCTGAGTACTCTTCTCTGGTGTTGTAAGTGTTGTGTGGGTGAACCTGTGCTAACATACCGACTTTACTTGGACTAATACATACTTGTGATTAAACTCCCTGCAAACATCTGTAACTACAGAAAAGTAATTAAGATATAAATCTAACCACAACCTTAAACTCTAAGATCCTACGCTCCCTTGTGCAAAGGTGTCCTAACGAGGGTTCGGGTTTCTGTCGCTCCGGCAACCCCACAATTAGTAGCCAAATACACAATGCATTCCCCTAAGCCCATAAATGGTGAAGTATCATGTAGTCGACGTTCACATGACACCACTAGAAAAATAGCACCACAACTTAAATACTAAACCATGAATAATAACTCAACACAGATTCAGTACTAACAACATGACTTCTTTCATGTCCTCAAGAACACAACGAACTACTCACAAGATATCATATGGATCAAGATTAAAGATGATATGGTAATGGATAACAATCTGAACATAAACAATAATCCAGACATGGGGTGTCACTTTGGGTTGTACTCTGCACATAGAGCCTAGATCTAGCAGAAACAATACACAAGGATAGTATCGGCATAGCAAGATATTGTTACTTGTTGGGCCATGAAAATGCGTGTAATTCTTTTTATTGCGATTAAATGCAGAGGAGATTTGGTGCACATGTTTTAAATAAAAATAAAAAAATCATATATCTGTGTTAAAAAAAATTAAAAACAAAACAGAATGTAGTTTACACCGTAAACCTGCAAAATCCCAATAATATAAAAATATATTTTAAGCTGTACACCTTGTCATTTTTGTGTAGCTCGGAATACAAAATACTTCGAATTGATAATTCACGCATGTTTATGGGTACATCATTATAAACTTTTAGGATATTGTTTCAAGATTTTTGAAACTTATCACTGTAATGTTTAATTTTTTTAATAAGCACGGAGCACTAGAGCTCGGGTGCCAAAAGGAATTTCCACAATTAAATGTTATTATTAGTATTTAATAGTTTGCGCTATTACAAAGCCAGGAGCATGTCCTTGCTCCAACACAACCCCTCCACCAAAACTTAGAATCATGTCAAGCTCTCTCGGATCTCCCTTATCCCCTTCCTTCCTTGAGAATCTACCGGTGGTCAACATTGCCTCTTTCCCTCTTTTCCTCTGCCGGCCTCGCAGGTCGGAGGGGAGGGTGACATGGTTATACCCTACGGGTACACTAAATTGGTATATCTGGTCCAGCCCAAGGAAGACCCACGACAAGATACGCGGCCTGTGAAGATTTCGGATGTTCCAAGCCCATGACGTCTTCGGATCCTTGGAGAACAAGACTAGAATAGATAGAATTTCAAAGGGGACAAACCCTAATCTGTAACAGACTCGACCAAAATCCTGACTAGCGTACCACCAAAATCCCATGATCTATCTAGGAGTAATGCTGTAACAGAGAGTATTTTTAAGGTCGCAAAGCTCCTCGCAAGTCACTCAATGGTCCTTGCATGACAATCCAGGTGCCACAAGTGGCAGAACCCCATGGTCTTGCACACATCCGGTGCTCGACGACGGCCTCTAGTTCTCTAATCCAGCCGAGAATACGGAAGTAGATCTTCTGTCAGAACCCTTGCAGCACAATGGCGTGCCGCAGTTGCGTTGTCTCTTGCATGTATAGTTCTTCTAGGACTCTGAGCGGCGCGTCTACGTCAGCCTCAAGGTTGCGCGCACGCTGGCCGAGGCAGGCATGTCGTGCCCTGGTCGGACGTGCATTTGCCGATAGGGTGGCATCTCAACTAGACCCGCGTGCATGTGCCTGCCATCCCCGTGTCGAAGCCAGCTCGCCGGCGCGAGATCTGCCGCTAGATCTGCGGCGTAACCCGATCTACTCCATGCACTCCGACCTCTAGGGCCTCTGGTTTGAGGAGGAGTACACGGCGCGGCGTGAGGCCATCGAGGCCCACCTCAAGAACGTCGATGACGCTGACGAGGACTACTAGGAGGAGTTCGACTCCACCTCAAAAAACTAGGATGAGAATAAAAATGCATTTCATTCGTTCGGTTTGCTAAAAATAAGTTTTCCTTCATGCAGTGAGATAGAGAAAGCAGTAATACTACAGGGTTTGATGACATTATCAACATCTACTTCCGATTTTTGAATGTAGCTCTTGTGACTTTTGCCATTCCACATAAGGATTAATTACTGTTACAAAAAAGTATATGTACCAATTAATGCAGAAAAAATAAGGATCATTTACAAATTGTATAGGATTAATTTAATTCCACAAACAATATGTACTATATATATGAAAAACAGAAGCACTTTGTCCAAGACACTGGAGTCGGTACATTTTTGTACAGTTGGATTTCCATTTTAATGGATCGTAGCGACGCACGGGTTTTTAACTAGTCATCACGTCTTATATAAGAAATAAGAAAAGGAAAGAAAAACAGCAAAACAGAAGAGAAAAAATCCCAAACGGCGATCGAGGAGGGCGTCGGGTAACAGCCCATAATCAATGTCCAGACCAAATCAACGTCTAGTAACAGCCCATATCGGCGCACCTTATGTAGCCCAAATCAACGTCGGGTTTCTGCTGGCTCCGTATGTAGCTCGAGTGTCTTCATGAAGCCTACTCCCGAAGCACCCCTTATGTCAAGGATAGTTTGCCGTTTTACAGCAAGTATAAGATCTTTGTTAATGTGTTCTCGGTACACATACTATGCTGTAGTATTTTTTGAAATTCTTTTACTCCCTCCGTTTCAAAATAGATGTCTCACATTTGTCAAAATTTAGATGAACCTTTACATTATAGACTTCAAGCGAGTACTGCATAGGGCACGTTCCAACCAAGCAGAATGTAGGTTCCTTCCTCTATTAAGTTTACATATATTTTGGCTGAATAGATTGGTCTTTTAGAAATACCAAAAACTCCTATTTCCTGCTATCGCTTCACTTCATCCATTAATAATTTCATTGTCCTTGTGTTGGAACTGCAATAGGATAGATGAGAACCTAATTAGTTGTGATGGCCCTCCCGTTATGTTTGTTAGTTTGAACTACGAATTTATATACAGAAGGCACTGTTTGAATATCTCCGCGCTTCTCTCCTTGTTAGTTTTTGCGAATTTTTTTTAAATAATACGAATTAATTATTTAATTAGAGTTCTATTATGCGTTTTTTCAAATTTCCAGATCTAGGGCTTTGTCGGCCAGGCAAGCCGATCATCGGCCACGCCGTAATGTGGCACCATGCATCGGCCCTGCCTCACATGCAATGGTGGCCGATTGGCCCACTGGCTTGCCCCGGCCGATTGCCTAATCGTCGTGCCCGCCTAATTCCTGCATGATCAATGCAACCCTAATCTTCGCTGTTTTTCGTCAATCCTTGGCGATTTTTCCGCCATCGCTACGATTTTTCCGCTAGTACTTTTCCTTTGTTCCCGCCACTACTTCCCGCCCTTTTTTCGCCACTACTTCCGCCTTTTTTCCCGCCTATTCGCTTGCCGGTGCCTCTATAAATCCGGGCAACGAGATGTATCCTTTACCAGTTCTTCTCTTCCTCCTCTTACTCTCTCATTTCCCTCCTCTCCTCTGGCTCTCGCATTTTCCTCCCCTCCTCTCCACTATGACCGACGCTTCTCCCTGTCCTGTAGATATGTCCATTGGGCTTTCCTTCATAGCCAGAATTGTTGAGATAGGCAATACACCAGCCGACTGGGATACGTTGGTATCGAACCATGATGCTCTCGTTATACTTGGTAAGTCACTTTATCTAAGAGGGTGGAAACTGAAGACCCCAAATCAGGTGCAGAGCTTCTCGTGATCAAGGCAGGGACAAGCTCACCTTCAAGAGCGAAGCCCGCATGATGGAGGTGGCTAATACACCTTGGCCCTGGATAGAAGATAGCGAAGATGAGGATGATATCTTCATGCCGCCACCGGTTGGAAGCAAGGAAAGAGCTGAGTGGGACAAGAGGCAGGAGAAGAAGAAAGAGCAGCCAAGAAGAGTCATGCCGACATGACGAATGGCTGTGGCAGGGCTTGCATAGAAGAGAGCGAAGATGAGGATGATATCTTCATGCCGCCACCGTTGGAAGCAAGGCGAGCTGAGTGGGACAAGAGGCGGAGAAGAAGAAAGAGCAGGCCAAGAAGAGCAAGTGCGAGGATCGTCAAGGGAAAGGCGAGGCATCATCTAAGGGAAAGGGAAAGGCATCATGCTAGGGATTGATAGGACTCTTATTTATGTACCGCAAGTTATGTTGAACTGTGTTGCAAGTTATGTTGAACTGTGTTGCAATAAAAATCGTGAAATGATAGAATGATGTTTCATATGTAGGTAGATATATGTCTCATACATAAGTAGATGTCTCATGCATAGATAGACATGTCTCATACATAGATAAATATATGTCTCATACATAGATAAATATATGTCTCGGGTGGTGGGTTAGGGCGTCGTCCAACCGAACTGTGGGGCGGCCGAACCTGGGGAGGAATCACCGACCCGTGCTCATCGTCTTGAGTCTCTCTGTGTGGGGTCAGTGCAGAGTCGAAAATGTTCAGCCAATCGCTGCGTCATGAAATCCCGAGTGCTATGATCAACGTCTGATCGGTCAGCGGATCCGGACATTGAACGATAGCTGCATAGACCCCTGCATTCAATGCTCGCACATAAAAACAAAGTATGTAAGAACTTGACATGAAATGAGCCTCGACGCTTATCTTGTAAGACACATACCCTGTGGGCTGTGGGTGAAACCCGTAGTTTGGCATGGGAGGGTGACCCAAAGGCTCCGTGCTGCCACGGAACCTCCAGCGTGCAAAGGTGGCTGCTGCTGCCAATAGTCGAAAGAAGACTGATGCCACGTCGAACCTCCAGCCTGTCTGGGAGGAGGTCTCGGAGCCGTCGTGGTGTAAGCCGTGGGGGAGCTGTCGTGAGGCGGTGGCTGCTGCTGCTGGTGGTGCGTCGAGTGCCGCGGAGGACTGGTGCGGGTGGTGAGCAATGTCCGAAGGCGTGTGCGTGATAACCCGTGAATCGTGTATCTTCTCCTCCAGCGACTCAGCCAGTCTCCTGGTCCTGCCGGTGAATAAGTAGGGGTCCGGACGAAGAGCGTCGTACTCAGCACTCTCCGTCTCAAGATCGACTAACATTGTGCTCGCAAGAGACACCACAAGGTTCGCATATATAGATGGAAAACTATGTAATAAATAGGTGCATTAGATGAAGAACATACCGCGTGTTGTCCGCTGCCCACGATCGGGCTCGGATAACTATCCCAAGTAGCGCGCGCATCTCCTCCGGGTGAGATTGCTGCGTGATGCGTGGTGGCGCTCATGTAGCTATCCAAGTACATTGAACTCTTCCATGTCAAATGGCTCGTTCGAGTCCTGGACTGGGTTAGCGTGTCCCACTCCTGAACGTACACCCCAACCCTGTAGCCAACGTGGCGGTCTTGCTACTTCCTTCCTCGACAACCTAACATTTAACATGGTTAGTGTCATGTCAATAAATCATGTTAATATGGAAGTAATGTGTAAATGCAACATACGCGTGTACGATCAAGGAATGGCTCTCCGTGCGAGGATCAGCCAGCTGGCGAAGACCAAACTGCCTCATTACTCTATGTAGGCTCATCTCCTCTGCCTGCATGTCGAAGATGATCTTCGATTTTGTGAGCCAATACGGCTCGTCCCTGGCGCATAGTAAAGACATTTGTGCGGCGTCCCCATCCCTCGAATCTAGCAGCGGCTTCATTACCGTAGGGCTCCCACATCACCGAACTCGCTAGCGATCGTCAAACTGCTTTGACAAGGCGGGTAGCAACCCTCACCGATTGTGAAAAGCGTCTCTGCGAATAATAATTTGTTAGCTTCATGCATAGGTTATGTCAACTAAATAATGAGTGTAACAAGTAACTATGCACATACCTGGCGATGTGTCCAAACTGAACCGAAAGTAGGCAAGTCAATGTGGTCTGGATCTGGATCCAGAGGGTCGCCCAAAGTAGCTGTAGGAAAGGCGTCTCAACCATAACGTCCGGCCGATAGGAAACCGCTCCCAGACCAAAGCTGCAGGCATCCAAGCAGGCTGACTTGGCGCCCTCGTTGGCAACCACGCACATACCTCGATGCGTGGCCGCTAAGACCGCAGAACCCCAACTCCTCCGTATAATCATGTCAGCTAGTTGCATTGGCGATCTCAATGCGATAGGGATGTAGCGAAGTGATAGTGGTGACATGGTTCTCGGTGAACATCACCTTACCGAGAAGCCAAAGTATGTATGCCTCCAAGGACCGAGTGATTTGTGTCTCACAACCGAGTCTGGATAGCCTAGTTGGATCTGCATTAATGAAATATGGTTCGATAAGTAACCAGAGCGATAATGTGTACCAAACAGATGAAAAGAAGTTAGCAAACACACTGCATCCTAGTAACCAGAACTTGGGCCCGTGTTCTTCATACTCCAATGGTCTAGTAATACCGAATCGCCATATCCTGTTGCCAACCGGTGCTGAAGCGGTCCAATGGGCTGTCCAAAGGAAGTCCCAACAGGCATGACACGTCTGTAGAGTAGGAGCCATCTCTCCCGAAGTGAAAAGTGTGGGTCTCGGGCCTCCAACGGTCGACCAAGCATGTGAGCAATGAGTGGTCATATAGTAGGCGTGTAGAGTCTGCAGTGCCCTCAACCAAGCGAACAAAAGGTAAAATCCCAGCCCACTTCAACCTGCATGACCAAAAACGTGATCAATCATGTATCGCAACCCAAAAATACTCATATAATTCATATAATTCATTACTCGAAATCCTGACATCTCACCCGTCCAAGTATTGACCACAGATTCTTTCAGGTAGTAGGGAGACACGAACGATATTGTGTCCAACCCTAGCTGCCGACAAGCAGCAAGCACATGAGAGCAAGGCAGGTGAAGCAACTTTGGTTTGTTGCAGGTGCACTCGCAGGTTGGCCATTGCTCATTACCTATCTTCACCTCATGCGTTCTCAGTTCATTACCACACCCAAACTTATCGGTGGCTAGCCGCACCTCAAACCTTCTATCCTCATTACCTATGCACACGACGGTGTGTGACATACACTTCGCCATCTTCTTATCCATGTACCTCATAACCTTTTCACAGAAATGGGTGTTCGGATTGTTCATGATATGCATCTGAGCACCACAATAAATGGGTTCTAAAATATGAAATCGTGCCAGAATACCTTCGACTATGGCTGTCGAAGTGCCCTGTTACCTCACGAGGACAAAGTTATATGACTCAGCTAGGTTTGTAGTCATGACACCATACCTAGCTCCATGTGTCGTGTAGCAAAGACCACCTCTCCAAAGGCTCGTGCTCTATCCATGGAAGTTCTTGATCGATCTGCGAGCCTTCTCCTTGTACCAGTGGATCAAATCCAGCAAGTCACAAAGCCCTCGGTGATCTTCCTCACGAGGCAGCTCGGTAGCTTGATGTGCGATCGCTGCTTGATGTGCCTTTTGCGCAGCTTTCCTTGCCCTCACATGTTTCGAGTAAATTCATCGAGCTTTGCACGTATGAAATCGTGCTTCCATTCTTGGTTACCTTGCACAATTTTTGAAAAGATTCATGAGGTTCTTGTTTGAGAAGAAATTAGCACCAAATGGCGATGCACCATCGGCTTTGCATGTCAAGCCAAGGTGTTTGCTCTTCGGCCGTCTTACGGCATTCAGTATACTGCATGCCTATCATGAATGATGCACACATTGGGCTTGTCTTTCACAACTGCTATTTTGAGCTCAAGAACCATGTCCAACTTTCGGTGTTTCGCCTCCAAAGCAAATGCAAGTGGGACAATCTGATTGTTGCGTCTTGACCAATGGCGGTAAGGATATGACCCTTGTACTTGCAGTTAGAAAAGTACCGTCTACACATATCACGGCGACAATAAGTGAAAGCTTGGATGCATACAAAGAAAGAGAAGAACACTCGATGAAGCACCTTCACGGATGGATCCTCGGGTATCACATAATATTGTATGTCGACATAGGTTCCGGGTTTCTATCCTGCAAAGGTTGTCAGTTGTCGGACCACGAGTCATCTGGCGTCTCTAAACGACCAAACCTCTCCTCAAGAGCCCTTTGCTTTGCCCTCAAGCCTTGCCATACGAAATGGAGTACTTAAACCGGTCTTTACTTTCTTACTGGTATCAAGGCTTTGCACTCTACTAAGTCCGTGTAAAGCAGGAGCTAGAAGTGTGGAGGAGGTTAAGATGATCTTTAGGAACCTGTGTAGCTTACATGTGTGCTGCACATAGTCGCCACCAACCAAGTTGTGTCATACGCAGGACATAGGCATGCACCCTGGACAATTTATATCCACGCATTCCATTGTCAAGTATTTCTTAGAGGACACGGTTGTTTTCAAAACCCGTGTGTTGACATTGCCCAAGCAACGCATCTTGCAAATGTTGCTTGTCTTGATATCTGGCACCACAGGCAATTTCATTGCTGTGATATTCCCACAGAATCATGACCATCATCAACGGTCATTCGGTTGACATGTTTTGATTCCATGAAGCAGGAATCGGCATGTCCTCTCCACCCGCCTTCTCCATCGTAATCATCGGGTCATCGTAATCACCACTCTCTCCATCCATGTAATCCTCCTCTTCCATCATGTTCGCATGCCTCCATCTTCCTCGTCCGCATCGCCTCTCCACTATAGTCTTCTCCACCTCCGGCGACTACTCGCCTGATTCATAACCACCGCCTCCTCCTCCTCCTATCTCACTTTGCTCGATTCATAACCACCGCCTCCAGATCGACATAGAGTACATCCCGTAACTTGAATCAACACTATGGCGAAACATGTCCACCATCGATCTCCTTCAAGACAGGAAGCACTAATGCGCGAGGGTTTACATGCCTATCTTCACAGCCTTTTAACCACTTAAACCAGTCTCTGTCTTTATCTACAGGCCTTAAAGTCCAGAAAATATTTTTTCTTGACTTTGTCCATAATGCTTGCACGGTGTACGTCTCAATGTTATAGCCTAAACATCCTCAACCATTCCTTCAATCGACTAACAGTCCACGTTTGAGGCGATCAAATCTAACTGTGTACATAAACTCTCCAGATCTGCTCCAAAGTCATTTGTTCAACATTCCCATGACCGTAATAAAACGAACTGCACTATATTGGTCATCTCTGCTGACATAAAATAAACAACCTAATCAATTAATTATCGACAACGCGTATAACTTTGGACAATGCTTACAAATATTCTAAAAATTATGATATTATTGCTATCGGTCAAATATTGCTACTAATCTACCGGACAAATATTTGTGTCTAACCCATCAGTCACCAAATATTCTAAAAAATATGATACTATTGCTACCGGTCAAATATTGCTATTAATCCACCGGCCAAATATTTGTGCCTAACCCATCGATCAAATATTATTACTAATCCACTAGACAGGTATTATAATAGACAAGCATACGCACGTACGTAACCATATACAATAACCGTGATTATCGAGAGATTAAAGTTTACCCTTGAAGCGAGAGAAGCCGCTCGGTCCACCACCACAGCACCACCACAGCTCCACCACCATTGCCATTGCTCCACCACAGCTCCACCACCGTTCCTCCAACAAATCAACACCAAATCGCGCTATGAGCTAACCCATCCGTAGATCGGGCTACCACTATCTCTCTACTGCCTTTGGATTGAAGTTTCTGTGGTCAAATCTCGCTAAATCGGGAAAAAATGGAGGTTTTTGGGGCTAGAACGAAGAATGTGAGAGAGAAAAGCGGCGTCGCGGTGGAGAAGAAGGAGTCTTGGCGGCAAGGCGCGTCGCCTTATCTGCCCGGTCGGCCTGGCCTGGCGATTAGGCGTCGGCCTGGCCGGCTGGACCTGTCGACCGTTGTGGGTCCATGGCCCCAGCCGACCTGCTGTCGGCTGGCCATTGTCGAGCCTGGCCGACAAAGCCCTAGATCTGGAAATTTAAAAAAACGCATAATAGAACTCTAATTAAATAATTAATTCGTATTATTTAAAAAAAATTCGCTTAGTTTTTCAAGTGCAAATAACCTTATGATCAGCATTGTTCGTCACCATGTGATTCTCAATGCAGATGGTTTATTATGAGCATATTAGCTGGTTCATGTACATACTCGTACCTTAATGCTGATGCACTGATGCAGCTTAATTAGTCTAGAGAAAAATATCTTTCACATGCTGCGTGCTCTTTTTTGCATTTACTTCCAATATGGTAATCACTTATTCTTGTTTACCTCGGCTGAATATGCTTCTAGCATAAACATATTCTCACATGATTGTGCTTTGG
Organism: Avena longiglumis; assembly: GCA_030063025.1. Classification (NCBI taxonomy): domain Eukaryota; kingdom Viridiplantae; phylum Streptophyta; class Magnoliopsida; order Poales; family Poaceae; genus Avena; species Avena longiglumis. Next base: position 592,790,841 of record CP125973.1, read on the forward strand.
GAAGTCAAACCTGCAGCTATCCAGCGCGCTGAGCCGAGCCTTCTCCGCTTCAGTGTAAGTAATGAAAGCCTGAAACTCGTGGATGGGAAAATGAAGATGGATGAACCATTCTCATACTTTTGCTGACAGCCATTCAAAAGTAAGTGATGACGACATGACCTTGCACGGATTGAAGCATTGCTCTTGTATTCATCGCATGTACCTAACTCGTCGATTTTGTGTTTTCAGGCTCTCTGTTCCAATATGCTGCCAGGCACTCTCCTCCGAGAATCAAGCATCTGGTAGCCCCTGTTGAGTCGAGAAGTATGGAGGTTAAATTCACAGATGTTGAAATGCAAGACTGAGGTGAGGGACTGCTGATTTCTATGTCATTTTTGGCACATGGTGAATTCTTGTGGTGATTAGCTGCCATTTTCTGCACAAGAATGAGTGAAGGCATGTGCGAATTCTGGTGTCTGAGTTGACACCGTGCATCTCAGGATGAAATTGTTTCGAAAATCAGACAAGGTTCGTGTCTCTGTCATTTATGTGTGTTGTTCAGCTAGACACTCGCTTTAGAACTATATCGTCATATTTTTTAGGAATTTTAGTACCACGGTTGATAAACATCGTTGTTGTTAGCAACCTAGCATCCATAGTTAGTGTTTAACCTGTATTAGGTACATTTATTTATGTACATGGTTCAGGTTGTTGATCTGTTGTGTCCTGATATAATCCTCCATTCAATATGGTCTAGTATTTTTTAAAAATGTTGTATTATCATTTTGAAACTTTCACTTGGTGGTTGCTTCACAAAAACATCTTGTTTTTTGCACTCGGAAAATGAAAAATGGCTTTTCGGTGCGACGAAAAGAAAAACTTCCTCCTGCAACATTGTTCACCATCCCATGATACACATGTGTGCATAATATGGACACATTATGGCAAACTATACCGTGATTCTCGCAATAATATTAGTCATTTGACCTGAAATTCAGAAAACCTCGATTGAGATAGGTCATTTTGTGAAGGATTTATTGAGACTCAATGAATATACCAAGTCTGGTATTTTTCCATGCAACTATGTCATATAATATGACACCACGCGAAGGTTTTGCATTGTTTCAATCGTTTTTGAATTTTTTATGCCCATTTCAAACTATCGTCAACCTTTCTAAATCGAGGGGCATGAAGATTCTTAGATCGGGGCTGAGCCTCACTAAACTTGCATTATATCTCTGATGAAATAGCATATTGTGAACCTAAAAATGATTTTTGCAAAAAATCATGAGCAATATATCATGTACCTATAGTTCAAATCTAACTCATTTTCTGCCGATTCGGTTTACGAGAGGTGAACGGAAAGGTTTAAGATATCCAGGTTGGGAAATTGTCCATTCAATATGGTCTAGTATTTTTAAAAAATGTTTTATTATCATTTTGAAACTTTCATTTGGTGGTTGTTTCACAAAAACACCTCGTTTTTTGCACTCAGAAAATAAAAAATGGCTTTTCGGTGCGACAAAAAGGAAAACTTCCTCCTGCAACATTGTTCACCATCCCATGATACACATGTGTGAACAATATGGACACATTATGGCAAACTATACCGCGATTCTCGCAATAACATTGGTCATTTGACCTGAAATCCAGAAAACCTCGATTGAGATAGGTCATTTTGTGAAGGGTTTTTTTGAGACTCAATGAATATACCAAGTCTGATATTTTTCCATGCAACTATGTCATATAATATGACACCACGCGAAGGTTTTGCATTGTTTCGATCATTTTTGAATTTTTATGCCCATTTCAAACTATCGTCAAACTTTCTAAATCAAGAGGCATGAAGATTCTTAGCTCGGGGCTGAGCCTCACTAAACTTGCATTATATCTCTGATGAAATAGCATATTGTGAATCATGAGCAATACATCATGTACCTGTAGTTCAAATCTAACTCATTTCCTGCCGATTCGGCAGGAATTTGTCTTTTTTAGAGAGGTGAACGGAAAGGTTTGAGATATCCAGGTTGGGAAATCGTCCATTCAATATGGTCTAGTATTTTTTTTAAATGTGGTATTATCATTTTGAAACTTTCATTTGGTAGTTGCTTCACAAAAACACCCCGTTTTTTGCACTCGGAAAATGATAAATGGCTTTTCGGTGCGAAGAAAAGGAAAACTTCCTCCTGCAACATTGTTCACCATCCCATGATACACATGTGTGCACAATATGGACACATTATCGCAAACTATACCGCGATTCTCGCAATAACATTGGTCATTTGATCTGAAATCTAGAAAACCTCGATTGAGATAGGTCATTTTGTGAAGGTTTTTTTGAGATTCAATGAATATACTAAGTCTGGTATTTTTCCATGCAACTATGTCATATAATATGACACCACGCGAAGGTTTTGCATTGTTTCGATCGTTTTTGAATTTTTTATGTTCATTTCAAACTATCGTCAAACTTTCTAAATCGAGGGGCATGAAGATTCTTAGATCGGGGCTAAGCCTCACTAAACTTGCATTAGATCTCTGATGAAATAGCATATTATGAACCTAAAATGATTTTTGCAAAAAATCACGAGCAACATATCATGTACATGTAGTTCAAATCTAACTCATTTCCTACCGATTCGGCAGGAATTTACCTTTTTTACGAGAGGTGAGGTTTGAGATTCCTAGGTTGGGAAATTGTCCATTCAATAAGGTCTAGTATTTTTGAAAAATATGGTATTTTTATTTTGAAACTTTCTTTTGGTGGTTGCTTCACAAAACACCCGACGGCTTTGCCGTCGGCATAGGTCTGAAACCTACGCCGACGGCTTTGCCGTCGGTGTAGACTTGACGCCGTTGCTCTGCCGTTAGCCCAATGGGCTACGCTGACGGTCCTGTTTACGCTGACGACGGCCGTCGGCCTATTTATTCTACGCCGACGGTAAAACTGGACCAACGACCCGTCAAGCTACGCCGACGGCCCCGACATTTTGCCGTCGGCGTATAAAAAGGCCGTCGGCCTATTTGGTTATTTCCGTAGTGACTCACTGCACGCATGTCTTCTCTCTCATTTCATATTCAGGCAGATGTCTTCTCTCTCATTTCATATTCAGGCAGACATGCTACTGAAACATTTTCTGCAGCAAGCTTAGGATTTGGAGCAGGTAACACGGCGTGGTGCTTAATTTAAACCTAAGAGTACTGCCATTGGTAAGTGGCGATTCAAAACTAATCCGTCGCTGTAGCTCCTAGTCAGCTATATGGTCGGCCCACATGAATAATTAATAGAAAAGGAGACGGACAAGAAGAAAGATAAACGACAGTTTTGGCTCTCATGGCCGGCTGGCATCTCCCACATCAATATTCGGCTGACCGAATTGTGTTTCTTTATGTCTCTACCGCATGACCGCTGCCGATTGCTAGTTATACAATGTATACACTCGATGACTTTTAAAATGCCACCAGCTGCAAGTTATTAGTCAAGAAAAATATAGAGCATTATTAAGATAGTCTAGCTAAAAGTACATGTTATTAGCTGCTCGTTAATTCAATGACATGTGAAAAGGTTCTCGAATTAACTGCTCCATCTACAACAGTTAATTCGAGAACCTAGCATGTCATCTAATTTATACTCTAGTAGATGGACAAGAAAGTTAGCGACAAGTGTGAGTTTTTAAAAGACTGTTGTTGCCATGATAGACAACGAGCAACGACTATATGTATACTCGGGGGCTTGAAGACTTGATCGGCATATGAAGTATTTGTTTTCAAATGGCAATGCCAGCAACCTAGTAGCATGGACTTTGACACCATCTGTAGGATAATTAGTCAAGAAAATTGTGTACTCTCTTCGTCTCAAAATAGATGTCGCGTATTTGTTAATATTTAGATGAGAATTTAAACACTATTTAGTATATAGATTTATTTAAATTTTGACAAACCTGCTAGAGACGCGGGGGGAGTAGTAGTAGTATGCTTAGGGTAGTAGGGAAGCTAAAGATGTTTAAAGCCTTGAACACTTGAATATCCTAACAAAACCATCAAGTAGTTAGTGGGCAAATGCTGCTTTCAATATAAAGCAGGGCTTTTAGGCCATGCATTGTTCTAAAAAATAGTTAGTCAACAAGACCGTAGCGACGCCTCAACGAAACAGGGCAGAGACAATTTTTGATGTTTGACCCAATGCTCATGGGTGACAAGTGGGTGGGTGTTTTAATAGTCGGACCAGTGAATCTTAACTGGAGTACTTATTTATGGATCACTATAATATTGTTGATTAATTTGTACTACTAGTTGGAACAACGGTGTACATACAATATAATCAACGACCGCGCGACTGCACACAAAACAATGGACACTGCTGACTACCTAGAGACGGAGGAGAGAGGCTCAGATGGAGATGCTGTTGGGGATGCCCAAGCCCGAGAGGCCCTGGCCTTTGTCGCCGGTGAGGTCCGACGTGTTGGGGTACAACAGCGTGTACGGCATATTCGCCGGTCCGTTCCTGTTCTTGAGCGCTGGGTCCTGGTTCATTGTCATGATCCGCTTCTCGATCTCCACCAGCCTTTTGCCGAACCTCTCGAACGCCTCCAGGGCCATGGCGTCCGACGTCCACTCCGGCGTGTCACGCTGCCCAAGGTACACCTCGTCCGAGGAGTGCTTCGACAGGGTCTCGATGAGGGTGATGCCAATGAAGCTCTGGAACTGGCTAGTGAAGGTGTGGATGAACACCCTGTCGGCCTCCTCCCCGCCGCGCTCCAGCTGTGTGTACTCCTCGGTGCCGGGCTGCGGCATCTTCTGCCGGCTCACCGTCGGCCGGTTCGGGGGGTGCCCCGCATATGGGTACTGCCCAAAGTTTACTGCCGCATGCAGGGCGGACGCCACCCAGATGATGGTGGTGCACGTCTTGACCAGCTCCTCCACGGTTTCCATCTGGGGCCACCAGTCCTTGTCCTTGAGGTCGCCATGCCCGACCTCGCGCACCTCTGTCCACCACTCCTCCAGCTCTTTGTCGTCCTGGAGCACGTAGTCGTTGGGGTAATAGATAGCCAAGTACTCTTTCACCCATTGCTCGATTGCCCACCAGATCACGAGCCCGTCTACGGCATATGGGTAATCCTTGAGCAGCAGACGGACGCCGTATGGGCTTGAAGGGTCTGGCACAGCCATGCCCCTGCAGGCAGATGCAAATTTGTCTTCAGCTAAATATTCGTTTAAATTGCATGAAACTTTTTTCCTTCTTTTTACCTTTTGACGAGATCGTCCGGGAGGCCCTGCTCGGTGAGTTTCCACTCCCTGTACACCACTGAAGACATCTCGAGTGCGTACTTGCCTGGGAAGATAGTCAGCTCAAAGATGCCACCAGCATTGATGAGTTTTGTCCGTGCCAGGGCGTTGATGTTCATCGTCTCACGGTAGTGTGGGCTCAGCAGTTTGTGCACGGGATGCACCACACTCAGTTGCCTGTTCGTCGCAATCACAAACGGCTCCATCACCGCATGTGTGTTCAACCTACAGAAACAAACTCAAAAAGCTCAGCGCTGATTTGTTGGTATCTACATATACTGATGTCGCGAGTTGCATACCAGTGGCTGATCAGTTGATGCCAAGCAGAGTCATTGACGCAGGCGTAAGCCTTGGCAAGCTGCCAGATCTGTCCGTCAACTCCCTCTTTAGACGGAGGATACACGGTGCTCTCCGCGCCATGATGGAGACCTTCGCGGTGTGGCAAGCTCAGCTCAATGGCCAAGGGCTTCAGCGTGCCATCAGCCTTGAGGAAAAGCAGGGTCCTGGAAGCGTAGATGTAGTTGCCTTCCAACTTGTTGATGCGCTCCAGAAATGGCATGAAGCTATCGTGGTGATCTAGAATGTAGAGCCTGTTGCTCTCCAGTGCCTGCACAGCATCTCATTAGAAAACTCAGCTCTGGCACACTATCAATTTGAAGCTTAATGATTCAGCACACCCCGTTAACGGTGAGGCCATCTTCCAGGTAAGGCTGAATTTGATCTTCAGTGATTTTGCTTGTCTGGTCCCCGTATACACTGTAATCTAGACTACTTTTTACAGGGAACTCCTGTGATCACCAAAAAGAAATCTCACTCGATTATGTGAGGCAATTAACGGGTTTATCATTATAATTTAAAATAACATATATAGGCTCGAACCGTCACACGTTTGATGCAGACTGGGTTAACGCCTGCAAGCATCTCCCGCGTAAACTCCTCATCTGTCCTCCAAGCAAACTTATCTGGGATATGTAAGAAAATAAGTTATAGTATCAAATATAAGAAGTAAAGCAAGCTTACGGTATAATCATATGGATTCTTGCACTTATGCACATATATCTTATTACCTGATTTGATAACTTGTGGAAGGGGAAGGTTTAGTAAGTTGTCGCCAGCAACCGGTAAAATGCTTTTAATAAACTCAAAGGGGATCTTCTTCTTGATCTCTGCTAGCGCAGGGCTATGGGTTACTTGCAAATTGCCATCATAGAGATCATAGATGTGTTGAAACGAATCAAATTCTTTCGGTGCCGTGTCAACATAGCTCCTTATTATTGGAATAATACACTCGGTGATGGCCTTGAGAGAGTACGCAAGGTTGTCGGACAACTTGAGATGCCCAAAGCGCTCATCGCGTGGGACATAGGTTTCCAGGCTCAGTATACCGCCAGGGCCTTGTTCAACAAAGATAAATCCTCAATACGAGTCCAATTGCAAGGTGACATCCATTTCCAAAAAAATTGCAAGGTGACATGATTGTGCAGAGTTGAAGAGATAACACACTGAACTCACTTGAATTTTTTGGGCGTCGGCCTGTTCTAGCACGGCGGGGGTAGGGAAGTTCTTGGCTGCCGCCGAGGACGGGCCGTCCATATGCCGCGCCCCTCTCTGGCTCTTCGAGGTCATTGTAATAGTCATAGTGATATGCCCGGTCATGCTTATAATAGTCTCCAATTATACGGTCACCTCGGAGATTTTTGAGTTCGTTCTGGCGGTATCGGACCAAAAGTGCGGGCATTTTGCTGGGTAGGTAGGTCTGCAAAATGCAAGAAAAAAAAAGCGTGACGGATTATATTTTCTTTCTAGCTACTAGGTGAAGGAATCAGATCCTCTAATGTAGAGGAGCAAAGTTAGAGAATCTACGGTATCCTAACTTCTCTTCTTCCAAACATTATGATTAAGACCAAAATAGCTTAAATTAATTGATCTAATATGATTTTTGTTATGCGTTTTGAGTAATTATAAACATACAAAATTATTATGTAATAAAATTTTGTTTAAACTTTTAATGTCTACAATGATTACCTACAGTAATTAAATTATAGTACATAATAGGGTAGTTAAGCTATAGTACCCTGACTTTGCTCCTTGATTTTTTCTGATTTTGCTCCTCTACGTTAGAGGATCCAGCTCCCTAGGTGAAGCGCGTCCAAAATGAGAAATGGGTTGTTACTCACGTCGTTGGCGAAGAAGACACGGTCATCTCCCGGAGAAATCCAGGAGTTTGCGACGAAGACGACGGTGCCCTTGCCTGGAACGCCGTCGAGGGTGAGCGTCTTGAGGAGGAACTCGGAGCGGTTGGGGTTCCTGACGATGACCGCGCCAGGGATTCCATGCGACTGGTCCGAGTAAAATGCTACCTTGAAGACCGACTCCCCCGCCGCCGCGGACCTCATGGTGACCACCATCTCGTCGAGGTACGCCGCCCTCCCCACATAGCCACTCTTCCCACTATCTGCGACCAAAAGCAAAAGAAAAAACAGCGCGGTACATATATTAATCTGGCTGTCCTCCTTTTCGTTAACGTTTCAGCTCTTGATCCATGCATCCAGGACATGATAGAAAATCCGTGGTTTTTATTCTTCTTTTTCTAAAAGTAAAATAAAATGATCCTCAAGTTAAAAATCTGACACCATCATTATCATCATCATCATTAATTTTTTTTAAAAAAAAACCAAATACTCTCTCCGAACCATATTAGTTGATTTGATTTGTCTAGATTCGAATGTATTCAAATCTAGACAAATTCAAGTCAAAGTACCGGTAGTACTGACGATTCATGCGAGAAGAAAACGCCCAAAGAGAAGTAATAGTACCCACGATTCCTGCTGCACACGCATAGGAGAGGAGAGGGATGAAAGAGAGGGGACGGAGCGCTGCTTACTGGGGTCTGGCGCGGTGGCGCTGACGAGGCGGAAGGAGATGCCATCTTTCTTGCCGAGCATCTGGTGGACGCCGTCGAGCAAGGAGCTGTGGTAGTCGCTGCCGATGTCCATCACGTCCTTCTTCACCAGCACTGCCGTGCCCCGGATCCAGGTCTCTTGCTTCTTCTTCCCCGTCACCCGTTCCAGCTGGATCTGCATCGTCTGTCTCTGGCGGAAACAGCTCAGCTCAGAAAAACAGGGGAGGCTGCCAGCAGCGCTTTTAGGAGGAGATTCCTCACTCTGTGGCGCAGTTGGCACTTTACTTGCGCGAGCTTCGACGACCAATACCATATATATTTATTTTATTATAGCAAATAATACACGGTAACCGGATTATAAAATAAAGGCTAAAAAAATATTAAAATATCTAGAAAAGTGTAAATTTGGAATTCTTAGGCCGAGCGCTTTCCTAGGCACTTAAGCTAAGAAAATAAACGGGAAATCAATCCTACCGTCCATTTGTTTTTAAAAACGAGCATATATTAATATTACAAGATATCAGTTAAACCCAGCCTCTATAACAACGCATTGCCCTAGCGGACATACGGATACATACAGCCAAAAAAAAGAATTATAAAAAAGAAAAATCCCGCTACAGTAGCTTATTCGCTGAAACAGCGGTACAACCACCACCAAGACAGCACCAGCTTCTCCAAAAGCAACGCCTCCAAGAACGGAGCAGTGCACAAACACCATATCGCCCGATCAAAGATCCTAGGTTTCACCCTGAAGAAAGTCCAAGCTTTCAAAACAATACATACAACAATGTCATTGCCGGGCACAACAAATTAAAGCCAGACCCTAGGTTTTCACCCTAGAAGGTAAGTCTGTAAACCTCTCATGTGCAGTCGTCCCCACTTGCATGTCACTGCTCCAAGTCACGAGTCACCAAGTCAATTCCTTATCATCATCCAGACTCGAACCACCATTGTCATGTAGGGATCGCAGCATAGAAAACAAAAAATTTCCTACGATGAGAATAACTATGTACCAAGATCTATCTATTAGATACAAGCAACGGCCGGATGTATATCCGTAGAGAACATATTCTTGAAGACCAACAAAGCTTAACGAGGTTGAACTCGTGGTTGATATAGACGATCTCTTGCCGATCTCAAGATCGAGAGGAAGTCCTAGCACCACAAAGGCCTTAAAACAATTGACAATACTTTGGGAATCAAGACCATAATCGGTACTAATATCACGAAAGTTATCAGTTTTCATAAAAGATTTAATGCATTCATAATCATAGTTTATACCTGACTTCCTTCCTTTGTCATTCTCCCAAACTTCAGTATTCTCTTAAATACGGTCTAGGAGATCTCATTTAGCTTCTTACTTCATACGTGTGAATGATCCAGCACAGGAAGCATCTAGTAAATCTTTATCATGAAGAGAAAGCCTAGCATAAACGTTATTGATAATAACATTGTTAGGGAGTTCATGAATAGGACATTTAATAATTAGCAAATTCAATCTCCCCCAAGCTTGAGATGTACTCTCTCCATCACGAGGCCAAAAGTTATATATCAGATTCTTATCCTTATGAATTTCACTGGGAGGATAGAATTTAGAGTTAAAGAGAGGTATTATTTCCTCTCATTCCATGGATTGCCCATTCTTCAGCAGCTTATACCATTCTTCGGCTCTTCCTTTCAAGGATATAGAGAGTAACTTCTTCTTCACCTGTTCAGTTGTGATACCTGCACACTTAAACAATCCACATAATTCATGGATAAAAAGCAAGTGATCACCAGGGTGGACAGTTCCATCCCCTAAATAATAATTATCCATAACACGATCAACAATACTTGTAGGTATCTTAAAAGGATCTATCTCAACAGGTGGTGGTTCATCAACTATCCTAACAGTGTTAGTAGTTTTCCCAAATAGAAAACCAAGTGGGTTATCAATATTGGAAACAAAGTAACAAACAGGAATAAAAACAATATTCATAGTAGAAGTTTCCTTTACCAGTTCCACTCTTCAATAGCGCTTCACTCCCCGGCAACGGCGCCAGAAAATAGTCTTGATGACCCACAAGTATAGGGGGTGTATCGTAGTACTTTCGATAAATAGGAGTGTCGATCCCAACAAGGAGCAGAAGGTGTTGACTAGAGGTATGGAATAGCAAATCTCTGTAAATACTTAGCAAACGGATTTTTAAGGGTTTTCTGATAAAGCAAGGAAATAAAGTACAAGTAATAAAGACAACTAACAATTGCAGTAAGTGGACCAATCCTTTCTTAGCAAAGGACAAGCCGGTGGAAATACTTATAAGGACCAAACGTTCTCGAGGACACATGGGAATTCTGTCAAGTGCTTTCGCTTCAAATAGCTGAGTACCCTTCATTGGTGTTGTAAGTGTTGTGTGGGTGAACCTGTGCTAATCTACCAACCTTACTTGGACTAATACATACTTGTGATTAAACCCCCTGCAAGCATCCGCAACTACATGAAAGCAATTAAGGTATAAACCTAACCACAGCCTTAAACTCTGAGATCCTACGCTCCCTTGTGCAATGGTGTCCTAACGGGGGTTCATGTTTCTGTCACTCCGGCAACCCCACAATTAGTAGCCAAATACACAATGCATTCCCCTAGGCCCATAAATGGTGAAGTATCATGTAGTCGACGTTCACATGACACCACTAGAAGAATAGCACCACAACTTAAATACTAAACCATTGAATAATATCTCAACACAAATCCACTACTAACAACATGACTTCTCCCATGTCCTCAAGAACTAAACGAACTACTCACGAGACATCATATGGATCAAGATCAGAGATGATATGGTGATGGATAACAATCTTAACATAAGCAATAATCCAATGGTTCGACTCACAAGCATCAACTACAATAGTAATCAACACCGGGAAAGTTTCCCCTACGAACTATGCAAGTATTCAACACAATTTTTAAAACTGGATGGAGTGGTGATGATGGTGCTGGTGGAGATGATGGTGTGGATGATGATGATCCCGATGAAGTATAGCTTGACGATGGTGTTGATGGCGACGATCTCCCCTCTTCGAGAAGGAATTTCTCCGGCAAAAATCTGTCTGCCGGAGAGCTCTTTTTCTCTCGGTGTTTTCCGCTCCGTAGAAGGCGGCTGAATCTTTCTATGGTCTCCCCCATGTAATAGGGTGTCGAGGAGAATATATAGGCGAGAGGACGGAGCCATAGGTGGGCCACACCCCCTGTAGGCGTGGCCTAGGATGGCCCGTGCCTGGGGGTGTGGACCCCCTGTGGCCCATCTCCGCCTCCCCTTCTGGTATTCTTCGTCTGCTGGGAAAATATGATATTCCATAGTTTTTTTGGTATTTTTATGATCTTCGCGCAATTGCATCAAAACACCTCTTTTTGCATCAGAATCCTGACTCCGGCAGTTTATCCTCCAAGAATCATCCAACATGAAAAAATAGATGAAAAGACATAAGTATCACCTCTTAATAAGAAATATATCAATGAATAGAGTCAAATTATGATATATAATGGTGATGCAATATGGACGTATCAACTCCCCCAAGCTTAGACCTTCGCTTGTCCCCAAGCAAAAACTGAGCTCAGTAAACATGTCCACAGGTTTATGGAGTGAAGAGTCTATAAAAGAATACGGACAAGAAACATCACACTTACCATTACACAACTCATAGAAGAAAGCAACTCACCATTATATAAATTAGCTTGCAACAAGTACAGGAGTCACAATAGAGATGCATAAATATAAATAATAATTGGAATTGGTAAACTTTGTTCTTGGTCAGAGAACAGCTGGCAACAGTTTCACAAATAAAGCTTTTGTAGAAGTTTTACAACAGGAGTACTCTTTGCTCAAACATAAAAGTTTTTTCACAATGATGGCTTTCAAAGTAATACTCAATAGATAAGAGTCATGTGCAAACAAGGAAGATAAAGAACATGATTGAATAAATCATCATATGAATGCTTGAAACACAAAAACTCAAATGCTTGTTGGAGATAGAGAGGAAGTAGGTTTACTGACTCAAATTAGAAATAGAAGAAAGGCCCTTCATAGAGGGAACAGAGATTTCAAGTTCATAAAGAGCTTCCAAAAGATTATGGTACTTACTAGCTTTGAGCTCTCATTACCCCTATCATAAGCATCTTGAGGTGGTTAAGGTTAATGTGAACAAAGATGGAGTATATGCTTGATGAAATATAAGTTGGCAATCTCATGTCCCTTGAGTACGAGGGACGCTCCTCATGCTACTCAACTTTAGTTACCAGTAAGTTCTTGTCATAGTAAGTGCATGCGTATCATAGAGAACCGCCAACAGGGTACCCCTTGCACATGCTATAGGAGCTTTCCCATAACAAAATGACAAGGCTAGCAGACAATGAGCATCGCAGCAATCTTCTTATTTACTATGGGAATATGGTGTGTTTTTTCTCTCTTTCCCTTTTTTTTCTGAATCTCGTATCTCCTTTTTTATAAGAAGAATGCTTCATAGATGTCATTATGGTGATGCTGCAAGTATGCTTCTTTTTTAGGCTAGCGGCCCAGGCGTTTCTCTAACACAAAATACATAACTCCATGGACTTACAAGATCCCCTTTTATTTCACACCGATGACATCCGCAAACAAAAGAGCATGGTATCAACTGGGTATGTATTTACAGGTGTTGAAAGCGTTCCCCGTGACAGCACGGTTCTGCTAATCCCAACGTATAGATGCTAGCATATACAACTTTGATGACACAATGGTTAAAGTTTATTGGGGGCAAGAAAATAAGGTGTGCTATCAAGTTCGTGAGAGCTTTACTAACTAGTTTTCACATAACAAAATAATTTTTAATCCAAAAGGTAGATGAAGCTTGAGAATTTGCTTGGAATAACAATAATGCTAAAAGGTAGATAGGGTGGACACAAATGGAACGGGTTTTGGTTTAAAGGGATTGGATGCATGAGAAGTTGTAACACCCTCAGAATCGGACCTATGCAAGTTTGGGCAAAATTCACCAAACCCGCATAGAAACGATTCAAAGGTGCCCACCAGGCACTTTCGTGCGGGTGGAAAACAAAGTAATAACATTACACAACAGTCCTCGATGGGACCCACAGAACAGATATATATACAACAGCGACTCAAAGAGTCAAGAAAACAGAGATAATATACAAAGATCCAAATCACCTTGAAAACGATAGAGCGTCCAGCTACGGACAAGATGCAAATGGGGCTAAGAGCCCTGAAGAATAACCAATGGCGTCCATAACCCTTGAGCCAAGCCAAGGGTAACCTGCTAACGACGTCGATCTCAAACCTGCTTAAACAAAAGGGGTGCCGAAAGGGCAAAGGAAAAAGAAGGAGCGTCGATCGAGGCCAAGACACTCATGAGGCTAGAATTCGGTCCTCGCCTACATAGGTATGGTGGCGCAGCGGCAAAGATGCACTAAACAACCTATAGAGACTCGATACAACTGGCGGTTATCAGAGAGGGACGAGAATGACCTATCCGGATCCCACCTGAAGCTAACACCAAACAAACCCATCCTGGCGTTTCCCCCTCGAGACCAAACGAGGAAGTCAACCGAGGAACTCACAGTTGGCGGTTTATTTATTCGATTATCGCAGCAATTACTAGTCGTATAGATAATCGTCACGATAAAATAAGCGAAAGGCAGTTTTAATTAACCATTCCGTTATAGTTGGAACACTTACTAATCGATGAATGGCATGAGATAACCCTTAAACCCAGCAGTTGTTGGTACTTTTATTCAGCCATTCCGCTTGAAGTTGCAATACTTACTAGTCAGTACAATGGTCATGGCGACAACTTAAACAAGCAATTGTGGGCGATTATTTAGCCATTCCATTATAGTGAAGCTAATTACTAGTCATTATAAGTCAAATTTATAGCAATAAACTTTAGTTATGCTTGTCTATGATCAAGAACTGTGCTCCAAGTCGTCCATATCCATGGACACGGCTTTGAAAAGTTTTACCCGCCGGGTGCACCAATAGCAACACACGCCGATCACCTCGGAAAAACCAAATCAAAACCCAACGAGGCTTTCACATCGAACAATCACAGGATTCAGAAATATTTCAGGGTCCACCCTTAAGTAGAATCCGCAACGGAGTAAGCAAGCTCGAATCGGCCTCAAGGTTTGGGTAATACGGTCAGTGAACGATTGGGAACCCGAAGTGTGGCTGGGCTTGTCGACACCGCGGAATCGTGTCCCGATCCTAAACAGACAAAGTGTGCTCCTCGCACAATTTAAATACGAAAGTAGCATGGCATAAGTACAGGATAGTAAAACACCTCAAACTAGTTTGTGGCCCCAAGAAATATGCGGAATCAAGCTCGCGGCTGGGGGTCCCATATACCTCCGGATGTGGATAGCGCGATAAATCAAGGAACAGGAATCAAGTACTGGGTCTTACAGGGACACAAGTGGGCTCGAAACCAAATATTTTCTATCACCCACCGATGCCTCCGCTTATTTCAATTTTAGTTGTTAAACAGAAATTAAAGTGACGATAAGTAAAACTAGAATCATCTCCAACCTCAACATGCGGCAATACATCAAGAATCGGCATATGACGACACACATCAGCACTTGAGCAAGCAACTACGACGCGCAAGTCCAACTATCTACCAAACAACAGGTAATAGGGTGTGTCCAAGGCAATATGAGGCTGCAGGGAAATATCACGGGTACGGAACTAAAGCATCGCAACACAGATAGCAATAGATCAACAGGAGGGAATAAAACACTATAAAAGTAAGATAGGTAGAAAGGGGGAGATGCTCGCCTGAAAACATTGTCGAAAGGTTCATCCGAAGATCGGGGCGAAGCTCACATCAACTCAACGGCCTTATCCGTGAAGAAGCAAAACACTAGAATAAACACCGGATGCAATATTTAATACTACGGCAAAAGATCGGGCATGATGCATGTATGATGCATGACATGGCAAAGGTGCAATGCAATTAGGTCATATTAAGCGGAACTGGGGTCCCGCCAATTAGATAGATGGTTCTAGTTGTTTAACTACCCCGCAATTTAAATGTTGTATTAGCATGGCCAAAGATAGCATCGGGTTCGCTACACAAATTTAAATGAGGCCGATATGAGACTAGATTTGCCCGCATATGGGCCCCATATTTAATTGTTAGGTGAATCGGCGTAAGGCCCCCAACCACAGATATGCATGCGAGTATGACAATTCAATATGCAATCAAGTTGTTATGTTATAGAATAGGGTTCGAGGGAAAGGGGTCACACATCAGAGGGGGCTCGACGATCTTGGGTTCCGGGGTTCGGGGTCGGTCTCGGGGTCCAGGGTTCGACGGCCTTGGTCCGGGGAAACGTTCTCGGACTCCGGGGTCGTTCTCGGGTTACTAGGGTAGATCTTGTCGAGTTCACTGCAACGGCCTTGTGGTTCCGGCGACCTTGGCGGTTATCTAGAGAAGCTCTTGTAGTTCCGCGAGAAGTACTTGATGCAGCGTCGGGCTTCGGACTCGCCTGTCTTGTCGTTATTGTCGTGGCTCTTGTCGGGGTAAAGCACTTGTTGTACCGGGGCGTTCTTGGCGATCCTCGGGTTCGGGGTCTCGGCGTCTAGGTTCCGGTTGGAGATCTTGGCGTTTGTGGACTCAGGGTCGGAGAACTTGGGGTACCGACTTCGACCGTCGATGACGAACTTGGATGCGGTACCGGTAGCCTTCTAGAGGTACCATCTCGGCACGACCTCGATGCGTCAGCTCTCGAAGGCGAAGTACTTGGCGTCCGGGGTGCCGCGCTTGTGGTACCGGTGTCGATCTTGGCATCCTCCCGGTCCGGGTTTGGCGTTCGAGGGAGGTACTTGTCTCGGATCGGGTCGATCCTAGTGTGCCGACAAACTCGATACGCTGGAATAGAAGGAGGCCTGGTTGAGCGGAGTAGAACAGGCGACGACCTTGGACGGGCCAACCACCGTGGAGGAAGCACGCGACGGAGGTTGCAGGAGAGGAAGGCCGGGACGGCGGGACACGGTCATCCGAGGCGGGTCGCGCGAGGAGTGACATCGGCGAGGCCGCTCGCTGGGGCGGAAGGCGGCCGAGAGGTTAGGAGGTCGCAGGCGGGCGATGACGGGTTTCCGGGGCTCGCGGCAGGGCGGCAGGAGGTCGCGGGCGACAAGCTTGAGCGGAGCTGCGGAGGTCGAGGGAGACGGCGGCGAGGGCTGGCGGGCGGCGACGGCAGGTCCGGCGACGGCGAGCAGCGCTGCAGGGATCTGTGGGCGGCGCAGAGGCGAGATGAGGGCGCGGTGCCGGTTGAAGCGGGTGCGGCGACGGCGACAGCGGAAGGCTGAAGCGAGTGGGCGGAAGCTTCTTTGCGCGGGCGGCGGACGACGGCGATGACGGCGGCGGGCGAGGGGAGAGGCGGTGAGGTAGGGGAGGCGGTCTGCAAGTGCTGGCTGGGAGGCGCCGCTCCGGTGGTGGCGGTGGTGGCGTCTTGGGATAGGCGCCAGAGGAGGGTGGCGCGGGCGGCGAGGGTTGGGCGAGGGAGGCGGAGCGGCTTGCTGGCGAGGTAGGGGAGCTCAGGCGAAGCATGGGGACCGACGGTGTGGAAGGAGGCGGGTGCTTGGGGAGGGAGGAAGGTGGGCCCGGGGTGGGACCCGCGGGGAGGTGGGGAGTGGCTGAGGCTGGGCCGGGTTTGAAGTGGGTGAGGTGGGGGGCAAGGGCGAGTGGGACGGGGCAGCGGTTGGTCTTGGCTGCTGATGGGCTGCGTGGGCGCTGAGTGGGAGTGGGGGTTCGGTGTGTGTGCGTGTGCTGTCTTGGTGGAGAGAGGGGGTGAGAGAGAGGGAGTGATCTGATTGGTTGGAAGGAGAGGAGTGGGTGAGGTGGCGCGTGTTGATAGGTGGGAGTGAGGTGGAGGGTGAGAGAGGGTAGATTTCCGGGTAGACTTAGGATTAGAGGTTGGACCGATCTGTTTTTCTGGGGCGGTCGATCGGGTCTATTTGGCCCGTTCGTCTGCCCCTACTGAAAATAATTGAACTTTGTATTTGTTTTAAACGGGCCAAAGCAAACCGATAGCGGCCAAAATAAAACATTCCGGCGACCCGGTTTTGGATGATTGAATCAATAGGGGGCGTTTTAGAAAACAAAACGGGGTTTGCAAAATAGTTTTATGCAAACTATGCATGATGATGACGATGCAATGCACAAATTCAACGCGATTTTCTAGTAGTGGTTTTATGGATGCCACAATTCGACACCACTAACAAGGATCTCGCCTCGAGATCCGCCTCATGGTACCGGAAGGAAGGTCGGCGATGCATCTTCTCACCGTGTAGATCCTCGCGACACCACTAACAAGAGTTCGTTGTCCGTGATCGTCGAGAGAACACTCCGGAGACAAAAGGTCGAAGGTAGAGGTATCAACAAATAAAGCCACCTCTACCTTCGAGGGACGGAGTAAAACTGCTGGACCCACCGACTCGATGTACAAGAGCGAATGATAAGAGTAGTGGTATGGTAGCTACTCCATCCCGCACTCGAACCATTACTCTGCACACAAATAGGCGGATTATGCAACCAACTCTCGGAATTAGACTGAAGATCTCGACAAGCGAGGTTCGGAACAACGGAGTGATGCAGACTCTGCATCGGAGCTGGCGTAGATGATGTCGTCGCGTCGGGAAACACCGGATAACACAAACAAGGAACAAAGAATGATTCCACAACAGACGGATTCATCAGGCAGCTTGAACACCGGAAGATAGGACACCGTTATCGAAGGAGGAAGCGAAACCCTGAAGGTACGACGGAACCCAACCACGAGAAATCCTGGACTCGCAGAAAGAGATGAGGGCAGATTTAAAACGCGTAGAGATAAGAGGAGAATAGCAGAGGGGTAAGGAGTAAATTCAGACCTAATCAGAACTATCCAACCGATTTTTAAAAATAGTTTTGACACTCTACTTCGACCGTTAGCTAGGTTATCCTACAGGCTGGACTTGTGGGGTATCGCAACTGCTGGGCTCTGATACCACTCAGAACACCTCAGATCGGACCTATGCAAGTTTGGGCAAAATTCACCAAACCCGCAGAAACGATTCAAAGGTGCCCACCAGCACTTTCAAGGGTGGAAAACTAAGTAATAACATTACACAACAGTCCTCGATGGGACCCATGTAGAGATATATATATACACAATGACTCAAAGAGTCAAGAAAACAGATAATACACAAAGATCCAAATCACCTTGAAAACGATAGAGCGCCCAGCTACGGACAAGATGCAAATGGGGCTAAGAGCCCGAAGAATAACCAATGGCGTCCATAACCGCCTGCCAAGCCGGAAGGGTAACCCTGCTAACGATGTCGATCTCAAACCTGCTTAAACAAAAGGGGTGCCGACAAAGGGCAAAGGAAAAAGAAGGAGCGTCGATGAGGCCAAGATACAGCGAGGCTAGAATTGCGTCCTCGCCACATAGGTATGGTGGATCAAGCGGCGGCCAAAGATGCACTAAACAACCTATAGAGACTCGATACAACTGGCGGTTATCAGAGAGGGACGAGAATGACCTATCCGGATCCCACCTGAAGCTAACACCAAACAAACCCATCCTGGCGTTTCCCCCTCGAGACCAAACGAGGAAGTCAACCGAGGAACTCACACAGTTGGCAGTTTATTTATTCAGTTATCGTTGCAGCAATTACTAGTCAGGTATAGATAATCGTCCTGATAAAATAAACAGTGGGCAGTTTTAATTAACCATTCCGTTATAGTTGGAACACTTACTAATCAGATGTGAATGGCATGAGATAACCCTTAAACCCAGCAGTTGTTGGTACTTTTATTCAGCCATTCCGTTGTAGTTGCAATACTTACTAGTCAGGTACAATGGTCGCAAGCGACAACTTAAACAAGCAATTGTGGGCAGTATTATTTAGCCATTCCATTATAGTGAAGCTAATTACTAGTCATTATAAGTCAAATTTATAGCAATAAACTTTAGTTATGCTTGTCTATGATCAAGAAACTGTGCTCCAAGTCGTCCATATCCGCGGACACGGCTTCAGAAAGTTTTACCCGGGTGCACCAATAGCAACACACGCCGATCAGCCTCGGAAAAACCAAATCAAAACCCAACGAGGCTTTCACGATGAACAATCACAGATTCAGAAATATTTGGGGCCACCCTTAAGTAGAATCCGAACGAGTAAGCAAGCTCAGACGGCCTCAAGGTTTGGGTACGGGTGAACGATCGGGAACCCGAAGTGTGGCTGGCTTGTCGACACCATGAATCGTGTCCCGATCCTAACAAGATAAAGTGTGCTCCTCGCACAATTTAAATACAGAAAGTAGCATGGCATAAGTACAGGATAGTAAAACACCTCAAACTAGTTTGTGGCCCCAAGAAATATGACTAATCAAGCTCGCTTAGGGGTCCCATATACCTCCGGATGTGGATACCGCGATAAATCAAGGAACAGGAATCAAGTACTCGGGGTCTTACGGGACACAAGTGGGCTCGAAACCAAATATTTTCTATCACCCACCGATGCCTCTACTTATTTCAATTTTAGTTGTTAAACAGAAATTAAAGTGACGATAAGTAAACTAGAATCATCTCCAACCTCAACATGCGGCAATACATCAATCGGGTGGACGACACACATCAGCACTTGAGCAAGCAACTACGACGCGCAAGTCCAACTATCTACCAAACAACAGGTAATAGGGTGTGTCCAAGGCAATATGAGGCTGCAGGGAAATATCACGGGTACGGAACTAAAGCATCGCAACACAGATAGCAATAGATCAACAGGAGGGAATAAAACACTATAAAAGTAAGATAGGTAGAAAGGGGGAGATGCTCGCCTGAAAACATTGTCGAAAGGTTCATCCGAAGATCGGGGCGAAGCTCACATCAACTCAACGGCCTTATCCGCGAAGAAGCAAAACACTAGAATAAACACCGGATGCAATATTTAATACTACGGCAAAAGATCGGGCATGATGCATGTATGATGCATGACATGTCAAAGGTGCAATGCAATTAGGTCATATTAAGCGGAACTGGGGTCCCGCCAATTAGATATATGGTTCTAGTTGTTTAACTACCCCGCAATTTAAATGTTGTATTAGCATGGCCAAAGATAGCATCGGGTTCGCTACACAAATTTAAATGAGGCCGATATGAGACTAGATTTGCCCGCATATGGGCCCCATATTTAATTGTTAGGTGAATCGGCGTAAGGCCCCCAACCACAGATATGCATGCGAGTATGACAATTCAATATGCAATCAAGTTGTTATGTTATAGAATAGGGTTCGAGGAAAGGGTCACACATCGAGGGCTCGACGATCTTGGGTTCCGGGTTCGGGTCGGTCTCGAGGTTCGACGGCCTTGGTCCGGAACGTTCTCGGACTCGGTCGTTCTCGGGTTACTAGGGTAGATCTTGTCGAGTTCACCAACGGCCTTGTGTTCCGGCGACGACCTTGGCGGTTATCTAGAGAAGCTCTTGTAGTTCCGCGAGGAAGTACTTGATCCAGCGTCGGGCTGACTCGGTTCTGTGCCGTTATTGTCGGGCGAAGCTCTTGTCGTAAAGCACTTGTTGTACCGGGCGTTCTTGGCGATCCTCGGGTTCGGTCTCGCGTAGGTTCCGTTGGAGATCTTGGCGTTTGTGGACTCGGGTCGGAGAACTTGGGGTACCGACTTGACCGTCGATGTGAACTGGATGCGGTACCGGTAGCCTTCTAGAGGTACCATCTCGGACGACCTCGATCGCCGCTCTCGGCAGTACTTGGCGTCAAAGTGCCGCGCTTGTGGTACCGGTGTCGATCTTGGCATCCTTCCGGTCCGGTTTGGCGTTCGAGGAGGTACTTGTCGCCCGGATCGGGTCGATCCTAGTGTGCCGACAAACTCGATACACTGGAATAGAAGGAGGCCCTGAACGGAGTAGAATGAGGCGACGACCTTGGACGGGGCCAACCACCGTGGAGGAAGCACGTGCGACGGCGGTTGCAGGAGAGGAAGGCCGACGGGACACGGTCATCCGGCGGGTGGTCGCGCAGAGGAGTGACATCGGGCGAGGCCGCCTGCTCGGGGCGGAAGGGGCGCCGGAGAGGTTCGGAGGTCGCGCGCACGCAGCGATGACGGCTCGCTGGGGCTGGGCAGGCGGCCCGAGGAGGTCGCCGCGCGGCTTGAGCGGGAGCTGGGAGGTCGAGGAGGACGGGCGGCGAGCTGGGCGGGCGACGGCGAGGTCCGCGACGGCAGCCGTGTGCCGTGGGATCAAGGGCGCGGCAGGAATAGATGAGGGCGCGGTTGGGGCGGGTGCTCGGCGGCAGCAAGGCGGAGCGCGCTGGGCGGAGCGGGCTGGCTGGCGGCGGCCGGCGATGGCGGCGAGGGCGGGGCTGCAGCGAGGGAAGGCGTGAGGTAGGAGGGGCGGTCGCCACGGCTGGCTGGGAGGGCCATGGCCCGTGGGCGGTGGTGGCGTCTGGGATAGGCGCCAGAGGAGGGTGGCGAAGGCGAGGGGTTGGGAGGAGGCGAGCGCTTGGGCGAGGTGGGGAGCTCAGCGGCGATGGGGACGACGGTGGAAGGAGGGTGCTGGGGAGGAGGAAGGTGGGCTGGGTGGGACCCTTGGGAGGTGGGAGTGGCCGAGGCTGGGTCAGTGGGGGAGGGTGAGGGGTGGCCGCATGGCGAGTGGGACCGGGGGCATGGTTGGCCTTGGGCTGATGTGGGCTCGTGGCCGAGTGGGAGTGGGGGTGGTGTGTGCGTGTGCTGTCTAGGTGGAGAGAGGGGGAGTGATCTGATTGGTTGGAAGGAGAGGAGGTGAGGTGGCGTGTTGATAGGTGGGAGTGAGGTGGAGGGTGAGAGGGTAGATCGGTAGACTTAGGATTAGAGGTTGGACCGACTGCTTTTCAAGGTCGATCGGGTCTATTTGGCCCGTTCGTCTGCCCCTACTGAAAATAATTGAACTTTGTATTTGTTTTAAACGGGCCAAAGCAAGCCGATAGCGGCCAAAATAAAACATTCCGGCGACCCGGTTTTGGATGATTGAATCAATAGGGGGCGTTTTAGAAAACAAAACGGGGTTTGCAAAATAGTTTTATGCAAACTATGCATGATGATGACGATGCAATGCACAAATTCAACGCGATTTTCTAGTAGTGGTTTTGCGGGATGCCATAGAAGTATTCCTTCTCAAAACAGGTTTTGGCTAGCAAGGCTAGGTAGCAAGCAAAAGAGTTGAAGGAAACAAATAAACCTACAAGTGATAAATCCAAACATGCAATCTTTCTTGAAGACACAAAAGATCTTAAATAAATAATACTAAGCTTATGAGCCAATCAAGAAAGAAAATAAATGATACAAAATACCTGTAAGTTTTTTCTCTTTTCCTTTCAAACCATCAAAAAGTGTTGCTACTGACCAGAGCTCAGTTTGCCAAAACCAATTTAGATTTATTTGACACTCCCAAAGTGATACCAATACTGATCAACATGATCAATTATATAATAGAGATTGCAAACTAAAATAAGAAGTGCAAAAAGTAAAAGATGAGACTTGTCATTAATATTCCATAAAGGCACTCACACCAAGGGATACATAGATAACCAACTAAAGGAGAGATACTTCCACAATGCAAACCAACCTATAAGATAACTTCTCTACCAAAGATATGAATCTACTAAAAAGGTAAAAGATAAAAGATAATGATGTGATACCGCGACACTCCCCTAGCTTGGAACAAGCCAAGGGGATTCCAAACCTGATGACGAATTATTCCTTTGGTGGTGGTGGTGTTCTCTTGATAAGCTCTTCAATCAGTTTCCTCAATTCCTCAATCTCGAAGGTTAGAGTACGAATCAACTCTGAATTATGCTCAATGCGGTTCATGATCATGTCGGACCGAGAATCCCAGTCCTTTTTTATTCTTTCCCCACTCTTCCTTCTTAGTATGTTCCTTCCCTGCATGGTTAGACGAGGCAAATCCCAAATAGATGGAAAATTCCCTTGGGGCACCTTCTGGTATTGTTGTTCAATCAAGAGAGTATGGAAGGGGTTCTTGGTGCGTGAAGGAAGTGACCGTGGAGCGAGGATATGACGCGGAGTTCTCCCTCCTGGAGACATCTGTGTTGTCCTCCTAAGGTTGATAGGGTTTGCCACCACTCCCATGCTTCCGACGATAGCGTGGGTGTCTAGATGCTCTTCCTCCTCCATGTCTTCTTCATCTTCCACCAAGACCTCCTCCTCATTGGGGTTTTGAGGATCAACCTCCTCGGGCTTCTTGCCTTTGTCATTGGCGGAGACCATGGTGCTCTAAACTTGAGAAGACTTCCTGGTAGAAACAGATCAACACGAAAACACGACGAGAACACGATATATGAACCTCGGGGGATCCGGGGGGTTATATATTATGAAGTTTCAAAGCATAAGGAAGGTACTGGTACGAAAACGAGGCGGAGACGGAACTCAGTGGTCTCACACCCCCTCCAGGCGTGGCCAGCTATGGGCCTGCGCGTAGGGTGGGTGTGGCCACCCTGGCCTCCGTTTCCTCCTCTGTTTCGTATCGTAACCTTCTGTATGTAATAAAAACATCAAAAATATAAAAATATTAGGCTTTCACGAACCTTCTGTTTTCACCACTTTTTACCTATTCAAAGACGAACTCTGTAGATTCCTTTTCTCCTTCTCCTGGAAATTCCCTTCATACAAGACCTTACACAAACCTTAATAGCAACATTAGTGGATGCAAAAAAAAATCTTTAGGTGCACACTTCAACTGAAATCCATCAAACAAAAACTAATGAAGCAACTCCTTTCCAAAAACCCAAAATAATCCAAAAGGGAATCAATATAAGAGGCCATTGCAAATGATGGCAAAAATCTGTCAAAACAGACCAGCATGTAAAGATTGATTTTTTTCGAAAACCTTCTGTTGCTCAAATCGAAACGTGCAAAACTAATTAAAGTTGGATAACAACTTGGAGATCAAGCACAGAAAAATGAAGCTCCAATCGTTGTACTGAGCTCCTTCACGGATTTTTACAATGCAGCACAAAAATCTGTCCCAGGACAGCCACTTTTCACAACTCCTCTACTTCTCAAAAAGTAGTTGACCTTAAAACAAAAACTAAAAAAAGGATAAGGAGCGGTTATTACTGAGGTAATAACTTCCAAGACTCAACAAAACTATTGGGTTATCTCCCAAGAAGTACTTTTCTTTGTTGCCTTTAAGTTAGGCCTGATAGTTTCAAAAATGCTCACATAGGAGATAAATATTTGAAGTGAAAGAGAGCATCAAGAAGTAAATATCCAACACATTTGAGTCTAACCCACTTCCTATGCAAAGGAGTATCATGAGAAAACAAATTGTTGAAACAAAAAGCCACTAGCATAGGAAAACAAGACAAATGCAACTTCAAAGCTTTCAACATAAAACTAGGAAACTTAACATTATTGAGATGCATAAAACCATGTTTCCCTCTCTCATAATAACTTTCAGTAGCACTTTGAATAAAGTTGACAATATAAGTGTCACAGTAAACAACTCTATCATCAAAATGAACATACTTACAATCATCAAAAAGAGGTCCAAGGTCATAAACTAGATCAATAGAAGCAAGTTGTTCCATCCTGAAATTTTTATTAGGCAAGCTATTTTCACAAGGAGATTTAGCAAATTTGGAAAATTTAAACTCATAAGAATCTCCATGTAACATCCCAAAAATACTAAACATGGATCATCAAACTCTAATCATCAAAATTAGGGTTAACAAAAACTTTTCCAAATAAAAATATGAAAGCATTCATATGTGTGTGTATTAAAATTTGGATTCTTTTGAATTGCCATGATTATGTGTTTATTTGCTTGAAAAATGATTATTAGGTGAAATAAACATCATCTAAACAATCCCCAAACTTTTCCCAAAGATAAGCAAGCCAAAACAAATAACTAAAGTGAATGGTCACTTTGGCCAAATTAACTCCCATGCCTACTTTGGCTATCCCTAACTTTCAGAACTTAACAGAAACATGTATGGATCTTTGCACCCCTTGATAGTACTCATAACAAGGTATCAAGGCCCACTTTGTGATCATCCAGAAACATTCAAATGCTTAGTTTAGATGACAGTTTAAAAGTGAATCTATTTCATATGGGAAGATCCCACTATTTCAAAAACCACTCAAACAAGCTCAATTTTTAAAACCCAAGCATCCACAGAATCCTCAACACATGCCTAGCACACCCACCAAAAATCTTTTCAAAATTCAAAACTTAAGTTCATGCGGCCATTTCATCAAACATATTGCAGATGCAAATCAAACAAAATCAAAACACTATTTTGAGCAGTGTTTTAAGCCTAACTTGTTCCCTCTCTGGACACCACTAGCCTTAGTAGATCATCTAACAATCTTAACTAATCCCTAGCACCATTGTAAGCTCACCAATGTCATCAATGGTGAACAGGACGAGAACACCCATGCCACCCCAGTGTGGACAGCAAGCTAGGAGAAAAACTAGCCGTGCCAACCTTGTCTGGGAGATCACCCATGCCTCACCGCCCCCTCTCGACCAGCCCTATCTCAAAGACAATGACCAGAACAGCCAGGAATGCCGCGCTCGTGCCGCTGTCGACCATGCCGACGTGCGCCGCAGAGCACGCGCCGTTCCCACGCAACCCGACCACCTCGAGCCCTCGCCGCCCGCCAACATGCTCCCCACCGTCCCAGGAGACCACCAGACATGCCCAGTTCATCGCCCGTACCCCGTAGCCACCGCTCGCCGCAGAGTTCGCCGCCTCTGCCTCGCATAGCACCATGCGTTCCCGACCGTTTTCCACCGCCCCTACATGCGCATTTAAACCATAGAGCATCGCCAGGAGACCACCGATCGATCGCCACCCTCGGCCATGCCTCTAGCTTCCCGTAGCCATGTCGCCACCGTCGCCTGCCCATCCCTCTCGGTCTCGCCGTCGAGCCTATAAAAGGAGACGACCCCCAACCAATTGAAGCACACCATTTCACTCCCCTCACCTCACTGATCATTCCACCCCTTAGCCGGAGCACGAGGAGCAGCAGTTCGCCGGAATTGCGCTGGAGCAGGCCGCCTCTGGAGAAGAAGGGAGCCATTGATTTCGTCCACCCCAGGAGCTGTCGTGACCACCCCTGAGTTCACCGTCGTCGACTTCGTCGTTCGCCCGCATCGCCGACCCTTGCCTGAGCCCCGGTGAGCCTCCCACGACCCCCACCTGCCGCGTTAGGTTTCTGTCTCGCCGGCGCCGCCCGACGTGGACGATGAGTAGCAGCCGTTCGATTAGACTTGGATCGTGCGGTTGAGATTGCCCCGTACCGCTTCGCGTTTAAAGAGTCACTGACTGGTAGACCCCCTGTCAGCTGCGCCCCGCGCTGCGGAGTGACACTGGGCCGGCCCGTTAACCTTTCCCGCCCAGCCCACTCATTTGAATTTAACTTTTTCCATTTTATTTCAAACATAGTTCTGTACCTATATTCAAAAATCAACCCAGCTTGATTCAGTGAACCAAATTGAATGAAACCAATTTTTCTAGAAATATATTGAAATGCTTAATCCAATGCCCGTTGGATTCAAATCATTTGGATCTATAGATCAACCTTGGTGAAAATAATAAGTCAGAAGCTTTTCTGCATTCAAACATTTTTCAAATTTCAACCATAATAGCTTTTGAGTTGATTCCAACTCTCAAAAATCACATTTGATCATACCTTTCAGAATATATAAAAACATATGGGTTTACTTACAAACATAATGTTCAAGTAATAAAAGAATGCCACATAGGCATTTCTAGTCACTTTATTTAATGGACATAAAGGTTAAACCTTATTAAATTGTGACACAACTTTAAATCACATTCCCATGGACTAAAAAATGTGGTGATGACATTTGTCAACATGATCCCATGTTTGAGTTGGGGAATATTAAATCTTAAGTAGTTTTTCAATGAGTAGAAATTACTTTTCTAAAAATAAAATAAATAAGACAAATGCTTTATTCTTGTAATGTTAGTGATGATGCTAGATCATCTATAGAACCCTTGTGTGTGATGATTGAAAGTAGTTAAGTATTGTTTGGTGATTGTGTACCTCGTATTTATTTATAGACGCTAGTACCGACCAAGGATATTAGGAGGAAGGAGGATACTACGAAGAAGAAGCCGAGGAGAACTTCAACCACTGCTCTGCACAAGGCAAGCCAATACTTGCAACCTTGCAAGCCTAATACTACTAGTTGATTGTGCAAGCTAACACTTGCAAGATACCCTACTTTAGCAAGCTTATACTTGCAATTATGCAAGCAAATACTTGCTGGTTACCATGCCAACCATATGCCTTAAGCATATATGATCATACCCACTTGATAACCCCATTCCTAGTTTTACTTGCAAGCTCTATACTTTATTTCTTTATCAAAGCTATTACTTAGAGTACTTGAGTAAATTGTAGATACTAGAAAGATAATTGAAGGTTGCATAAAGAGCATTAAATTTGGCCTAAGCTAGATAATATTGATGTCATCCTAAGGCATGAGATTGAAGCTAGTTTAAACTCCACTTGTTTACCACCCCTCATTAGTACTCACTCCCATTTGTAGATGCTAGTGCTAAGCATAAAACTTGATCAACATTAGATGGGAATACTTGGTGGAAAAATGGTTATGAAAACCTTAGAATGATGGATCATTCTACTGAAATGTTTTGACAAGTGTTTCCGAACACCAGATGATTTGGATGATGAAAATGTTGAGGCATGAGCCTTAGCCCTTTATAAAACTGATGGTTGTCTGGATGCGATACCATTCCAATTATACCGTACAACCACAATACCCGAGATTTGGGTAGGGCTTGACTGGAAACTTATATACGTTAGTATGGGTTCCCTCACGGCAAGGTCTGAGCTGAGGCTACCTTGTGAAGATTGTCCACCTGTGCAGTACCCAAGATGACAGTTGGTCATGGTTGAGAGGTCAAACTCACAGGAGAGGTGCGTATACTAGGGCGTGTAATCGAAATGTTAGGATTGATTATCCACATACTAAGTATGGTGAATTCAGGATTTGTTCCTGACGGATGTATCGAATGTTGTGGTGAAAGTGTACAATCTCTGCAGAGTGTCAAACTATTCGAATAGCCGCGTCCGCGGTTATGGACAGTTGGAGTGGCCATACTGTTCCCCCGTCAGATGTTTTCAAAATGACTTGTGAAATGAGTTGAGACTTTGACTTTACCACAAGAGGGTTGTGATATGAAATTCAAGTTCCCACTTAGGTGTTATAAAACTTCAACTAGATTTTCTTGCTTCTAAACTTAGTAGAGCTAAATCTGGATTTTTGCAAAACAACCCTAAAGCTTAGTGTCCTACTACAAAACCCCCTTCACTTGTTAGTATTAGTTTGCGAGTACTTAAAGAGTACTCATGGCTTTGTCCCTAGCTATTCCCGTGGCCAGACTATGAATAAGAGTACTAGGAGGATGGACCCCAGGAAGGTTATGACAACTAGGATCATCTCCCATCGTCAGCATTGCCTGTGACCCCGAAGATGGAGCTTCGCCTACGCTACCGTTACTATTACGTATTCCGCTGCTTGAGTTGTATTAAGAACTGGATCATGAGATCCTTATTTGTGTAAGACCTTGTATGGTTTGTAATGGATGATGTACTGTGGTATTCAATTCTATTATGTCTCGCAAAAATGGTAATCCTAGGATTGCGATGTATGGCATAACAGGCATCTGGGATTAAAAATCCGGGTGTTGACAAGTCGGTATCAGAGCCATCCTGACCATAGAAGACCCTAGTTAGACTAGACGTTTGAATCAAAAACTTAGTTTCAAAACCAAAGGGAGCAAATATTTACAAAAAAACTTATTCCCATTATTATCACTTTGATTCTTTCATAAAAATTCATGTTCCTGAAAAAACTTTTACAAAATACATAAAATTTGACACACTTGATCACTCTACTTACATACTCATCCTATATTCTTATAGATGGACGTGAAGTACATCAAGTTTTATCAATTGGGGAATGGAGGAGACCTTATCTTTGAGCGGGATTTGGACTAGCTTTCGGAACTTCTGGAGCGTCCGCACCCCGAGTTCTTCGGAGCTAAGCTCAATGATTAAGGAGGAGAAGATCTGCAGTGGCTAATTGTTGCAAGTCTCCGAGGAAAGATTGAACGTCCCAATGCTAAGGGAATTCAGCTCACCTTAAGAGAGAACAACTGGCTCGATGGACTTGCCAGGGCCATGTAGGAAGCTCTTGCCCGTCTGTGTGGGCAGAGTATCAACCAGATCAAGGGTACCCGCTTTGAGTTTTGTCCAAAGCGTGATGTTATGGGACAGCCACTGGAAGCCCCATACCACCCCGAGCTGAAGACTCATTTGGACCACCTCAGCTTCAAGCCAACCTAGCCACCCTTCAGCACATAGCTCAGATGGCCAACAACAATCAAGGCCACGAAAATCAGGACAACCATGGATCTAAGCTCAAGAATTTCTAGAACACTAACCCACCTATTTTCACTAAGTCGGAAGAGCCCTTAGACACAGATGATTGGCTGCAAACCATGGAAAACAACCTAGAAGTCACCGGAGTTGAAGCCAACGAGAAAGTCATGTTCGCCACCCACTATCTAGCCGGAGATGCAAGAGCATGGTGGAACAACGTCCGTGCAATGACTGGAGGACAGATGTAACATCCCTAAATTCATATTCCAAAACTCATTCATATCATCTAAGCATTCATCATAATTTAGGGTTCTTCTCAAAAACAGAAGCATGTGCTATGATTTCATGTGAGTAAAATTTCACTCATTAGACCATCACTTTTTGAAACTTAAATGTTAAGGAACTTGTTTGCTTGCCCCACTATTGGAAAGATTGAGTGTAAAAGTTTAACCAAAATGTTCAAATTAGAAATAATTCCCAAAACCTCTATTTCAAACATTTGCAAAATGGTGCATAATCTCTGTTTGTTTGAAATCCAAGTCTGACCAAGCCTTTGCAAGGAAGCCCCACAAGTTTTGACCTATTTCTAAGACCAATTCACCCCTGCAAAACCCCAGGAGAATTTGAATTCAAATTGTATTTGAAACCATTTGAAAACATAACCAGAAAATCGAATTAGAAAAGAAAAAGGACTAGACAAAGGAAAAGGGCCGAGCGCCAGGTTTCTGGCCCAACAGAGGATCGAGCCCAACTAGCCCACCCGGGGAGTTCCTTTTCTTTTCTCACGCGCGAACGCACATACGTCACGACAAACAGACCCCATTTCATTTCGCACACGCCGACAAGCGGGCGCCACGCTGTCATCGTCTTCCCAACACCGCCATGACCACGCCGCACTGCGATCGCCGTGATGGCGCGCTTAATTGGGCAATTAAACACAAGCGCTTTCTGCCGAGGCACCGCTATAAGATCCCCACCTCCCCACGATCATTTTCCCCTCAATCTCACACTCACGCCACCAGCTGCCCACGACTCGCTCGAGACCGCCGCAGATAGAGCCAACTCCGGCGATCGATTCAGGTGAGCTCCGTGCGCCCCTTCCCCTCTGGATTGTTCGAGACACTTAGCAATCCTCTTGCGCACCTTCTAACCACAACAGAGCATCCTCAGACGCCCGTGTCGCTGTTCGCTTGACGCCGTAAGCACCCGACGACCACCCCAACTCCGGCGAGCAATCTCAGTAAGTCCCGACCGCCCCTTGTTTTCTTATTCACCCAAGCATGTTCGCAAGTGTCCTGCGCATCTCCTAAACCCGTTGGTTCGTGTTAGGCGCTACGTAACCTCGGCAACGACGACAACATCCACCGACGCCACGCAACTCCGACAAGATCTAGAGCCCATCTCCAGCGCCTCCACAAGCCAAGACCACGTCGAAGCTTCAAAGAGCCTCCGCGAACCTGGTAAGCCCTTCCCTTGCGACGATCTAGAACGCCGGCGCCACCGAGTCGACGCCGCCGCCGCCAGCGCCGCCCGTTCGTGGCTTGATGGTTTGGTCCGTTGGATCTGCATCGTAGGGCTAGGATAGATCTAGACCGAAGAGGTACGCGCGCGTCTGGATCGTTAGATCTAAGTTAGATCCTACGGCCTGAGACTGCCGATTCGCGTGAAGCGGTACGCACCAGTAAGGTTGCGACGCGTGGCAGGGTTTAATTCAAAAACAGAATTTAAAACCAGATTTTGATCCAAACTTTAAACTGCTATAACTTTTGAATGCCACGTTAGATTTTACAAATTTTATACCGTTGGATTCAGTGAAACAAGACATTTCTGAATGTCCAATTTGTTTAACAAATAGTAACCATTAAAATGACTTTATTTGTGGAATCATATTTAAAGCTATTTTGAGTATAGATTTGTTTTGATAATTAGTTTT
Source organism: Avena longiglumis (assembly GCA_030063025.1). Classification (NCBI taxonomy): domain Eukaryota; kingdom Viridiplantae; phylum Streptophyta; class Magnoliopsida; order Poales; family Poaceae; genus Avena; species Avena longiglumis. The sequence goes on from CP125973.1 coordinate 592,822,416, forward strand.
AATGTTAAATAAGTTTGTTATGGCAAATTTTGTGTCCTGTTATGTTTCAGTATCATGCACATGCTTAGTAGAATTTCCAAAATCACCACTTAGTAAAATTCTTGCATGCATGCATTCATATTATTTTTGATTGAATAAATTGTGTGAAATTGAATGCTATAATTTTTCTTGTAGATTTTGCTAGTGATTGTGATTGTGAAGAGTGCTACTCTCCCCACTACCAAGGCAAGTGATATTTTCATGAATATTTCTATCCTATGTTTTGTACTAGCATTAGATATTTTGCTAAGTATTGCATGCTATTTTGCCTAGTGCTAGTGCTGTTGGAAATCCTAAGTAGAGTAGAATAGTAGAATTGCTAGGGAATTTTCCTAAGTTAAGTTATCATAACATGCTTAGCCTAGCTACTTAGCAAACAAGGGTGGTGAACATCTATACTTATTATGATGAAAATATTTCTAAGTCATGAGACTTATGTTTTCTAATAAAACAACTAAGTCAAATGAACTCCTGGGTGGAATGGATGATTGGGTTTTGTTGAGTGGTTACACAAGGCCATGGACTTGGGTTGTGTATCTCACTTGTGGTATGCCACCCAGGCACAAAGGGATTTGGAGGCCAAGTGTTGAGAAAGCTTACAGTGCAACCACTTGGCAATATGGGCTCTGCCTTGATCATATAGGTTGCTAGAACTTAGTCATTTGGACAGTTGGTGGTAGATGGGATGATAGGTTGGAGCTGGCCCATTTGACTAAGGAAAGGCTTCAAAGGTCCTGTCTTGGGAAACTAAGTCTGGTGGGGAAAGTGCACAACCTCTGCAGATGGAAAACCTAAGTACTTAGCCTAGTCCAAGGCAATGGACCCTTTTGAGCATCAAGACATGGAAGCTACAAGAATCTCATCACTCCAACTTCTAAGTAAAAATTTATGGGTGAACAAGGGTGAAGGACCCCAATGTCTATTGGTGGTTCCTTGGGAATGTTTTGACAAAGAAAAACTTAGTGATTTCAAAAAAATAGGTAAAACCTATTTTCAAGCAAAGAAAGCCAAGCTACACTTAGCCAAAATGCATGTAGTAATATAGTCCACTTAAAAATACTAAGGTATCACTTGCCAATACTATTCCAAAGTATTGACCCTATTGTAACTTGTGATGTTGCAGGTTACTCCGATGATGAATAGGAGTCATGAGTCTACACTCAACATGCTTGCCTGTGGCACATGAAGATGAAGACTTGTGTTTATTTGCTTATTCCTTAAACTCTTGTATTAGGCCTATGGCCATGAGTTGTAAAATACTATGTTTTGTCTCTGGAATGAATGTAATAAACGACCTTTGTATCTGTGTACTTCATCTTAAACTGTGGATGCTAGCATTGATCCAGGGACTAGCATTGCAATCACAGGGATCCTTTCCTTTATAAAGGAGGGGTCTAACAACAGATGATGACCTGGGAGGAATTCAAGGTCAAGTTCAGCAGAACCCATGTGCCACCGGGTTTGATCAAGAGGATGAGAGATGAACACCACCCAAGTTCTTGAATGATGTCACCATCAAGAACAAGTACCCATTTCCCAAGATAGAAGATATGTTTGATCATTTGATCGGTGCCAAAGTGTTTTCTAAGATTGATCTTGGGTGCCAAAGTGTCACCCAAGTTCTGACCCGCGGAGCAACAGACATGTGGACCCCTCCCCTTCTCCCTTTCTTTCACTGTCAGCGGACCCCACACCCTACTGTTCTTCGTCCTCCCCGCAGCGACCCGTTCCTCCTCGCCTCTGCCATTGAATCCTCGGGCTTAATTCGATTTAATACGGGCACAATTACTCACGGTGATCAAGCACATTTAAACGCTAGTCACTCCTCTCCGTTTCCCCTCTGTCTCTTTCCCCGAGCACGCCTCCAGGCCGCCACAATCTCTCCTCGACTGCCTCGGCTCCGACCACCGTCTCCGGCCAATTCAGGCCAGTACACGCCACCCCCTTCCTTCTCGAGCACCCTATCAGCTTCCCCACCTCCAGACACTCCTCCCCGTACCACCCGTTCGACCGCGGACACCCCTGAGCTTCGCCAACGATAACCTCCAGTACCGCCGCCGTCTGCCTCTACTCCGACGACGCCCACAGGTTAATTCCGACCACCCCGTGTCTTCTAGATCACGCACACATCTTTGCCATGGTCTTGCGCAGCTAACCCAGTCCTCCGTTTGGCTTCTCGTGATCGACAGCGTCGCCTCCGACCGCAACCAGGACCACCTGACGCCGTTCGCAACTCCGACGAGGAATTACTGCAACCCTAGTGCGCCCCTTGACCAACCGCGAGTACCTTGAGCTTCGCCGTGTTCTCCTGAGCCTGGTGAGCATCTCCTTACACTACCTTGCTTCCTGCCATGCCGCCGCTTAAGCCGCTCACTTCGCCACGGTAATATCTCGCCGCATTCTGGCAAGCATCTCGTAACCATCGATCGATCGACGATTAGGATAGAACAAGTGAAGAAGGGTAAGTAGCACCTCTAGACCGTGCGATGCAACTAAAATCTAACGGCCCATATCTGCCGATCCACGAACCGCTTCGTGAATAAGAACGTCTTGCCGTGTCACTGGATGAATTAGAATAGAGTTTGAAATCAGATTTAAATGCCATTTTGAAACCTTTGTAACTTTCAAACCACACGTCCAAATTTTACAAATTTTATATCAATGAATTCAGGAGAACAAGACCTAGCCAACTGTGGAATTAGTTTAGCAAATAGTATCTGTTTGTTTGCTCATTTTTGCAGATTCATTTGTATGCTTGTTTAGAGTATAAAAATTGTTTAAAATTGAATTTAAGGATAAAACCTTTGCAAATTGGATTGTTGTGACCTTACTGACCCTAGGAACCAACCCTTGGTATTAAAAATGATTTTTGAAAGATTTAGGTTAGATTACTTGACTTAGCCATTTTCTAGCCAAATAAAAAGGATGGTTTTTGTTATAAAAATGTTTATGGAAAGAAAACTTTAAGGAAATAGTTTGGACCAAACCTACTGACCCAAAAACACCAAGCTTTGCAATAGCAACTCATTTGGTGAACAACTTAAGAGTTTTGCCTTAATAAAAACATTTTTCACCACATGAAATGATGAATGGATTTAAAAATAGTTTTTTTACAGAACCCTCTTTCTAAAGACTTTGCCACTTTGGTAAATGACCAATTTGGATCTTACAAAGTTTAGAAACCCCATAGAGACCCCCTTTGCAAAATAAAACTATCTTGTGCATGCTCCCATGCATGAATTGGTTTCCATTGTCTTGTGTATGTGAATTTGTTTGAGTGATTATTGGTTTGGAAGGTAAATTGAATTAGTGTTTGCTTGATTGACTTGTAGTGAAGTGTGAGACTAGCAAGATCAAGGAGTGAACCACCATTCCCTACCAAAAAGGCAAGTGATGCTTCATACTTTTTGTCCCATTACTTTCTCTATGCATTAGTGATTTTACTAAGTAAAACTTGCATGGATTTTGCTAAGTATAGACCTTGCTATAAGAAAACCTAGTAGATGAATCTTTAGTAGGATTTTCCTAAGCTAAAGATTCCTACTACTATCAAGCTTAGCCTAGCTAATAGAAAACATGGGTGGAATATATATTCACACTATGGAAAAATATTCTAAGTCTGAGGACTTAGGTTTTGTTGAGTGGTTCACAAGGCCATGGACTTGGATTGTGTATCTCACTTGTGGATGGCCACCCAGGAAACAAAGGGATTTGAGATGTCAAATGTTGAGAAGCTTCAAGCGCAACCACCTGGCAATATGGGCTCTGCCATGATCATATAGGTTGCAAGAACTTAGCCAAATGGACAGTGGGTGGTAGTGTTTGATAGGTTGGAGCGCGTCCATTTTGGTCTAAGGGAAGGCTTCTGAAAGATTTTGTCTTGGGAAACCAAGTCTTGTGGGTAAAGTGCACCACCTCTGCAGAGTGTAAAATCTAAGTACTTAGCCATGTCCCTGGTAAAGGACAATTTGAGCATCAAGACATGGAAGCAATCAAGAATCTCATCATTCCAATTTCTAAATTAAATTCTTGTGGTTTGAACAAGGGTTGTTTGAAATCTTAAATCTTTGATTGGTAGATGCCTTGGAAAGGATCTTCAATCTTTGATTGAGAAAAATGATTTTGTCAAGCAAAAACTTAGTATTTTCAAAATGATAAGAAAAATCTATTTTGAGCGATGCAAGCCTCAACTCCACTTAGCCAAAAGCATATAGATGATAGATTCCACTATACTACGATAGTATCACTTGCCAATACAATTCAAATGTATTGACCCTTGTGGCTGTAACTTGTAATGTTGCAGGTTTGATTGATTTTAGTGAAGATTGATTGTTTAGGATTACAAAGTCTACAACCAACATCTGCCTGTGGCACTTTGAAGATGAAGGACCCCATGCTTATTGTTATTCCGCTGCAATGTAATGTAATAGCCATATGAGCTATGTGTGATGTAATAAAATTATGTTATTTTTGGTTATAAAGTTATATTATGACCTTTGTTTCTTGATATTACATCTTAACTGTGGATGCTAGCTATTGATCCAGGGACTAGCATTGTAAAATACAGGAGGAATCTACCTTATTAGGTTGAGACCCCTACACCACCTCCTTCTCATGTGCCATGGCGGTGTATTTGCTCCTCACGGTGTGGCTTCCTCGATGCAGTGCTCCTTGGTCAGCAAGGCCACTAGCTCTGCCGAGGCTCTTATGCCATGGCATCTTCGGCCTTCTTCTCCACTCGCCGAAGGCTCTTTTTGAGAGCATCAAGCTCGCGGAGGGCAGAGTTATTCTCATCTGCAAAAGGCAACAAGAACATACATGAGACTCACAAGATAGCAAGAAGACGAAAAAGAATTAGACCAAAATAATATGTACCTTGAATTTGCCGCAGGCTGGCCTCCAATGCGAGGTGCTGCTTCACCAGCTGGTTTGCACCATGCACAAAAGGCCGCAAGAAGAAACAATTTGTCAAGTCAAGGTCTTGGGAGCTGCGCCCAAGAAACGAGCAACAGATCAAACACATGGAAAATGCTCGGGGGCTCTCCCCGAGACACACAGAAAGGAAGCAAAGATCAGCAGATCACATGAAGATATGGCGCGGGGGCTCCCCCCACAGCAGAAAGAAAAAACACTTACATGCTCAGACGGAGACTCCGAAGGTCTGGCTGTAGTCTTCTGGGAGACGATCACCCGAGCCTCCTGCGGAGAGGGGTTCGGAGCTACGCCCCCAGAGGTGGCCACCGTCTGAGAGGGAGGAGGCGTAACTTTTGACTCCCCCACGGCTTCCTGAGTGGCCTCATTAAAAGATCCATCGGAGGAGTGGCTGCAAAGGAAAGCACCAGTCAAAGAAAAGAAGACATAGAACACAATAAAAATAGCAAAAGACATCCGAAGGCACTTACGAGTCCATGTCACTCAATTTAAAAACAGGCAGGGCCTTCTGGCCTTTCTTCTCTTCCTTCTTCCTCTTCGCCAGCGACTGCGGCGCTACAGCCCGCACAGGAACGACCGGGATAGGAGAGGAAGAGGCACCATCACCTCCACTATGGTGAAGATGGAACGGCGGGTCCCTAGGCATTGGCGGAGTTGAGGCATCCGAAGATTCGCTCGAGCTCCGTGCAGCTTTTGGGTCTGCCCCTCGCTCGTCTTAGGGGCTTCCTCAGTCGGCGACTATGCTGGGGGAAGCTCGGACACGGAGTCCACGACTTTGTTGTCCGGTGCATCTGGAAACCGTTCTAGTAGTGGAGGCACCATACCAAGCACCTTGAACCCCTGCACAATGAATACAAACTATCAGAAAAAGGTAATTGCAAAGGAAACGCACTCGAAAATAGCGCTACGTGCACGTCCCAGATCTACACCTGCGGAACGGGTCGAGAAGCACTGAATTGAGGGGTCCACGAATTCCCCGGGAGGTCCTCGTCAGCTTTGTACTTCAGCAGCGGCCGAAGGACTCTGTCGATATCCCCCTTGGAGAGCTCCTCAGCCTCAACTCTCGTTGGGTCGTGGCGGCCGAATAAAGGAACATCGGGTGCGCCCTAGCCTGGAGTGGCTGCACCCAACGTTTGAGGAAGGTGCGGATAATATCCACACCATTCACCTCCTTCTCCGGAATCACCTGGAGGTCCTCCACCCGATGGTAGAGCTCCTCTATCTCCTCAACCTCACCCTCCAGGATATGGTTCTTCCAGGATCTCTTCGGCTGGATTTTTTGGGTGGAGTCAAAAGGGGCAAGGCCAAAGTTTTGCCCGTCCACTGTGGAATCGCGGATATAAAACCACCTCTTCCGCCAGTATTGTACGGACTCAGACATAGAAAAAGTGAAGAAAAGAAACTTGGATCGAAGGGAAATGATGCAGCCACCGATCGGATAAACTCCGTCGGAGCCGGATTGCCTCTTCACGGAATAGAGCTTCCAGAAGAGGCCAAAGTGTGGCTCGATACCGAGCCAACACTCGCAAAAAGTGATGAAGCAGGCGATGTGGAGAAGAGAATTGGGCAAGAGATGATGGAGTTGGATTTCATAGAAAAATATCAGTCCACGGAGAAAATCGTGGACTAGGAGCGAGAGGCCCCGAAGAACAAAGGCGTCAAACATGACCCGAAACCCTGCGGGTGGACGGGGAATTACCTCGTCGTCGGGGATCTTGACGGCCTCCTTCTCTCCGTGGATTAAACCCGCCACGGTTATGAGGTCTCCCTCACGCATCTCCGTACGCCGCCACCCACCATCGGTGACACGAGTGGCGGCGGTGCCTTTCTTGCCGCCGACAGTTTCTTCGATTTCCCCATGGCAGTGCAACAACGGCGGCGGTGCAAGCACAGGAAAGAGGAAGGAAATGATCGGAGAACTTCCAGCGCGCGGCGAGAAAATCTCAAGAAAATGGACGCAATAGAAAGCAAGTGGCTACGGTGAAAAAAAATCACAATTTTCCCCACAGTTGTAAGGGCAAAGACGATGAACAGGAACCGTTTATCTGGAAGCCCTAGCGCCAACATCAAATCCAACCATCCACGTGTCAGCACAGCAGCGAACCATCGCCGCACGCCGCCCACTATGCACGGAAACCAAGGAGACGCCGTAATTCTCGCCACGTCGCGTATGACCAGTCAACTCCAAATCAGATAGTGGGACCCACGTTCGTCTAGTCACGTCACCTCTGGCGCCGCAGACGATTGAGGTCACCGATCGTTAGCACTGACGTCATCAAAGCCATATTGGCAACGGTTACAAACCTTCGGCTAAACAGCTAAAGTACTCACTCGAATTTACGATTTGAGGAACTACTCGGGGGATACTCCTATCAGGAGCGCTGGCCGCGCACCTGAAGCATGAATAAGGTATTACGCCAATGATATATTCTTCGAGTCCTACGTCGAGTCTACGACTCCACTACGGACTCGAGGCTACTCCCATAGGGAGGATTGATTCAAGCATCCAAAAATATTGTGTCCTACGGACCTGAAGCTAAAAACGACTGAACTAAAGTCTCTGCTCGAGTCTACGACTCGAACAGAACACTCGGGGGCTACTCCCATAGGGAGCGTTGGTCGCGCACCCAGTGAATTTTTTGACTGCGATCCTTCGGATCAGAATGCAAAAACTTTTCGGAAACTTTGCGCCAACCAACGCTAAGTGAGTAACGTTCTCCTTGGCCGCCCGAAACACCTCTGAGGTGGTAAAATTCGGATGTTGTGTCTGTGACGCAAAGATAAGACCTACAGATACCATCTGATGGCCTGGCAACCCACACGACTGCGTTCTGCTAGTAAAAATCCGTGCCAACAGGCACGATGAAAATCCCGACGGACGCGTTAGGTACATCATTCGAAAACAACTGAGATTCTACTCCTGTAAGCCCTCAACAGCCTAAGTCGAATTATGCCAGCATATGTTCCGGGTTCGAGTCGAGGGACTCGAATCTGAAGAAGATCGTGTTGTTTTGTCCTAAGACAGTTAACTGACCCTGATCCATCAGGAGAGTCAGGCACACGCATTAACAATCCTTACACACTAAAATCATTCTGTGATAAACAGAAACAGCTGCACCTGAAAGATTGAAGAGTCCTCAGCTGAATCTATGATTCGACTTAACACTGGGGGGCTATTGACATGGTTATACCCTACGGGTACAAGACATCAGCATACCTGGTCCAGCCCAAGGAAGGCCCATGAGAGTATACGCGGCCCATGAAGATTTTCGGGTGGTCCAAGCCCATGACGTCTTCGGATCCTTGGAGAGTAAGACTAGAACAGATAAAATATTCAAAGGGGCAAACCCTAAAACCTGTAATTGACTCAATCTATGCCCGGGACCTGCCTACCTCTATATAAAGGCTAGGAGGGCACGACGAGGAGGATATCTCTCTCATACCACCGCATACACACCTTCACGCTAGATTGCATCTGCGCACCCTTGTAACTTTCGCCCGCCAGTAATCAAGAGCGTACAAGGAGTAGGGTTTTCTCCGGGCCTCGAACTCGGTAAATCTCGTGTCCCCTGGTTGCTTGTCTGTTAACCGTTCCGCAATCTCCAACACCCCCATCTTCTCCAAAACCCAAGCTCATAACAATGGGCACTGACGAGATTAAACTTCGTCAGCCACTCCAAGCGATGATGCACCCCATGTTCCTCTACACTGGTTCCAGCGATCCGACGAGGGTCTCATCCAAAGAATTGTCTTCAGGTGATCTGGACAGGGCCCCGCGACCCCTACTGAAGGCCAAGGATGGCGGGGACCTCCGGGGGAAGTCTTTGACTTCTCCTTTTAGCGCCAAGAAAGTCATTCCTCGGGGGACATTTTTTCGTGCGCGTAGCGCTTTTTCGAGTACTCGCTTGTTCAATCTTTATTGATCTTCTGTCTTTGTTTCGCAGGCCCTCAAGGTAGTTGGGATGATGCCCCCTCTGCCTGAGAAATATATAGAAGCACCAGACAATGAAGAGGTGGACTCTGAGTTTGAGCTTCCTCTGGCGCAATCTCCAAACCTGGAAGCCCCCGAGCCGAGCGAAGGGCAGACCCGAAAGAACTCCCGGAGCGAGTCTTTGGTTGCGTCGACTCCGCCAAATCCAAGGGGTCCATCCTTCCTGGAGCAGCATGGCAAGGATGAAGGTGCCTCGTCCGCACCTATCCCTGTCGTGCCAATTCGGGCGATGGCGCCGCAGCCGCCGATGAAGAAGAAGAAGGCTCGCATCTTCAACTTGTCGGACATTGAATCGTAAGTGACTTCACCTCACTCTTTTTCTGTTGTTTGCCTTTTGTAGTCGCAGTGTGCTGATAGTTTGTTGTGTGCTTTTAGCAACTCTTCAGAGGAGTCCCTTAACAGGGACACTCAATAAGTTATGGCGGAGTCGAAGCCGATGGCTTCGACCCACCAGGTGGTGGATGACTCTGAGGATGATGACCCGAACTCCTCTAAGCGAGAGGCTTGGGTGGTCGTGACTCAGAAGACAGCTCGCAAACTTTTGGAGTCATCACCTGAACATGTAAGTGTTACTTTTCGTGCTCCATGGGGGGAGCCCCCGAGCGTTTTTTGGGTGACTTGTTAGTCATTTTGCTTTCTGCTTCTTCCGCAGCCCTTTGTGCGCGGCGTCAACCTCCTTATCCAGTAGCACCTGGTGCTGGAGGCAAAAATGCAGCAGCTTCAAGGTACGTGACTTTTCACCTTGTTTTGGTTCGTGTGTCCCAAGGACTTGTGTGTACTGATCAGGTGGTTCTTCGTGTTGCAGATGAAAACAATGCAGCTCTCCGAAGATTGAATGCTCTTGAGAAGAGCCTTGGTCGAGCGGAGAAGAAGGTTGCGGATGCTGCGGAGGCCAACGAGCGCCTTTAGAAGGAGGCTAAGGACCACGAGGAACAGCTTGTGGCTGCCGCAGCAGCTCACAAGAAGGAGATGTCGGATAGGCTGATGGCTACAGCCAAAGCTGTTTTTGGTGAGTTTCCCTTGCCTTGTTTGTTTTTTTTGACCACGTCTTGGCTTTTCTCTTCAAGTGCTTTTCTTCTTTGTTTCAGATGCTTCAGGCATCACGTTTGATCATGATGCGTTGGAGCATGGAGATGCATTGGGTGATGCTACCACCGCGATCGAGGATCGCTGCGCCACCGCTGTTGGCTCCTTGGAGAAGGCTAGGAAAATTCTTGCATGCTTCTACAAGGAGGTCATCCCCAAGGGTGCTGCCCGTGATGACATCGACGCCCTTGAGGATGCTCTGTCAGAGGAGGCCTCGGCGGAGTACAAGCGCAAACAGAAAGGCCTCGGCGCTTCTATGGGGCTGGCCATGGCCATGGAGTCTGGAGCAGAGCTGGATCTACCACAGATCACGTCCTGGATGCCGACAGCTGCAGATGGCTCTAAGGTAGCGTTCGCCCTCGTTGTAAGCGCCATGTGACTAAGATTATCGATCTCCTGGATGACTACGCGGCGAAGCAGCAGCATGAGGTTAAGAGCAGACGGTCTGGTTCTGAGGCCACCCCGGATGCGGGTGCCTAGACCCTTTGTAATGTATATGTTGTAGTTTCTTCTTTTGGTGCCTACTGTAACATTTTGCTGATGAACAGACCCTAAATTATGCCACGAGGTGTCCTTGATGTATATACATTTATGTTTCGAGTTGTTGCCAGAAATGCTTATGATATTCATGTCTTGACTTGTTTGCCTTTAGGGTCCTTCGGTTGAGTCTCTGGTTGTTACTCCGACTGCTCCTGATCCACGACCATCTTTGGATGATGATCGCAGTTGTCTTTTCTTCGTGATCGTGTCCGTATCTTGGAGAAGGACGCCTTAGCCTTCGGGGCCATGCGGACGTGTGGAATTCCAAGGCCGAGCGAGGCGTGGCCAGGGAGGAGTTCTTGCTTCAGGAGTTGCAGCAGTTGGCTGAGCAGCTGCAATGTAAGTCTTCTGTGAGCCAATGTCTTTTCGGGTGCATGCTATCTATATGCCATCTTATTTCATGCTTGGTGCAGGTGTAAATCTCATTTCGGGGGAAGAGAAGGAGCGCGTCTCTTCTCGAATGAACTGCTTGACACAACAGGACCTGGAAGCTGGTGGTTTCTTCTGGATGGACCATGATCGGGCCACCGTCCTTGCGACGGTGCAAGATCGCGTGCACCAGGTTCTTCGAGTGCTTGGACAGGCAAGATCTGCGTTGGCATCCATTTGGTCAGTTATGTTTCCTTTGGATGTTATTCCTTCCGCTTGGGGGTCTACTTGCGAGGTTTTAGAGCATGGGCCATGTCAAGGAGTTGGTGCGGCATCAACTGATTGTTGGGGTGAAGGCTGCCTTTTCGCTTGTTCGGCTGCATCGCCGTGATGACAATCTTGCGGAGGTGGCGACTGGGCCGCCCCTTTGACCAGACAGCAGTCTATAGGACATGCGCCCACATTATGCGGCTATTGCGTAGCATCATGAGGAGATAGTAGATCTGTTCGAGAAGAGGGCGAATGTAGTGCTCCAGAATAGGTAGATCCTGTAAAAAACTTAATTAAATCTTGTATTTATTAGAGTGGGCTCATAATGCCCTTTGTAAAGTTTTATGTGTATTTGGCATGAGGTGCTTTGTAATTTGCATGTCCCTTTCGTTAGCCTGACGCGATCAGCTACTCGGGTTGTATGCGTTATTTGTAGTCGACAAAGTCGTCAGGTGAGGCGTAGCCCCCGAGCATGTTGTATTGAGAAATAATGTAAAAGAAAAAGGATGTTCGGGCCAAGGAACTTAGGTTTTATTCATAGCAAACGATGAGGTACATTGTTCGGCTGAGTAGCCTTATTGAAAGTAAAGGGTAACTAGGGGTAGAAGCGTCGCAGTTGTGTGACGTTCCAGGGGTTGGAGTATTGGACTCCTGATGCGGCGTCCATGAGGCGATAGGCGCCACCTGGGATGACTTCGGTGACGATGTAGGGTCCTTCCCAAGGTGACTCGAGATTTTTGGCCGCTCTTGCTTGAGTCGCAAGACGAGGTCTCCTTCGATAAAGGATTTTGGGCGCAGCCGGCGGCTATGGTAGTTGCGGAGGCTCTGCTGGTAGACCGTTGAGCGAGCCACGGCAATGTCGCGTGCCTCGTCGAGTGTGTCAACTGCGTCTTCGAGTGCGGCAGTTGATTCGGCTTTGTTGTAGGCGATGACCCGTGGGGCCTTGTGGCGCACGTCGGCAGGAAACACGGCTTCGGCTCCGTTCACCATAAAGAAGGGTGTACCCGGTTGAGCTGTTTGGCGTTTGTAACACCCTCAGAATCGGACCTATGCAAGTTTTAGCGAAACCCGCCAAACCCGCATAGAAACGATTCAAAGGTGTCCACCAGGCACTTTCGTGCGGGTGGAAAACGAAGTAATAACATTACACAACAGTCCTCGATGGGACCCACGTATCAGATATATACAACACGACTCCATGAGTCAAGAATACGACATATCACAAAGATCCAAATCACCTTAAAGATGGAGCGTCTTCACGGACAAGATGCAAATGGGGCTAAGAGCCCCAAGGATAACCAATGGCGCCCATAACCCTGCCCAGCCAAGCCGAAGGGTAACCCCGCTAACGACGCCGATCTCAAAACCGCTTAAACAAAAGGTGCCGACAAGGCAAAGGAAAAGAGGAGCCAAGATCGAGGCCAAGACACGGCGAGGCTAGAATTGCCGGTCCTCGCCACATAGGTATGGTGGATCGAAGCGGTAGCGGCATGCACCGAACAACCTATAGAGACTCGATACAACCGCGGATGTCGAGAGGGATAAGATTGACCTAACGGATCCAACCGAAGCTATCACCAAACAAACCCATCTCGTGTTTCTCGAGACCAAACGAGGAAGTCGTCCGAGGAACTCACATGCTGGCGCTTACTTATTCAGTTATAGTTATGCACTTTACTAGTCGTTTAGATAATCGCCGATAAAGTAAACAAGGGCACTTTTAGTTAATCATTCCGCTATAGTGGCATCACTTACTAGTCGATTCAATTAGCATGAGATAACCCAAAACCCAAAGCAGCTTGTTGGTACTTTTACTTAGCCCTTCCGTTGTAGTGAAGTCGATTACTAGTCATATCGGATACAAGTCAATTTATAACAAGAACTTTAGTTATAGTGGTCTATGATCGCTAATCGTGCTCCAAGTCGCCCATAACCATGACACGGCTTCTAAAGATTTAACCGTAGGGTGCACCAAAGTATCCACAGCACTTCACCCTTTTGCCGGATCGCTAACATACACCCATCGGTATGTCGGCGGGGCCTAAGTCACGACGCTCCTGCACCCAAAGCAAGTACGTGGGGCCACCCCACCAAGTCGACACCCGCAACGAAGTCGGCGGTCTCGAGACGGACTTGGGTTTGCTGCTGTCAGAACGACAAGTCCCCAATCGGGACCGCCGATACAGCAAAACACTCCGCTTCCTAAACAAGACAACAGGTTCTCGCACAAACGTAAATAAAGCGGTAAACATGGCATAAGTACAGATAGTAAAAACCCCAAACTAGTTTGTGGCCCCAAGACAATACTTTGAAATCAGGTAATAATCAATGGGGGCCCATATCTCCCCACCGTGGTTAGCGCTCGATCTCGAACAGTGTCAAGAACTCGGGTCCTACGGGACACAAGGGCGGTCGGAAACCAAATCTACCTATCACCCAATCGATGCCTCTCGCTAATTCGATTTTAGTTGTTAAACAGTAATTAAAGTGAAACAATAATTAAAGCCATGATCATCTCCAACACCAACATGCGGCAATCCTCCAACAATTGTGGTACTTGACGACAAGCAAAAACACTTGAGCAAGCGACTACGACACACGGGTCCATCTATCTACCAAACAACAGGTAATAGGATGTGTCCAAGGCTATATATGGCTGCAAGGGATATCACGGGTACGAAACTAGAGCATCGCAACACAGATAGCAAAGATCAACAGGCGGGAATAAATACTAGAAAAATAAGATAGGTAGAAAGGGGGAGATGCTCGCCTGAAAACATTGCCGAAGGTTCAACCGAAGATCGGGGCGAAGCTCACATCAACTCAACGGCCTTATCCGCGAAGAACCAAAACACTAGAAGAAACACCGGATGCGATATTTAATACAACAGCAGAAGATCGGCATGATGCATGCATGATGTATGACAAGGCAAAGATGCGATGCAATTAGGTCATGTTAAGCGGAACCGGGGGTCCGTCAATTAATTAGGCGGTTCAAGTTGTTTAGATACCCCGCAGTTTAAATGTTGTTATAACAAGGCAAGATACGATACCGGTTCGCTACACAAGTTTAAATGAGGCCAATATAAGGCTAGATTTGCCCGCATATGGGCCCCATATTTAATTAGAGGTGAATCGGCATAAGGCCCCCAAACCACATGTTAAGCATGCATGCAAGATGAATGATTAAAGTGCAACAGGTTTTATATTTAGCATTTATAAAATAGGGCTCGGGAAAAGGGGTCACACATTTAGGGTTCGGCGAACTTGGGTTCCGGGGTTCGGGGTCCGGTCTCAGGGTCCAGGGTTCGACGGATCGGTCTCGACGGGGTCGTTCTCGGATATCGGGAGTAGTTCTTGTCGCGTCCGGGAAGCAGGACTTGGGTCGGTGTCGGGGGCGCATCGGATTCTCCCGGTCGCTGTCGTTCTTGTTGCATTCGTGGTCTTCGGGTCTGCGTAGACGGTCATAGCGTTCAAAGTGGCGAGCTTGGCGTTCCGTTTAAACGACCTAGGCGTCCTTGTCGGAGTTTCTCGGTGGCGATGTCGGTCTTGGTTCGGCGCCGGCGGATCCTGGCGACCTTCAGGCTCGGGTCCTGGTGTGCCGAGGGTCTCGGTGGGATCGATCTTCGGTTCTGAGGTCTCAAGGTTCTTAGCATTCCGTGACGAAGATCTTGAGGATCCGGTGCCGGTCTTGGTCTCTTGGCAGGCAACATCTTCTTATCCTCGCATTCACACCCGCCAAGCACCAACACCTTTACCGGAGACGTGGATCAGCCGAGATGGAGGTGGCCAAGACGTGCTCGGGACGGGCGCGGACGGGCCGGGACTCGCTGCAGCGAGGAGGCGAGGCCGGGCGGCATCATGAAGGCGCAGTGGCCGGGGATCGGGGTCGCGCGAGCAGATCACGGAAGGAGGCCGGAGGGCGAGCGAGGCCGGGCGGCGACTCGCGCTCGGGGATATGCCGCGAGAGGGGAGGCCGCGCCGGGCGACCGGAGGGGCGGCGACGGGGCACCTGACGGGGAGGAACGGCGTAGAGAGGAGGGTGCTCGCTGGCGCGCTACCGAGCGGGACGGCGGCGAGCGGGCGCGCGCGAGCGGAGAGGAGGAGGTGCTGGGGGCGGCGCTGGGCGAGCAGGCGCGGCGGAGGGGAGGGAGCGGGCGGCGTGAGGCGCTGGCACGGGAGGCGCGGGCAGCGGGCGGAGAGCGGCGGAGGCGGGAACGCGCTGGGGTGCGTGGAGCGGAGAGGCTCGGGAGGCGGGCGCGGCACGCCGAGGGGAGGGAGGTGGGCTGGCGGAGGGAGCGCTGGGCGGGCGAGCCTGGGAGGAAGAGGAGGGAGGCGGGGCGGAGGAAGGCGAACGGAGGAAGAAGAAGCGCATGCAAGGCGGGAGGTGGGGGCCGGTGGGGCCGGGTGCAGGCGTGGATGGGACGCTGGAGGGCTGCAGCGTGTCGTGGTGTGAGGAGGGGGACGGCCTGTGGGGAGCCGCAAGGTGCGTGCGTAAGGTTGTGTCGTGTGCTGGGACGGTGTGCTGGGGTGGTTGAGAGAGAGGAGGGGTAGGCTAGGTGGCAGCTTAGGAATGGGTGGAGGGAAGAGAGAGGTGAGGTGGCAGGCCATTGGGCATGGTGAGGTGGAGGGTTGGTGGGTAGGTTAGTTGGTAGTTTTAGGAATTGTTGGGACGACTTATGAAATGGGGTGGTCGTCGCCTTCGCCCGCTCGATCGCCCCCGCTAAAAACAATTGAACTTTTATTTGATTTAAACAGCCGTGGTGCAAACCGATAGCGGCCAAAATAATTAATCCGAGAACCGGCTTTGCCTTTGAATGAAGATGGGCCGCTTTAGAAAACAAAACGGCTTTTGAAAATAGTTTTGACAAACAACATATGATGATGACGATGCAATGCACAAATTCAACGCGATTTTCTAGTAGTGGTTTGCGGATGCCACACCGACACCACTAACAATGGATCTCGCCTCGAGATCCGCCTCATGGTACCGGAAGGAAAGGTCGGCGATTCAAGGCTTTCGCCGTAGATCTTCGCGACACCACTAACAAGAGGTCGTTGATCCCGATCATCAAGAGAACACTCCGAAAACAACTGACGGTTAAAGGTAAGGCCACCTCTAACTTCCATGGAAGGAGTAAATTGCATCGATCCACCATTCTATATACAAAGCAAATGATAAGAGTAGTGGTATGGTCGCGACTCCATCCCGCACTCAAAGCATTACTATGTACACGAATAGACGATTATGCAACCAACTCTCGTGATTCAGATCAAGATCTCGACAAACGAGGTTCGAACAAAGGAGTGATGCGCATCAGATCGAATCTAGCGTAGATGATGTCATCGCGTCGGAAGACACCGGAAGGCACAAACAAGGAACAAAGAATGGTACCACAGCAAACGGATTCCTCAGGCAGCACGAACACCGGATGGTAGAACACGGTTACCAAAGGAGGAGGCGAAACCCTGAAGGTACGACGGAAACCCAACCACGAGAAATCCTGGACTCGAAGAGAGAGAAGAGAGCGGATTCAAAATTCGCAGAGGTGAGAGGAGAGGAGCAGAGGGGTAAGGAGTAAAATCAGACCTAATTAGAACTATCCAACCGATTTTGCAAAAATAGTTTTGACACTCTACTTCGGCCGTTAGCTAGGTTATCCTACAGGCTGGACTTGTGGGGTATCGCAACCCGAAAGCTCGATACCACTCAGAACACCTCGACGGACCTATGCAAGTTTTTAAACCCGCCAAACCCGCATAGAAACGATTCAAGGTGTCCACCAGCACTTTCGTGCGGGTGGAAAAAAAGTAATAACATTACACAACAGTCCTCGATGGGACCCATGTAACAGATATATATACAACACGACTCCATGAGTCAAGAATACATATACGGTACAAATATCCAAATCACCTTAAAAGATGGAGCGTCTGCTCACGGACAAGATGCAAATGGGGCTAAGAGCCCCAAGAATAACCAATGGCGCCCATAACCCCGCCCCAAGCCGGAAGGGTAACCTGCTAACGACGCCGATCTCAAAACCCGCTTAAACAAAAGGGGTGCCGACAAAGGGCAAAGGAAAAGAGGAGCGCCAAGATCGAGGCCAAAGACACGGCGAGGCTAGAATTCAAGGTCCTCGCCACATAGGTACGTGGATCGAAGCGGCAAAGATGCACCTAACAACCTATAGAGACTCGATACAACCGCGGATGTCGAGAGGGATAAGATTGACCTAACCGATCCAACCGAAGCTATCACCAAACAAACCCATCCTGGTGTTTCCTCGAGACCAAACGAGGAAGTCGTCCGAGGAACTCACATGGCGCTTTACTTATTCGCTTATAGTTATGCACTTTACTAGTCAGGTTTAGATAATCGCCCCGATAAAGTAAACAAAGGGCACTTTTAGTTAATCATTCCGTTATAGTGGCATCACTTACTAGTCGATTCAATTAGCATGAGATAACCCAAAACCCAGCTTGTTGGTACTTTTACTTAGCCCTTCCGCTGTAGTGAAGCCGATTACTAGTCATATCGGATACAAGTCAATTTATAACAAGAACTTTAGTTATAGTGGTCTATGATCACACTGTGCTCCAAGTCGTCCATAACCGCGACACGGCTTCTAAAAGATTTAACCGCAGGGTGCACCAAAGTATCCACAGCACTTCGACCTTTTTGCCGATCGCCAACATACACCCATCGGTATGTGTCGGGGGCCTAAGTCACGACGCTCCTGCACCCAAAGCAAGTCGTGGGGCCACCCCACCAAGTCGACACCGCAACGAAGTCGGCCGGTCTTCGAGACGGACTTGGTTTATGTGCTGGTCAGAACGATGAAGTCCCCAATCGGGACCGCCGACATACAAAACACTCCGCTTCCTAACAAGACAGCGTGCCTCGCACAAACGTAAATAAAGCGGTAAACATGGCATAAGTACAGGATAGTAAATAAAACCTCAAACTAGTTTGTGGCCCCAAGACAATACTTTGAAATCAGGTAATAATCAATGGGGCCCATATCTCCCACCGTGGTTAGCGCCGATCTCGAACAGTGTCAAGAACTCGGTCCCACGGGACACAAGTGGGCGATCGAAACCAAATCACCTATCACCCACCGATGCCTCTCGCTTAATTCGATTTTAGTTGTTAAACAAAGAATTAAAGTGAAACAATAATTAAAGCCATGATCATCTCCAACACCAACATGCGGCAATCCTCCAACAATTGTGGTACTTGACGACAAGCAAAAACACTTGAGCAAGCGATCATTTACACGGGTCCATCTATCTACCAAACAATGTAATAGGATGTGTCCAAGGCTATATATGGCTGCAAGGGATATCACGGTACGAAACTAGAGCATCGCATAACAGATAGCAAAGATCAACAAAGCGGAATAAATACTAGAAAAATAAGATAGGTAGAAAGGGGAGATGCTCACTGAAAACATTGTCAAGGTTCAACCGAAGATCGGGGCGAAGCTCACATCAACTCAACGGCCTTATCCGCGAAGAACCAAAACACTAGAAGAAACACCGGATGCGATATTTAATACAACAGCAGAAGATCGGCATGATGCATGCATGATGTATGACAAGGCAAAGATGCGATGCAATTAGGTCATGTTAAGCGGAACCGGGGGTCCGTCCATTAATTAGGCGGTTCAAGTTGTTTAGATACCCCGCAGTTTAAATGTTGTTATAACAAGGCAAGATACGATACCGGTTCGCTACACAAGTTTAAATGAGGCCAATATAAGGCTAGATTTGCCCGCATATGGGCCCCATATTTAATTAGAGGTGAATCGGCATAAGGCCCCCAAACCACATGTTAAGCATGCATGCAAGATGAATGATTAAAGTGCAACAGGTTTTATATTTAGCATTTATAAAATAGGGCTCGGGAAAAGGGGTCACACATTTAGGGTTCGGCGAACTTGGGTTCCGGGGTTCGGGGTCCGTCGTGGTCTGTGGTTCGACGGATCGGTCGACGGGTCGCTCGATATCGAGTAGTTCTTGTCGCGTCGGGAAGCAGTGACTTGGGTCGGTGTCGGGCATCGGATTCTCCCGGCCGCCGTTTGTTGCATTCGTGGTCTTCGGTCTCATGAGACGGTCATAGCGCTCAAAGTGGCGAGCTGCCCGCCCGCTTAACGACCTAGGCGCCCTTGTCGGAGTTTCTGGTGGCGATTGGTCTTGGTTCGGCGCCGGCGGATCTCGCGACCTTCAGGCTCGGGTCCCGCGCCGAGGGTCTCGTGGGATCGATCTTCGTTCCGAGGTCTCAAGGTTCTTAGCATTCCGTGATTTAAGATCTTGAGGATCCGGTGCCGTCTTGGTCTCTGGCAACATCTTCTTATCTCGTACCACACCCGCCAGACCAACACCACCTTTACTCGAGACGTGGATCGCCGGAGGAGAGGTGGCCAAGACGTTCTGGGACGGGCGCGGAGGACGGGCCGGACTCGCTGCAGGAGGCAGAGGTCGGGCCGGCAGCGACTCGAAGGCGCAGGCCGAGGGGACGGGGTCACGGCGGAGCAGACCGCGGAAGGAGGGTCGCCGAGGGCTTGGCTGAGGCCGGGCGCGACCGCTGCTCGGGGAGATGCCGGGCGAGAGGGGAGGCCCCGCGTGGCCGGAGGCGGCACGGGCACCTGGAGGAACGACGCAGAGAGGAGGGCTCCGGCGGCTACCGAGCGGCAGCGGCCGAGCGGGCGCTGGTGGAGCGGAGAGGAGGAGGTGCCGGGCGGGCGCGGGCGAGCGCGGTGCCGGAGGGGAGAGGAGCGCGCTGGGCGTGAGGCGCTGCGGCACGGAGGCGCGGGCAGTGGAAGGAGAGCGGAGGCGGGCGAATCTACCGGGTGCAGGAGCCGGGAGAGGCTCGAGGCGGGCGGGCGGGCCACGCTGGAGGGGAGGGTGGGTCAAGCCGCGGAGGGAGCGCGGGCGGGCGAGCCTGGGAGGAAGAGGAGGAGGCGGGGCGATGGCGCTGGGCGGACGGAGGAAGAAAGGGCCGCTGGGAGGTGGGGCAGGTGGGGCCGGTGCAGGCGTGGTGGACGCGGAGCACGCTGGCGCCAAGACGCGGGGTGTGAGGAGTGGGACGGGCCGGGTCAGCAGGGAGCCGAGGTGTGCAAGGCGTCTGGTTGTGTCGTGTGCGGGACGGTGGCCGGGGTGGTTGAGAGAGAGGGAGTGGGGTAGGCTAGGTGGCAGCTTAGGAATGGGTGGAGGAAGAGAGAGGGTGGCAAGAGGCCATTGGGCAGGTGGTGAGGTGGAGGTTGGTGGGTAGGTTAGTTGGTAGTTTTAGGAATTGTTGGGCGGACCGATTTAGAAATGGGGTGGTCGTTCGGGTCGATTCGGCCCGCTCGATCGCCCGCTAAAAACAATTGAACTTTTATTTGATTTAAACAGGCCGTGCAAACCGAGCTGCCAAAATAATTAATCCGGAGAACCGGCTTTGCCTTTGAATGAAGATGGGCCGTTTTAGAAAACAAAACGGGCTTTGCGAAAATAGTTTTTGACAAACAACATATGATGATGACGATGCAATGCACAAATTCAACGCGATTTTCTAGTAGTGGTTTGCGGGATGCCACAGCGTTGTACGCAGGCTCCAGAGAACAGAGGGTAGCTCATCTGCCTAGGATCCTGCAAGCCTTTCGAGTGGGCACAATAGGCTTCGATGCCGCTCTATGAGACCGCTATTTTTTAGACCCGGGCTCGTTGGTCTCGCGGTGTGCCAAGGCGCGATGATATGTTGATGCCGAGGTTCCCGCAGAAGGCCTGGAACTCCTTCGAGATGAAGTTTGATCTGTTGTCCATGATGATGCTATGAGGCACGCCAAATCTATAGACGGTGATGGCGGATGAAGTAGCCGAGTAACTGGCCAGATGGGATGCCGAAGGTGCACTTTTCTCGGTTTAGCTTGATCTTTTAGTGATCGAGGTTGTCGAATGTCTCGTGGAGATCATCGATCAGCGTCTTGATCACTATGTCATCGACATAGACTTGGATGTTGCGCCCGATCTGGTTGTTCAGGCATGCCTGCATGCACCTTTGATATGTGGCGCCTGCATTCTTCATCCCGGAAGGCATGATGTTGTAGCATAACACGCCGAACGGCGTAATGCATACCTTTTTCCTGATCTTCTACCTTCAGTCGAATCTGGTTGTAACCTGAGTAGGCGTCGAGGAAGGAGAGTTTCTCGCATCCTGTAGTCAAAACGATGATCTGATCGATCCGCAATAGTGGGAAGTGGTCCTTGGGGCAGTACTTGTTAAGTGATGTGAAGTCCACGCACATCCGCATGATGTCTGTGTCCTTTTTTGGGACCAGCACTGTTGGCTGCCACTGCCTCCTTGATTTCTCGGATGAAGTTGGCGCCGAGTAGTCTCGCTGACTTCCAATGGCTTCGCTCTTGGCTCGGACAATCCGGATTGACTGCTCGACGGCTCGGCGTCCGAAACACATTGAGTGCATGCTCGGTGAATTCCTCATTTAACTCCCTGAATGGCCGCACACATACACCAGCGCACAATTTCAAAGGTTTCACGAGGAATTCGACGAGTGATGGGGATATGCCTACCGGGTATCCTCACGGACGCTTCCGATCGCCCAAAGGCTGGCGAGGGCCTGCAGAACGGGCGAGTGGATCAAAGCCCATCAGGTACCAAAGCATCGAGGTCAAGGCCCAGTGAGTAGATAGGCCCAAATGGTCTCGAAAGTTAAACGATTGACAAAGTTGTAACCGAATCGGTTGAGATATGTAAACCCTAGGGAGGTAAGCCTATATAAACCTCCCTAAGGGGTGAGTAGAGATACGCCCTCATACACCAAGCAACTCGCCGCCTAGCCGCCGAAGTTCACCCATTGTAAACACCTCCATAATACAATCTAGCGTGAGTAGGTCTTTCTCCGGGCCGAACCTGGTAAAACCTCGAGTCTCCGCCTCATCTCGCACCGCAGATGGCTGGCCGCCTTGCCCTTCGTTTACTACTACGCCGATTGCAAGATTCGCCGTGGTCATTCCCGGCACGGGCGCCACCGTGGGGCCTGGCCGGTCTCGCCGGTGTTCGCGGGCGAGATCCAATCTGCCCATCAACGAGACGGTCGCCACCCGCGCATGATAGCGATTGGCGAGATGCTCCAGATCTTGCCAAGCAGCTACGCCTTGCCGGGCGCGACCAAGACAAATACGTGATCCCGCCAAGACGATCAGCCTCTTCGCCGGCTTCACCGACGCCATCACCTCGAGGACTCGCCGCATCCGCGAAGTCGCCACCACGCCGATCGGCTCTCCGAGAGCCAGATCCGCACGATCCACCGCCTCGCCCGAGTACGACTCGCCCACAGCAACGCGGCCGAGAATTCAGCGGCCATGAAGACGTGACTCACCGACGACGCCGACTGGCGACCCCGCGCCACTGCCGGATCCATCACCGCGGCTCGTCCGCTGGCTCCATCGCCAGGTCTCCAACGCTGGAGATTTCGAGGACCCTCCATCCTCGGGATCTTCGACTTCGACCGGCCTGAGAACTCCGCCGACCTCCACGACGGTGCGCCGCCACGCCGCTGACCTACATGGCCACCGCACCGATCCGCCGGAGGACCCTTTCTCCACTTATCCCTCCTAACGCCACGGGCGACGGAGGTCGAGGAACTCGCCTGAAACCGGGCGGAGGCAAAGACGCAGGAGCAGGCCGAGCGAAAAATTCCGCCGAGCAGTGACAACGAGAACTCCACGCTACCACCAGCAGCCGGATCAGGTCACGCCGAACCCCACTGCTCAGGCGCGCCTGAACTTCGACGACGAACGACCCGGCTCGATAGCCGAGCGCGATCCGCGAGAACGCGCCACCAGAGGAAGCAACCGCCCGCCAGATCAACGGCGGCGGGTGCCCCACCACCACCCAACCGCACTCTCCTGTGGACCAGCCGCGATAGTCGCTCTCACGGGAGCGAGATGCGAACGGCCTTCCACTGTTCTCTCCACCCCGATGGACAACCTCGTGGCAGGCCGAGCCGCCGACAAAGATCACGGCGACCGCGACGGCGCCTACGTATCCAGTATGTCGTCCCTTACTCGCGAAGGCCGTGGAACAGCGAAGGTGCGCGACTGCAAGGACGAGTGTACTGGCCTCGGGAAGTGGCGGCCTCAAGCGCCGCCGCCCGGTGGCAACACCAATTGCCCGCCAGAGCCATCGCAGCGGCTCAACGATTTACCCGCCAACGCGCACTTCCACCAACGATCCTGTGCCAGGCGGCGACCAAACCTCGTGCCGCCAATGGATGGAGAGCCGACCACGGCGGCTCGCTCACACATCATCAACAACCAAACTGGCGCGACGCCAGCCCGACGACTTGGCACACCCTAACTACTCGCCGCGATGGCGAGCCTATGGGGTCGCCACGATTAGGGCCCAAGTGCCGACCAATGATCCGAGGCGGTACCCACCAACTTCAAGGCGCCAAGGAGATCGAAAAATACGACTCCTCGCACGACCCGCAGTCCGCTTGACACATACCTCATGGCAATGGGGATCGCGGGTCACACCGACCTACCGCCGCCTGCTACCTCCCACCGATGACGGAGGGACGTGCAGGCAATGGATCAACACGCCCCCGTGATAGTATCGACCGGGAGGAAATGCGAGACGCCGTCAGCACTTCGAAAGTGCTCACCGCGCCACCACCATCGAGGACTTGAACGATGCGCCCAGGGACCTCGCGAGTCGACCCGCAGCTGGGTCCAACGGTGGCAAGAGCTCGTACAACGCGGTCGGCATCCACCCGGACACCGCTATCCATTGCTTCAAGACCTCGCCGCCACGAGCCTCTAGTCGCCAAGCTCACGACACGCCCGCACACTCGACAACATCCCCGACCTCCTCGAGATCGCCAAACGATACGCCGAGGAAGATCCCAATCAAGACGCCGACGACGAGTCCGGCGGACAACGACGCACGGGCGGCAACGACGGCGCCGAGCAGAAAGCTACAGCCGCACTCGCCTCACGTGCAAGCGCCGAACGATGGGCGAAGTCGACTTCGCCGCCAATGCCGCACGCATAACGCGACCCAAGAGCTACCGCCGCGACGGAGGGCAACGACGCTGACGGCGGAACTACAAGAACAAGCCAAGGTTTGATCCCGCCCCTCCTTAACCAACCATGCGCGTTTACAAGAGGAAGGAAAGCCCGCCACGCACACCACCGCCGATCGCCACACCCTCGTGGAGATCGAGAAGGCACGCAGACGCGGAGGACACCGGCAACGACCCGCAAAATGGCGGAAAATTCGCAAAGTGGCCGGCTCGCCCACACCTTCACCGGCTTCAACACGGCGCGAGAAGAAGGTCATCGCCGCTGCCGCCGTCAACGCGTGGCCTGCAGACAGACGCCCCCGCTCGAACTGGTCGGAGCAGCTATCACCGAGCCGGCAAGACCACTCGCCACGATCGAGTACCTGTGACGAGTCGCCCGGTGGTCAAGCCCAAGGTCGGCGACTATCGGCTCCCCAAGACTCTAATGGACGGCGGCAGCATCAACATCCTCTACCGACACCTTCAGCGATCAAGGCTCCCGCAATGATGATCGAGACAACCCACACCACGCCCACGGCATCGCCCCGGTCGGAAGGCGACCGATCGGCAAGGTCACGCCACCCACCTTCGCACCGCGAACTTCCGCACCGAGCGGATCGCCTCGAGCTGGTGCCCTTCGACAGCCCTTACCATTGCGCCCCGGGCGCCAGCGTCGCCAAATTCATGGCGGCACCCCACTACGCATAACGCGATGAAGCTCCCGGCCGTGGGCGCTATCACCATCAACGGCGACTTCGACATGGCCGCCGAATGCGAGGCCAAAGGAGCCGAACTCGCCGACGCGTGATCGCGGGCGAAGCTAGTCACGATGAGCTCGCCAACACGCGAGCGGGTCAACAACGACGACCCCACAATACTCAAGAAGCCCAACTCAGAGGGCACAAACACTCAACCTTGAGGCCACGACAAGACACCCGCACTGTCGAGCTGGTCCCAGCGACCCCAGCAGACGGTGACGACGGAGGCATGAGCCCAGATAGGAAGGCGCGGCATCGAAGTTCCTCCATGAGAACAGGGACATCTTCGCATGGAAACCCTCCGACATGCCCGGTGTCCCTAGGGAGCTCTGAGCACAAATTAAACGCCGACCCCAAAGTACCACCACTCAAAAGCCGTTACACGCCATTCAACGAAGAACGCCCGGCAATCGCCGAGGAAGTGCAGCGTCTACTCGCTGCCGGCTTCATTCGGCCAATCAAATACTCCAAGTGGCTGGCAAACCCAGTCCTGGTCGAAAAGAAAAACGGGACCTGGAGAATGTGTATCGACTACACAAACCTGAACAGCGCCTGCCCAAAGGAGCAGTCATTCCTCCGCGGATCGATCGATCATCGACTCCACCGCGGGCTCGAGTCGTGTTTCCTCGACGCCTACCGGGTATAACCAGATCAAATGGCTGCCGAGGACGAGGAGAAGACGGCGTCATCACGCCATTCGAGCCTTCACACCGCCATGACCTTCGGCCTCAAGAACGCCGAGCAACGTACCAACGGTGCATGCAAGAATGCCTCGCGAGCCAAATTGGCCGCAACATCCACGCTCACATCGACGACGTGGTCGTAAATCCGCCGCCAAGGCGACCTACTCACGACCTCGCAGAGACCTTCGCCAACCGCGGAGGTACAAGATAAAGCTCAACCCAGCAAGTGCACCTTCGTGTACCCGCCGCAATTACTAGGTACGCTGCTCCAAACGAGGGATCGAGGCAAACCCAACGAAGATCGACACGATCGCCTGCTCGGCAAACCCGGTGCTCGCGACGCCCGTGGCTGGCGGGTAGCGGCTCTCCGCTTCATCCCCGGGCGAAAAAGGCGATGCCCCTATACCGATGCGCAAGAATCCCACCTTCCGGGACAAGGAGGCGGACGACGCGCTCGCGACCTCAAAAGGTGCTACTCGCGCACCACTACTCGCCGCACCCGCCGACAAGGAGCCCATGCTGGTTTACGTCACAAGGCCCGAGCGTCCGTCACTGTAATGGTCGAACGACGTGAGGAAGGAAAGAGCGCCCAGTCCAGCCGGTATACTACATCAGCGAGGTCCTAACCGAGTCACGCCAGCGATACCCACAGTACCAAAAGCTGGTATACGTCTTCAGAGCTCAGCGCCGCCGCACTACTTCCGTGGAGCACCCATCACGGCCGCCTCCGCCCACTTCAAGACATCATCCGCGAATCGCGAGGCGACGGGTCGCCAAGTGGGCCGAGATCGGGCCCACAACATTAAGTACGAAGCCACGCAGGCGATTAAGTCACTGCATCGCCGATTTCCTCGCCGACCGGGAGGAGGCCCAGCCAGAGAAGCCGCCGACCTCCATCGAGCCTCAGATTGACGGGTCCAAGAACGCGGACGGCGCAGGAGCGGGATAGCCGACCTCACCAAAGGCGACAAGCTCCGCCACATACTCCGCCAATTCACGCCGCACCAACAACATGGCGAATACGAGGCCCTACTCCACGGCATGCGAGCCGCAGGAGATGAGCGCCAATCGCCGATGCTACGGAGACCGACCAAGCGGGTCAAGTCGCCGCACCGCGACGCCTCCCCTACCATGGCGGCATACCGCCAAGAAGTGGACAAGGTGGGCGGCCACTTCACCGCTACTCGGTCGAGTGGATCGACAGAGGAAAACGAGGAGGCCGACGCCTTCTCGCATCGGGTCGGCACGATCCGCACCACCCGCCCGCGTGTTCCTCGACACCATCTTCACGCCGCCTCCTCCAAGGAGATCGACATTGGAGTCCCGCCCAACCAGAGGCAACCTTGGTCGCACTTCACCGAACCGCATTTGATCGACCAAGCCCTACATCGCTTACTCGAGACGGGCAACCGCCGCAGACGAGACAAGCGTCAATGATTGTTCGCCGATGCAAGTCCTACACCATCATCGACGGCGAGCTACACAAGCGCAGCCACCGGCAGTTCCAACGCTTCAACCAAAGGACGCAAAATCTACACGACATCCACTGCGATCGCGCCACCACGCCGCCGCTTCCTCGGGTCGCCAAAGCCATGCGACACGGCTTCATCGCCCATCAGACACGCCGACGCCGATATCGCCCAGCGATGCGCGCTGGTGCGGCACGCCAACCGCACGCACGCCCAAGTTCGGCGGTCAAAACAATCCCCATCACCGCCATTCGCCGTGTGGGGCATGGACATGGTCGGCCCTTCAAAAGGCCCCTCTGGCTACACCCACCTGCTGGTCGCCACGACAAATTCACAAAGTGGATAGAAGCCAAGCCAGTCCTAAATGCGACGGAAGATCGCCACTAAGTTCCTACGAGCTCATATACCGCCACGGTTTCCCCAACAGCATCATCACGACAATGGCACAAACTTCGCCAAGGGAGCAATGGCCGAAGTTCTGAAGAGCACCACATCCGCTCGACCTCGCCGCACACCCGAATCCAACGGCCAGGAACGAGCCAACCAGCATCCTCCACGGCCTGAAGCCGCGACCTGGTACCACTCGAGCGCACTGGCTGGGTGCTGGTCAAGAGCTTCCTCCGCCATCCGGGGAATCCGCACCGTCCATGTGTCGACGGATTCACCCTTCTTCATGGTCTACGGCGCGAAGCCGCCATGCCAACCGACCTCGAACACGACTCGCCGGACCGTCCACTATACGGAGGCCGCAAACGAACTGGCCCGCCAAGATGGGCTCGACCAACTCGACGGTTGCGCGACCGCCCGATCGCGCACCGCTATCTATCGCCAAGGGCCCGCTGCTACCACAGCCGACGGTGAAAACCCGACCTTCCGTGAAGGCGACTTGGTGCTACGCCACCCAGACAAGAAGGGCATGCACAAGCTCTCCTCCATGGGAAGGCCTGCTCGCTATCGGCGCCAGACGCAACGACGCCATTACTACGCCGACGTCCGGGACGGTGAACTCGACGTCAGCGGCCGGAATGTAAATCTCCTCCGGAAGTTCTATACCTAGAACCCCACATATGTATTCTCCGCTATGAATAAAAGAAACGGTTACCACAAAATTGCCTACTCTCCATGTCTTGTGCCACTCGCATTGTGACTAACAATATCATGCTAAAATACAGAAGTCAACCTTGGTACAGCGACCGGCACGGCTAAGTAGCGATGTAAGAGCACCGAGTCATTTCAGGTCTTGCATCGTCCACTAAAAACGCCAATCCGAGCCCCATCGAGTCGCCTAGCTCGACTGGTTTTACGAACCAAGACATCTCGCCTCGCTTCCTACAGACCTGGTCCTCCGCATCCTGGCATAGCGACTCGAACGGCTAAGTGCCACTGGCGGGGACGGGATACCAGTTCGCCTCGATCGGACAGGGAAAACGCCAAGTAAGAGAACGTGCCCAGGACTCGCCACGCGACTGACCCACCGGGCCAGGCAGGAGCGACGCGCTCACACCAACGCGCTCCGTCCTCAACCACCCTCGAGTCGCGCCTTGAACTACTAAGTACCACGCCGGGACTCGCACCCGGCCCCGCTCACAGACGGGAAAACGGTAAAGTAGAGCACTCGAGGGAGTCGCTTATGACCGGCTCTCCGAGCTCGGGCGTAGTCGACTCAACCAACAACACACATGATAAACAACAAAACATCATATCTAAGGTGAACCCAAGCAAAGGGCGGACGCGCCGGACTCACCCAAAATCAATCCAAAACACGCAAACAAATAGCAAAATGAACACAACGCTCCATTCAATCGCATATCGCATTGTCTTACATTACAAAATATGCCTACTCGCAGAATTGTTACTAACACTATTCCGCAGCTTGACGATGATGCACCAGCGTCCCGCGCTTCCGGATGAATACAGCACGGGTTCGATGGATAAGTCGTCACCGCCCGCCATCGCCGCGGAAGGCTGCTCGACCTTGAAGTCGCGATGCGGCGTGCCGTTGCGCGCGACGACCGCTTCTCGCACGGAAGAAGGTCGCCCATCGCCCAAACACGCCCGAGTACGCGGCGCACGTTCCTCGCAGCTTAAGAACTTGACAGATCCACCACGCCGACGATGAAGGATAACCACTGTCACGCCGCCGAGGTCGAAATCTTCGGGAAGTGGGCGAGTCCTGTGCTTAGAGCCGCCGACGCCCACGTCAAAAGCCGACCTGGCCATGAACTCCACGACGGCGCCTTCTCCAAGTACTCCCACACCTCAATGAGGTCATTGGAATAACCTCCGTGGGCGACATCTCTTGAAGGTAGGCGGATGCAAGTCGCCGACAATGAAATCGACAAGCATGCTCACGCACTCCCTCGCATCAAGAGAACTCGCCTTCATGGCTACCAATCATACGGCCTGCTAGATGGAAACAGTTGTGAGCACCACGAAACCACAAACAATATAACCACAAGACTGGGAAGATGCACTCACCGATCAACCAAGGGCGAGCCCGAGAATGAAGCTTTGAAGCGATGTCTTGTCGCCTCCCAACGATGAGGGCTTCACACCTTCCGGTCTTCCTCCGCGGCAGCAACGGCGGCCTTAGCTCGCCCGTTCGCCGAGCTCGCTTCTTCTTTCGCCTCCCGCAGTTCGCGCTCGAGGTCGGCGATCCTTTGCTCAGCAGTGCTTAACGCAGACTTCGCCGCCCGTCGCCGCCAGGGACAAGCTCTGGCGAGCCACCTGCTCGCAGCACCTCAAGCTCCTTGTTTACTTTGGAGAGCGCCTAACTCTTCTCAGCACGCTGCCGCAGCCAATCGCTTCCGCCGAGTCCAGTTGTAAACCCCGCAAAGTTTCAAAGTCGGTTCACACGAATAACTCGGTGCCCACCCGCTACAATTTAGCGGTGCGCACTGGGACCATGCTCGAATTACTGAGGCCCACCGCTACAATTTAGCGGCGCACTCGGACCGGCGGCTCTAAAATTACTCGGTGCCCACCCGCTACAATTTAGCGAAAGCGCACTGGGACCAGCGGCTCGAAATTACTAAGTGCCCACCCGCTACAATTTAGCAAGTACGCATCGGGACCGGACTCGAACGACAAAACAGTAACTATAAAGAATCAGGCCGCAAGAAAACACCGACCGATCCTCGGGACCGGAGGTACCTGGATGGTCAGCCAAGCATGTCAGGCTTGCGCTGGCCCACTGACGCACGCAAGCAGCGCCGTGTGTGCCCGCGACGTTGGTCAATTTCAGCGTCGGCGGTCTCGAGCGGGTTCGAGTCGCAGCCTCACTCGCCGTGGGCCTTGGCCATGAAGCGGGGAAGGTAGCACCCCTAAAGGAGCTCGCTTCTTCCGTCTAGGCAACGAATGCCTCCTTCGCGGACGCTGTAGCTTCCATGGCCCAGCGGCGCGACGTTGCCGAGAGAAGGATTTATGTCATCGCTTGGCCTTTTGCTGCCTTCCGTGGAAGCGGCGACCTCATCCACCTTCCTCTTACGGAAGGGTCCTCCTAGTGGCGAGGGCACTTTGGCCACCGGGTGGCTCATCTTCTTCACTCCGTCCTACGACGAGACAAGTCGAGAAAAGGAACATTCAAAATACTAAGAGAGAAAGGCGAAAGCCGAGTACACTCACTTGGCGACGGGAATGAAACGCAGCCCTGCATGCGAAGGCCGGTTTCTCCACGGGGCCAAGCCGCGATCGAGCCCTTCCGGCGCCAGGCCCGTGATACGGGCGTTTCTTTGATGTTGAGGTAGCGGTTGGCGCCTGGGGCACCTTCGACGGAGGTTTCCTTGTTAGAGCTGCCGCGACCGGAGCCTCCTTGCGAGGCGAGACCGCCACGCCGACCCCTTTTCGAGGCAAAGTCGCCAGCCGAGCCTTCAGCCCGGATATCGCCGAAGGCGCGGGGCATCGAGGCCAGCGGTGCCTCCATGGATGGTGCATCTAGCGTGGTTGTTGCCGGGCCGCCGTCACCGGCCGAGCTGGGCATCGGAGCTGCTCGCGAGAGCGGTGAGGCCATCTTCGTGGCTTCGCCCTCCTCCTTAGGGGGCCTCGCCTTTCTCCTTCTTCTTCTTCGCTGGAGTGGCCCGACGGAGCGAGGTGGTCTCCGGAGTTCCTCGTCATCGCCATGACGCCGAGGCTCTGCTCGCCGAGCTCGCGCTGACGCGTTGCCCGGGTCTTCGGACCCGGGGCGATCTCCTCTTCGGATTCCCTCATCGCCCCTCGCTTCTTGGCGGGAGGCGACTCGCTTATGTCTCGGATGGCCCGAGTTTGTCATCGCGGGTGGGAGCCACCTTCCACCACTTGGAATAGCTACGTTAAACATGGAACAAAGTTAGAATTACTGCGATCGCATATGCGCGAGAACAAGATCAGGTTATTACCGCTGGAGACGCCTGGTGTATGGAGGGAGCCCGCCGCGATCCGTGATATGCCGCTGGGTGATCCTCTTCGCGCCAGAGGTAGTCCTCCAGCTTCCACTGGGCGAGGCAGGCCTTCCGAAGTCTTCTACTCGTACCGGTACATGTAGTGCTGTCGCTCATGGGCGAACGAGCGCCGCCCAAGCCAGTTGTGCAGGTTCACCGTCTGAGCCCTTCTTCTTGCCGCGAATGGTCTGGAGCATCTCGTCGACGACCATCCGCGATCATCGGGAAGCTTGGCGACTGGAGATTGCGCGGCTCGAGCGGCCGAGTACCAGGATCGCCACCCCTCCGGTCGCCTCGGTCACATAAAACCAAGACTTTTTCCACGCTCATTGCTTTCGCCGGCAGCATCAAGTCGAAGAAGGAGGCTTTGGATTTCAGCTGGAAAGTTAAGCCGCCATGGGCTAGCATTGGGTCCGCCTTTCGCGGGCTGATCCGCCCATGGAACAGATCTTGCCACAAGGGAAAATAGGGCCGGCAGCCATAGCACTGCAGAACGCCACAAAGATGGCGAGCTCGATACTATGGGGACCAGATCCGAGGGCTGGATCTCGTAGTAAGCGCAGGAAGAATAGAGAAGTGGGAAACCCTAAACCCCGCCGAGGTGACTAGTGAAGCAGATGAACTCTCTCGCTGGTTCGGGTCAAGCCCGCTGAGGATTCGCCACAGCCGCCCAAGAGGATTCCTCCTCGAAGGAGGCCAGTTGCCATCTGGTGCACTTGGATCTACCTGGTTCGTGGAGAGGGCCATGAGGATTTGCTTGGAGGTGAGGATTGCGGGTCGCGAGATCAACGGGCGAAAGATGTGCGTACTTTGAAGAAATGGTGGGCGGTTGGCTTTCCGATGGCCAACCATTCCCTTTATATAGCGAAGCTGCCCGCCAAATTAGGGGCCGTTACCGCGCGATGATTACGCCGAAGTTACCGCGGTTACCTTAACGGCTAGTTTGACTACGCCGACGGTCCGCCTCCGCCACTTTGGCTCGCTGAGTTATTCGCCGAGGCCGCCCGCTGGTTCGACACCCAAAACACGGCTCGATTCGCCGGATTTTTCCTTTGTACAGGAGCCCGCCGACGATTCGACCGATGCCAACGAAGCCAGATACTCCGACCGCCAAGAGCCACCCGCCTAATCAACGACGGCCTCGGGGACTCTGATGGGATATGCCTACCGGGTATCCTCGGGACGTTCCGATCGCCCAAAGGTGGCGAGTGGGCCCGCAGAATCCGAGTGGATCAAAGCTCATCAGGTACCAGCATCGGAGGTCAAGGCCCTGTGAGTAGATAGGCCCACGGTCTGCAGTTAAACGATTGACAAAGTTGTAAATCGAATCGGTTGAGATATGTAAACCCTAGGGGAGGTAAGCCTATATAAACCTCCCTAAGGGGTGAGTAGAGATACGTTCCCTCATACACCCAAGCAACTCGCCGCCTAGCCGCCGAGTTCACCCATTGTAAACACCTCCATAATACAATCTAGCAGGAGTAGGTCTTTACCCTCCGGGGGGCCGAACCTGGGTAAAACCCTGAGTCTCCGCCCTCATCTCGCACCGCAGATGGCTGGCCGCACTTGCCCTTCGTTCTACTACTCGCTGCCGATTGCAGCATCTGCCGTGGTCATTCCCACGACAACGAGCGCGCTTTCCTATGCGGGACTAAGGTTGTTGGCAATCAGAGCCATCTTGGATGTGTCCATTGGATGGACCTGCACCTTTTTCGTGTTGACTGTGGAGTTGAATGACATATCAGGTGCGTTTTGCCTGGCGACTAGGGGTGCCCCGTTATCTATCACCTCTCTGAGCCTCGTGAGCTCCTCCTGCATGCCGAACGACTGGGATATTCTGTTGAAGTCTCTGTCATAGTGGCCGGATCGGGTGAAGCTTTCCTGGACGGTAATGACGCCTCTGGGTCCTGGCATCTTCAGTAGCAGGTACGCGTAGTGCGGTACTGCCAGGAATCTTGCGAATGCCACGCACTCGAGGATGGCGTGGTACTGTGATGGCCAGTCCACCACTTCGAACTCCAGCCGCTCGCGCTTGAAGTTTTCGGGATGGCCGAAGAAGACATCGAGCCATATCTTGCCCAGAGGGTATATGCCCTTTCCTGGGACTATCTCGTGAAACATTGTGTCTGATTGTTCTAGGCTACATAGCGGGATCCGCATCGCTGCGAGGGTACTGGCGAACATCAGATTAATGCCGCTCCCGCCGTCCATGAAGACACAACTCATCTCAAACCCTCTGATTCGCGCCTCGAGCACCAGGGCAACATGACCTGGGTGAGGGATATGGCGTTGGTGGTCCGAACGATCGAACGTTATGCAGGACTCCGACCCACTGAGGTACGCAGGGATGGCAGGTGGAGCGGTCACAGCCAGGCTGACCTGCCGAGTAATCTTCTTCTGCACCCTGTTGGTTGGGCGTCCCTTCTGGACCATCAGGGACCCTTTTGGCACTGGGTATCCGTCCGCACCGTTATTTGGTGCGGGTGCGATCGCTGGATTAGATGGTCCAGTGGATGGTGGTGGAGGAGCTCCGTGAGCGATGTCGCCTAGTACAGGTGCGGTCCCAAATCCAGGGTTCACGATCTACTGCCGCATTTGGGTGAAACCCTAGCTGAGCTTCTGAATCTCGCGACGGTCCTTGAGCATGTGGCTGGATTTTTTCTTGCCATCCTTCTTGTCGATGTAAAAGTGGATGGTGCAAGGACCAGACAATTTATCATATGCCGAAGGCTCGTCATCGTGACTGTGACGCTGCCACATCTGTGTGGGTCGTCCCCCGTCGCGTTAGTTGCCTCTATGGTATCCCTTTCTGCGGTTGCCGTTGATGTATACACACTTCTATTCTTGTAGACAGTTGTTGGGCCTCAAAGTGCAGAGGTTTGTAGAACAGCAGCAAGTTTCCCTTAAGTGGATCACCCAAGGTTAATCGAACTCAGGGAGGAACTGGTTAAGGGTGTTACCTCTCAAGCAAACCTGCAATCAAGATACAAGAAGTCTCTTGTGTCCCCAACACACCCAATACACTTGTCAGGTGTATAGGTGCACTAGTTCGGCGAAGAGATAGTGAAATACAAGTAGTAACGGTGCCAGAAAAGAGCTTCTGACTTGTTGTTGACGTGGGGTAACGGTGCCAGAAAAGACTTTGATGGAGCTTGACGGTGAGGTAAAGACTAAAGCAAGCAAACATGTAACAGATCTAGTAGCAAATGGTGTTTCAATGCTTAGAAACAAGGCCTAGGGATCTTTTCACTAGTGAACACTCTCTCATATAAATATCATCTCTTCATGATACTACTCTTAACTACTCTCCGGTTGGACACTCTAATCCATGGTAGGGCTATAACAGCACACCTCATAGTCCGCCTTCCCCAATCTAGATAACCCCAAACTGTCACCTTGAGCGCTAGATGCTTCCAACAAACACCTCAATTTCATAGAGATATCCAACTCCAAATATAACTTATAACAAATATCCAATCTAGCCAAAGTGCCACATAGTATGCACGCTGTCACTTTCACACACGTGGGGAAAAGCTTAGATCTATTAAAGCACAAAGAGTATTTATGTGGACTCAAGCCTATGTGCCACCATGGCGTGCACGCTATCACTTTCACACACATGGGGAGAGCAGAGATCTAATGAAGCACTTTAGTAGCAAGGTAGTGTAGGGTTCGCAACATAGAAAACAAAAAATTTCCTACGATGGGAACTATGTACCAAGATCTATATACTAGGTACAAACAACGGGCGGATGTATATCCGTAGAGAACATACACTTGAAGACCTACAAAGCTTAACGAGTTCGACTCGTGGTTGATGTAGACGATCTCTTGCCGATCTCAAGATCGAGAGGAAGTCCTAGCGCCGCAAATCAGCAGCGCATCCGATGCAGCGGACGCACAACTCTTTCTTGCCGAATAGCCACCGGGAACATGTATCTCGCTAGTCCGAGACCATGAGGGATAAATTCTAGAGGGAGAGAGATATCCTTCATGAGGAGGTGTGAGTGAGAAGTGAGGAGAGGGGTGCCTTTTATAGGAGAGGGGGAACCCCAAGGGGGTGGCCGGCGCATGGGGCCTGCCCCCTTGCCATCCCCTCTTCATGTGGGTGGACACTCCACTCACAAAATTCCTTTAAATTCCTCCACTCAAAATCCCACTCAAACTTGCAATTAAATTTCCACAAAATTTAATGCAAACTCTCATTAAATAAAACTCTTTTATTTATTCAGAATTTTGTCAAATACTTTAATGACAAACATTCACATATAACCCCTTGCTAGAATTCTATTTCACATGCATAACGACTTTATGCAATTTCATCCGAAAACCTTTTTTAGTATCTAGTGAAATAAATTCCTGCGCTTGTTATCTTTCCGGCATGAAACTTTTGCTCCAATTGGATGTCGGTGTCTCTTAAGTGTGTCACCCTACGGTTCATGAATAATGAGGACATGATCGAGACCCCTCTCGGATCAATAATCAGAAGCGGATCCGAGACCCACTCCCACACATTCAACGATGACTTTCTTGTGATCGTCGGAACCTTTTACGCTAGTATCTTAATCCCTTTGTTTCGCGATATATTACATGTCCGAGATTCGATCATCAGTATCTCCATACCTAGTTTGATCTCGTTACTGACATGCACTCTTTTCTCGTTCCTGCGATATAACATTCTAGTGATCAAATCACTTTTTTGCAAGCTAACCAATGTGATATCACCGAGAGGGCCCAGAGTATATCTATCCGTCATCGGGATGAACAAATTCCACTCTCGATCCATGGGCCTCAACATAACACTTTATTAGTTCTGAATGCATCTTTATAATCACCATGTTACGGTGTGACGTTTGATGTTATCAACAAACTCTCCCGGCGTTAGTGATTGACATGATCTCTTGATCTAAGGATTAGGATCACCTCGTAAGTTGTTATAGCAATATAAACTCAATTACTTTGATCGTAATGCTATACTTCGGATAAATGTTCATCACACCATTACACTAATGTTGTGATCCCGTTATTAACAACATCCAATGTCCATGATCATGAAACCTTGATCATCTTGTTAATCAACGAGCTAGTTTATGAGAGAGGCATAACTAGGAACTTTCTGTTTGTTTATTAAACACACATGTATTAATGTTTCCGTATTAATACAATTATAGCATGCAAAATAAACATCTATCATATACTTGGAATACACATAATAAACACTTTATTATTGCCTCTCAGGACATATTCCCTTCAGTCTCCCACTTGCACTAGTGACAGTAATCTAGTTACATAGTGATGAATCTAACACCCATTGAGTTCTGGTGTTGATCATGTTTTGCTCTAGGGAGAGTTTTAGTCAACGGATATGCTACATTGAGATCCGTGTGTACTCTACAAATCTTAATATCTCCATCCTTGACATGCTCGCGGATGGAGTGAAACCGGCGCTTAATATGCTTGGAATGCTTGTGAGACCTTGGTTCTTTGGCATTGTCAATGGCACCATTGTTGTCACAATATATCACCATTGGGTCCAACGCGTTTGCAACCACTCCTAGTTCGGATATGAACTCCTTCATCCAAACCGCTCTCGAGCTCAAGCAAAGAACATATTCGGCCTCCGTTGTTGATCCCGACACCACAAAGTTGTTTGGAGCTCCTCCAACTAACCGCTCCGCCATTCATGAGAAATACGATCCGATTGAGACTTAGAGTCATCCGGATCGGTGTCAAAGCTATCATCAACATAACACTTAGCGAGCTCTTCTTCACCTCCAGATACAAGAAACATATCCTTAGTTCTTCGTAAGTACTTAAGGATATTCTTGACCGCTATCCAAAGGTTCAACCTGGATCCGATTGGTACCTACTAGTCAAACTAATAGCATGTGCCACATCCGGTCTTGTACATAGCATGGCGTACATTATAGATCCTATTGCTGAAGCATAGGGGACTTTGTCCATTATTTCTCTTTCTTCCGTCGTAGCCGTACTTTGAGTCTTACTCAATGTCTTGCCTTGCAACATAGGTAAGAACCCCTTCTTACTTCCGTCCATTTAAAACTTCTTTAAAATCTTATCAAGGTATGTACTTTGTGATAGCCCCATTAGGCGCCTAGATCTATCTCTATAGATATTTATGCCTAATATGTATGACGCTTCACCTAGGTCCTTCATTGAAAATTTGTTGTTTAGATAACTTTTAATACTGTTTAAAAGATCTATATCATTTCCAATCAGTAATATGTCATCCACATATAATATCAGAAATGCCACATTGCTCCCACTGACTTTCTTGTAAATACAAGCTTCTCCATAAGTTTGGACAAATCCAAACTGTTTGATCACCTCATCAAAGCGGAGATTCCAACTTCGTGATGCTTGCTTCAATCCATAGATGGATCGCTGAAGCTTGCACACCTTGTTAGCATCCTTAGGATTGACAAAACCCTTTGGTTGTATCATATACAACTATTCTTCAATATTACCATTGAGAAACGCGGTTTTGACATCCATCTGCCATATCTCATAATCGAAATATGCAGCAATTGCTAACATAATCCTAACTGACTTTAGCATCGCTACGGGAGAGAATGTCTCATCGTAGTCAACTCCTTGAATTTATCGAAACCCCTTTAAACAAGTCGAGCTTTATAGACGGTCACATTACCATCGACATCAGTTTTCTTTTGAAAATCCATTTGTTCTCCACGGCCTTCGGTCGTGAGGTAATTCCACCAAGTTCCAAACTTGATTTTCATACATGGATTCCATCTCGATTTCATGGCTTCTAACCATTTTTGGAATACGGGCTCATCATCGCTTCTTCATACGTCATAGGTCATCATTTTCATCAACCATGAAATTCATGACAAGATTTCCGTCTGACAGCCGAGTCGCATTCCCCGCTAGACTGCGAGGTTCGGTAGTACTCTCTTTCGGAGTTTCATGATTATTATAATTAGTTCCCTCTTCAACAGGTGAAGCCAACTCTAGAACAACTTCCGACGCTGCTCTACTCGCCATACTTTGAAGAGAAGGTTCAATATCCTCTTCGAGTTCTACCTTCCGACTACTCACACCTTTCGCGAGAAACTCTTTCTCTAGAAAGGATCCATTCTTGGCAACAAAAACCTTGCCCTCGGATCTGTGATAGAAGGAATACCCAATAGTTTCCTTAGGGTATCCTATGAAGATGCATTTTTCCGCTTTGGGTTCGAGTTTATCCGGTTGAAGTTTCTTCACATAAACATCGCATCCCCAAACTTTAATAAATGACATCTCAGGTTTGTTTCCAAACCACAATTCATACGGTGTCTTTTTAACGGATTTAGATGGTGCCTGATTTAAAGTGAATGCAGCAGTTTCTAGTGCATAACCCCAAAATGACAACAGCAAGTCCGTCAGAGACATCATAGATCGAACCATATCCAATAAAGTGCGACATGTTCACACACCATTTATTTGTGGTGTTCAGCAGGTGTGAGTTGTGAATCAATTCCACACTCTTTCATGTGAGTGCTAAACTCGTAACTTAGATACTCACCTCCACGGTCGGACCGTAGAAATTTGATCTTTTTATTACGATGATTTTCCACTTCATTCTGAAATTCCTTGAACTTTTTAAAGGTTTCAGACTTGTGTTTCATCAAGTAGATATAACCGTATCTACTCAAATCATCTATGAAAGTAACAAAATAACGATATCCACCTCGCGCCGACACACTCATTGGACCACATACATCAGAATGTATGATTTCCAATAAATCATCGCCTGCTCCATTGAACCGAAAACGGCGTTCTAGTCATCTTGCCCATAAGGCATGGCTCACATGTATAAAATGATTCAAAATCAAGTGATTCCAAAAGTCCATCCGAATGGAGCTTCTTCATGCGTTTAACGCTATATGACCTAGACGGCAGTGCCACATATATGCGGATATATCATCATTAAGTTTAATCCTTTTAGCATCAACATTATGAATATGTGTAACATTATCATTGAGATCTAACAGAAATAAACCATTCATCATCGATGCATGACCATAAAAGATTTCATTCATATAAATAGAATAACCATTATTCTCGGATTTAAATGAATAACCACTTCGCATCAAACACGATCCAGATACAATGTTCATGCTCAGTGCAGGCACCAGATAACAATTATTCAAGTTTATAACTAATCCCGACGGCAAATGGAGAGGTAGCGTTCCGACGGCGATCACATTAACGCTTGATCCATTGCCGACACGCATCTTGACCTCACCCCTTGCTAGCGGTCGCTTGTTCCGCACCGATTCGAAAGTTACAAATATTAGCAATCAACCGTATCAAATACCCAGGTGATACTGCGAGCACTAGTCAAGTACACATCAATAACATGTATATCATATATACCTTTGTTTGCCTTGTCGGCCTTCTTGGCTGCCAAATACTTGGGGCAGTTGCCCAGTGGGCAGTCCCCTTACAATAGTAGCACTCGGTATCAGACTTAGGGCCAACTCGAGGTTTATTTTTAGGCACGGCAACCTGCTTGCTGCCCTTACTTCCCTTCCATTTTCCATTCTTGCCTTTCTTGAAACCAGTGTTCCTATTGATCATCAACACTTGATGTTCCTTTTTGATCTCCACTTCTATAGTTTTAAGCATTGATGAGCTCGGGAGAGACTTCTTCATGCCTTGCATATTATAGTTCATCACGAGCTCTTATAGCTAGGTGACGAGACCGCAACACGATGGACGTCTAAGTCAATGGGAATCATTATTCCCAAGGACACAAGCTT